>OY754310.1:24624301-25044301 GCA_963573325.1 Astragalus glycyphyllos
TTCAAAATCATTTTTGAGAAATTAAGGAATTTTGGGGCATTTAAAAGAGGCATTGTTTGGTCAATTTCAATTTAATAAATTTTTGCTAGCTGAAAATCCAATTAATTAATTTTTGGGAATTTATTTAATGAAATTGTATTATTTTGAACAAAAAAAATAAATAAAGAAAATCATTTTTCAAATTATGCGCATATTTTATATGTGTAGTAAAAAAATCAATTTCAAATTAATTCAAGAAAGCATTTCAAAAAATAGTACAAGGAATATTCCCAAAAATTACATGATAAGATTTTTGTTGGCAATTTTGGTCATCTCTCATTTTCAAAAATGGCATATTCTTCAAGATACCTTGTATATGGCTCAAAATGGTTAGATTTATGTACAATTATCTTGAAAAGAATAATCAAAATGGAGAGGATAATTGGAAGGTTCATGGATGGTACAATAGTACAATTGCCAACTAGCAAAACTTGGGCACCACTCTTCTCTCCCTTGCTTGGCCGAATTCACTCCCCCTCATTTCCCTCTCATTTTGCATTTTTTTTGACCTCAATCCATGTGTGTTTCAATCCTCACCCTTGATTCAAAATTAAAATGCAATCCTAGAATGAGATGAGGTACACAATGACTTAAATGCCCCTAAACCTAATTGCACATTATATATACCCTCATATCCTCACCTCTCATAAGGTTTTGGCTCACAATTCACACTCAAAACCCTAGCACACAAACCTCTCCTCTCCTCTCTTCCTTTGGCCGAAACCACCCCCTCATTCCCTCACCTCATTTCTTCACTTTTTCACTTCAAATCAACATTCTAGTCCTAAATCCTTCATCATCCTTGCATTCTCTTCAAAGATCCATCTTCAAATCTCAAGAATCAAGCTCAAGATTGAAGATTAGAGGGTTGATTCAAGTGGTTTAGTGTTCATTCACCTTATTTCTTTTGCTATTCTAGCTTGGAGTTGAGGTATACTCTCACTCTTAACATCATCAAAATTTTAGCATAAAAAATGTAGATCATCAATCTACTTTTGCATATCAAGCATTTCTTTGCATTTTAGTGCTCTATTTTTTTGATGAAATGTTGATATAATTGTTGTTGTTGAATGAGAGATGTGTTTCAAGCATTTTGACAAACACTTTGGGAGGTTTGGATGCTTGAAATGCATCTCTCTCTTGGAATAAATTTTGTGTTGGTGCTATTTTCATTTTGTGCTTACATTTTCAAGAATAAAATTGTGATTTGGGATTATGTTTCATTTCGCATATTGTAGAAAAATTAGGGTTTGTGTGATTTTAGTGCATTCCTTTGCTTAATCATGTGAATCCTTGCCAAAAAGCTTGATCTATGTCATTTGCTTGCATGATTTTGTTGTTTTCAAAGAATAAAATGAGCTTTTAGCTCTATGTTGGTGTCGCAAATCATGATTAGAATTAGGGTTTGTTAATTTTCTTGTGAAATGGGTTTGCAATATTGAGTAAAATGATTTCTCAAGTTGTTTTGGTTTGGTTGTTATGTACTTTGTTTGCAAAATTACTCTATGTTGATGATTGGCAAGAGGACTCACACTTGTGCCTTTGAGCACTTAACTTTAAGTGTTGAGGATTGACTAAAATGATTCAACGCAATTGATTTGATGTTTTGATTGCAAAATATTGTTGCTAATTGATTGTATCTTGCTTGCAAATTGTTATATGTTGATGATTGGCAAGAGGACTCACACTTGTGCCTTGTGCACTTCACTTTAAGTGTTGAGGATTGCCTAAGATGATTCAACACAACCTTGTGCTTTGATTGTAAACTTTGGTTTGCTTGTTAGTAACTTGTTTGCAAAGTTATTCAATGTTGAGGATTGGCAAGAGGACTCTCACTTGTGCCATAGGCACTTCATTTTAAGTGATGAGGATTGCCTAAGATGATTCAATTTTCTTTGTGCAATTCTTGCTTGAAAATGCAAATGCTAGTTTTCTAACTTGATTAATCAATTTTGGTTACAAAAATGACTTGTTAATGCCCTCTTTTGGTCACTTTTGGTCTTGCAAATGTGATGTTCTTTCTAGGTCAATATTATGCTTTAATGTTGATGATTTGGTAAAAGGACTAGACACTTATGCCTTTGTGCATTGTCTCAAATGTCAAGGATTACCAAAAGGGATTCAACCTTGTGTTTTTATCTTGTGTTGATGCCTATTTGAATTAAACTTTTGCATTATCTATTTGTGTGCCTATTCTTGCAATCTATTTGGTTAATGTTGATCTTACATATGCATGCCATTAGATGTTGATGACTAAGTGTCATTCTTGTGCTCAAATGTTGCAATTGGTAATGTTTATGCTTATGCTTACATTGTTGATTGCTTTGCTTGCAATTTGTTAAATGTTGCACTTTGGTTCTTGACTTGGAAATTGATTGGATGTTCTACTTTCTTTTCCTTTTGGATGCCACGCCATCCCAACAAACCTTTTGTGACCAATGTCACCCTCAAACTCCCTTCTCCTTTCTTCAAATCAATCATTTTCTAAAGCTTTTTCCAAACTCAATCTTTTCTCAAATTGTTTTCATAAGACAATCAAATTCTTTCTAAGATCAACAATAAACCTTTTTGAAAACTCATAAGGAGGCAAGTCGGACGTACGGCCGGTGTTGTCTAGCGTCCTAAGATCGGAGCTGTACAACTCAAACATCTTGGGATACTTATGAGAATCAAAACAAGTAATTAACAACTTGAACCCTATTTCAAAAAATGAGTAAGGAATCGAGTCGGATGTACATCCGGTATTGGTTAGCGTCTTAGGGTTAGCGGGCTGTACAGTTCGTGCGAGCCTAAGATACTTGCTCAAATAAAAGCAACCAACCTCACAACAAATCTTTTTCTTCCCTAATCAAAAAAAAACATTTTCAATAAGTAGGGAGCACGTCGTCTGTACAGGCGGGGTTGTCTTTGTTCTAGGTCTAGTGGACTGTACAGTCTAGGACCGAAAACCCCTACAATAAAAAACACCAACACAAAGTTTCTCGACTAAAGAGAACTACGTAAGCTTTGAATTCTCCATCGCACCGGGAGATACGTAGGAGCGGGTCACATCCCGTCAAGCACACACTTTTAAAAAAATAATAAAAAGATTCTTCTTTTCCCCCGTTTTCAAAAACACTTTTCTCAAATAAAAAAAAAAGAAGTAGAACGAATTGTTTCAAATCAACTCTGTCAAAACCGCACATCAAGTTAAAGGTTCCCTTTCGGTAGAAAGGAGGTGTGGGATGCTAATACCTTCCCCACACCTAACCGACCCCCGAACCTACATCTCTAGTTCTCAAAGGACCACCCGCTTTAAAAAGGACCCTTTTTCAATGTTTTGGTCCCTAAATAAAAAATGTTGATGGCGGCTTCACAAATTTTCACGTTGTACGATGAAAGGTCCAATCCGGATTTTTCGGGGTGCAACACCATCCATCTGATGGTAAGGCATGGAAACACTTTGATGATATGTATCCAGATTTTGCAAGTGATCCAAGAAATGTAAGATTGGGTTTATGTGCTGATGGGTTTATACCGTACACCCAAGCGTCTTCTTCTCCTTACTCATGTTGGCCTGTAGTAGTAACACCTTACAATCTTCCCCCTGAACTATGCATGACCAAACCATACATGTTTTTAACCTGTCTCATACCTGGACCACATAACCCGAAAGCAAAGATAGATGTCTACTTGCAGCCTTTGATTGATGACCTGCAATTGTTATGGAACCACGGTACTTTGACTTATGATGTTTCCATGAAACAAAACTTTCTCATGAGAGCATGCCTAATGTGGACAATCAATGATTTTCCGGCCTACGGTATGTTATCTGGATGGGGAACACAGGGTAAATTGGCATGTCCATATTGTATGGAGGACACAAAAGCTTTCACTTTAAAATATGGTGGAAAAAATACGTGGTTTGATTGTCATCGCCGATTTCTTCCAACTAATCATTCTTTTAGAAAAAGTAAAAGAAGCTTTACGAGAAACAAAGATGAGAAAGAAGGACCGCCTTATATGTTCACAGGGAAAGATGTTTGGGAATTTGTTCGTGATTTTCCAAAAGTTACAGATGATGATTGGGATAGACTAGATGGGTATGGTAGGTCACATAATTGGACTAAACGAAGTATATTTTGGGATCTTCCATATTGGAAGGATAACTTGTTAAGACACAACCTTGATGTCATGCATATTGAGAAGAATTTCTTTGACAATGTGTTTAATACAGTCATGAATACAAGTAAAACAAAGGACAATGTGAAGGCGAGACTGGATATGGCTATTTTTTGTGCACGTGGGGATTTAGAGATGCAACCCTTACCTAACGGTAAGATGGGAAAGCCAAAAGCAAAATATGTTTTGACCGCAGAAGATGCAAAGTTAGTTTATAAATGGATTAAGGAACTAAAAATGCCGGATGGTTATGCATCAAATCTTGCCAGGTGTGTCGATGTCACCAAGGGTAGGATGCATGGGATGAAAAGCCATGACTGCCATGTGTTCATGGAATGTTTACTCCCAATTGCCTTTCGCTCCTTGCCAGAAATTGTATGGAAGCCACTAACCGAAGTAAGTCGATTCTTTAAAGATATATGTTGCAATACTTTGAGAATGGATGACTTGGTTAAATTGGAGCAAAATATTCCCATCATCATATGCAAGTTGGAAAGGATTTTTCCACCTGGTTTTTTTGATTCGATGGAGCATCTTCCGATTCACTTACCTAATGAAGCGATCCTTGGTGGTCCGGTTCAATATCGATGGATGTATCCATTTGAAAGCTAATTAGCTTATTTTTGTTTATATCCGTTTACTTTTTTTTATGCGACACTACAAATTCACGACATTTTTCATGTAGATTTATGGGAGATTCCAAGCGGTCAGTAAAAAATAAGGCTAGGGTAGAAGGTTCCATATGTGCTTCCTATTTACATCGTGAGACAAACTATTTCTGCTCTCACTATTTCAAGACCTCTAGCTTGTTGTCAACCGGTTTTAGAAACGATCCTAGTTCAGAACACGAGGGAATCCAACCAATGTTGTCAGTATTGGACAAACCTGGTCGTCCTAGTGGGAAACCTCAAAGTCATTGGCTGACAGACGATGAGTAGAAATCTGCTCATGTACATGTCTTGATCAATTGCAATGAGGTTAAACCATATCTCGAGTAAGTAACGCACTAAACATATCAATTATGTTTTTATTGTGATGCATAATATTGCTTTACTTATAAATTGTGCGATCAATGACAGTTTATTTTCACAATACCATTCCAACAATGGTCAGGATGCTTCCGCTCTAATACATACAGAATTTCCGTTGTGGCTAAAGGCTTATGTAAGTGCAACAAACATAATTCATCGAACAATTAATAAGAACACTCTAAGATTATGTATTTTCTATTTAGGTCCATGATGAGAAGAACATAGTGACAAATACAGACATAAGGACATTATCATGGGGTCCTAAATCAAAGGCAACATCATGGCACAAGTACTTTGTTAATGGATACAAGTTTCATACTAAGTCATGGAGTGATGGTAAAAAAACCATAAATTATGGGGTGCATGTTAAAGGTATTACTGAAGGGGGGGAAGACGATTTTTATGGCATCGTCCAACATATATTTGAATTAGAATATAGCGGTTTGAGTAATAAAATAGCAGTGCTTAATTTATTTGGCTGAATGCAAACCTTTGTGCTTTGTTCTACTTTTAGAATGGTTGCCAAGCCTTATTTGCTCCTTCAAAATTTCATGTTCCCTCTTTCTTTTAGAATGATCTGTCATTTTGATTATTTTTTTTTGTAGAAACAAGTTTCATGGGATCCTCATCATCATGATATTATTAAACACCTATTTGAGCAAAGAGCTGCAAAACGGCTTTCTGACATGCTCACAAAGGTGAGAAAAAAAGGCAAAAAACCTGGTTGGATAGGGGATGAGGCATATAAAGGTCTTCTTACTTATGGGAAGAGTTCGGAATTCAAGAATTTATCTAAGCAAAATAAATCTAATCGGGCTTCTTCGAAAGGGGGGTCAATCCATACTTCTGGTCGTAGATCTCATCATGAGGTGGCATTAGATCTGGTATGTCTTCATTCAACAATTGTCTTGTTTATTATCTGGAATATTTGATATTTATAAATATGCATTGACTTTTTGGTAGGCCATAGAACTTGGGCGGTCTATCGATGTTGATGAACTTTTCTTGGTTACCCATAGAAAAAGGTCTGGCGAATGGGTTGATAGTCGTACTGAAAGAACATATGTAAGTTACTAGTAATGCACTTTATCAAATATGTGTTTGTCAAAGAAAAATATCTCTTTATATATAAAATGTGGTTATGTTGTGTTTTCATGTGCCTAGGAGTTGTATCGTGAACGTTTGCGTGAGATACAAACTGAGATTGGCGACACTACCCCAACTGGGACACAAGTAGATGGGTCGAGAAAACTGAATGAGTGGAAGAAGGTTGTTGGGGGTAAGAGTCGAGGTCGGTGCTTTGGAACTGGAGACATGTCTTCAAATGTCACACGTGGTAGTAGATCATTGCTTCAGGAGTCTCAAACAACTTTTGGTAGCTATGGAGTTGCAAATACTGCACTTCTTGATCGAGTGGCTAGAGCTGAGGAAACAGCTTCAAGAGTTGAGGAAAGGTATTGTGATTTGGAGGCTAAATATAATGCTATGATGGAGCGTATGGCAGCATTAGAGCGTCAATCAGGTGGAGCTTCAAGTAGCACTAGTCAGGCACCTCACCATTCTCATTATGATGATGATGATCTTGATGATCAATCGATGGATGAGGATGATTGTTGATAGATTTCTAATCCACTTCAAATGTTCTTTAACTTTTTGCATACTATATAAATTTGTGCTAGTATCATGACACATACTATTGAATGTTGTTTACTCTGTTGAACCGTTGTTTATCCCGTTGAATGTTTTTTATTCTAATGATATGATGTTGAACTTTGTTTATGCTAATGGTTTAGTTTAAGTACATTGGTACTTGTTTTAATTTTGCAAAACGAAAGCATTGTTTTATATATCCAGGTTTTTTGGTACTCTCTCTCTCTATATATATATATATCCAGGTTTATATTTGATTAGCAAAATATTATAATATACAAATTTGTTTGATTATAAAAATAACTACAGTCAGCCTGGTAGAAAGAAAGGTTATATTTTGTGTGGGCAGAGTCGACTCTAAAAACGATCTGGATGCTAGGTAGCGTCGGCCTAGGCGACGCTAAAATTAGCGTGGGCTATTTTCGTTGCTGCCACAAAGCGTCGGCCTTTGTCCCACGCTAAATAGCGTCGGCCATATAACCACCCACGCTAAACGTTGCGTCGAGGCTTTTAGCTGGGTGCACGATCCGTCGCATGGTCGACGCTAACCGCTTCTCTAGTGTCGGCCTTTTAGGCTAGCGTCGGCCTTTGGCCCACGCTAAAAGCGAAAATTCTTGTAGTGCCTGGTGTAAGTGATGATGCTTTTAAACTTAAACTTTTCCCTTATTCCTTGAAGGATAGAGCTAAGGTTTGGTTAAATTCCTTAGAACCTAACTCTATCACTACTTGGAGTGAAATGGCTGATAAATTTATGACAAAATATTTTCCACCTATCAAGAATGCCATGATGAGAACTGAAATTACATCTTTTAGACAAACTGAATTTGAAACTTTGTTTGAAGCATGGGAAAGATTCAAAGAGTTGTTAAGAAAATGTCCACATAATGGGTTGCCTGTGGTTGTTCAAATGGAAACTTTTTACAATGGTTTGGAACCTCAAACTAGACTGATGCTTGATGCTTCCTCTGGAGGAGTCTTGCTGAATGGCTCTTACCAAGATCCTTATGATCTTATTGAAACTATTGCTGCAAACAGTTAACAATGGCCAACAGCCAGGGTTAGTGCTCAGAAGAAAGTTGCTGATATGCATGAAGTGAGTGAAGTTACTGCTTTATCTGCTCAGGTTGCATCTTTGTCCAACATGATCAAAAGTATGAGTGCAACACTTGCTGCAGCAACACCTGCAGCAGCAACTGAAACTGTACCAGAAACTAAAGTGGCAGCAATTGAACAAGTACTAGTGGGTTCTGTTAGTTGTGTGTACTGTGGAGGAGGCCATTTGTATGAAGAATGCCCCGCAAACCCTATTTCAGTCAACTATGTGGGATATGACAAGAACAATAATCCATATTCTCGTACCTACAATCCTGGGTGGAAGAACCATCCTAATTTCAAATGGAGCAACAATGCAACACCTACTACAGCTCCTGCAATTAATATTTCAATTAATATTGTCCTTTTATTTTTATCACATAATTAGGATTAGCTACCCTTTTCATGTTCATAATCAATTAGTTGATCAGCGACCGTACTGCAATTAGTTGGTGGACCAATAGGATAATTGGAGCTATAATTAATGTATGACAAAACTTTAGTTTAGTCTTCCAATCATTCAACCTTTTTGTTTTCTAGAATTTAAATTCTTGCATGACCAAACAACGGTTAATTTAGGAAAAATAATATTAATCGGGAATGACCAAATAGATTAGTAGCTTTAGTAAAGGGATTGGTAATTAAATAAAATAAAGGAATTCAGGTAGAATTAGACATAGGAAATTGAAGCTTGCAAGTGAAACTGCGACCCTAGACCTCTCTCCATTAATTCAATCTTGCATTTTAATTATTGTTATTTATTTCTATTTATTTTGTTTCTATAATCATCAAACTATTTCTTCGTCTAAACATTAAATAATCTCAATTAGTTTGGTACTTCCTAATTAATCCCTGTGGATACTATAATCTTTTATACTACTTCTGCGAAAGAGTACATTTGCTCTAAGTGTGTTTTTACTGCAACACAAGCTTGCATTGTGTATAGGTTTGTATCATTCAACAATAATCGGATTGTGATTTTCTTCTTTCTCTCGTCCAAATCAATCAGGGTTTGTTAAAACTACACAATAGACACACAAAACTTTGTTTGAAAAATTTCTTATTTAATGGCATAAACCATATTGGATTGGGATGAAAAAAGAATAATATTTTACAAGGAAAACATAATTGATTAACAACTTGTTCGGTACCGGAGTACAGGCCTAAGGCACCTAGACCCTGGCATGGGCCGGATCCGGATCTCAAGATACGAGCGTGCTTCCAGTTGAAGTATTCTTCTAGGACGAAGGTTGAGTTTGGTAGATAGGAGCTGGAGCTTGGGTCGTCCGAGGTGATCCTCTGTCCACATCGAGTGGGGGTACCTGCAAGACACTCCGACGCCCAAGTCAGTAAGGAATAGAGATGGAAAGAATAGAGAGAGATCAGGGAGAATTGCATGTAATACGAGCGCGGCATTGTGCTGTAGTTATTTCGAGAATGCACATGCGTAAGAAGTGCCAAAAGAGTGTAAAGCATGTGTGCGGAACGTACCTGAACTGGAGGGCGGAGCCTCTATTTATAGACAGAGTGCCGTACCTGGGCCGTTGGATGCGTGGGAAAGATCGTGACCGTTGGTTGTGATTGGAGCACGGGTGCGAGTATCCTGAAGTACGGAATTGGGCCAGGACCAAATTAGCGACGGTTTGGCCCAGTCCGGAACAGTGGCCCTCCTAGTCGAGGACGGGGGCAGCATGAGGTCGGCCTCAGCTTGTTCTCTGTTTGCCTTCGTTGTGACGCTTCGTATCCTACCTCAATAAAAGGCGATTTGGAGGTTCATTTTATCATTCTTGCATATTTCGTCATTTTGAGCTCTGCAAAGCGAATCCTTTGTGTTGGTACGCGAGATCAGCATTTCGTCCGTCGACGTCATTTCTGAATTTTTCCGTCGAGATCAAGATTCAGTCTGACATCCTTAACTTTCTGCACAAAGGTTAGTTCCTTTCTACAAACTTTTTTAAATGCTTTAGTATGCTTTTGTCAGCGACCGACGTCACCATCTCAGCGATCGTCGCTACACACTCCAGGGGGAGGAGGTAGCCTGGCCTTGGGAATGTCGAGGCCTGAGCTCGTACCGCTCAAACCTTAGATAGGAAGCTTGATATAGATAGATTTAGTTAGTGATGGCACCGTCCTCCTCTAGCAGATAATGGTCCGAACTAGGAATGAGGAACACCCGATTCCCGGAAAGCCACCTGGCAAACCAATCTTGAGGAAGCCGGCCACAGGAGATCCGATGCCGGCCCCAGGGGCGCTCTGTCCCTGATGTCTTTGTCGTATGCCCCTTCCCCTGGGGCGTCGGGAGCTTCGACTAGGGAGCTCGTTCGTCAGACTTCTGAGTGCACAGTCGAGGAGAATCCTGAAGTGGGACACGCTGAAGTGGGATTCCGGCCAGAAGAACTTGAAGCCGAGGCCGAGACGCATGAAGAGGAAGTTGTTGCTGAAGATCAGTATGATTGGGTTGCCAAGAGGATCTGCAATACTCCTACAAGATTGAGGCCGGACAAGCCCATGTCCTACTACGAGAAATTTATCGTTGCCCTTGCTGACCAGCGATGGAGGTTGGTCAAGACCAGGGACTATCCGATGTGCACAAAGCACAATGGAGTAGGGTTCTTCTTTTATGGGGTTGTCCTGGAGACCATGGGGGTCCGGATTCCGCTTACCGAGTTTCAGAAATGCGTGCTGAAGTTTCTGCATGTGGCTCCTTCACAACTTCAGCCGTATGGCTGGGGCTTTGTACGAGGTTTCGAAATGGTGATGGATCGCCTCGGGAGGGTTCCTACTGCGGAAGTCTTCTTCTACTTCTTCAACGTTCTCCGTTCCCCGGAAGCTGGAACGGAAGGTAAGAGGCACGGACACGTCAGACATAGGTGCAATGCCGGACATTTTTATTTCTTTCCAGCCAATGATTCAAACCGGGACTTCAAGCCGAACTTCTTCTTCGTCCGGGCTCTAAGCAGTGCTGCCAAGCTTTCAATTGGAGACATTGAGAATGGAAAGTTAACGACGGGGCACTTCCCGCTGTTCTGGGACCACGGGCACTTTGTCCGAGATGGAGTGGAGATCGGGACCCAGAGCTATATGATGAACCCTGACCAGCTGGAGGGAGAGAACAAAAAATCATATGAGCTGATTAATAAATGGGGGAAGGTGATGGATAAGGCCGGCTTGAGATTTCACTGCGGCTCCATGCTGGAGGCCGTGGCCGAGTCCAAAGCCAAACTGAATAGATACTTTGATACTTGTAATTTGCTCTTTATTTAATCTTTTCTTGTTGATTTGTTTTATGTCGACCTCGGGAAGTCACCGTTGCTGATACCTTTTTGCTGCTGTAGGTAAAATGGAAGAATTGGATCTTAACTCTGGTTTTGCCGAGTCTGGGCTGGAGTACAAGCCTAAGGCACCCGGACCCTGGCATGGGCCGGATCTGGGGCTCAGGATACGACCGTGCTTCCAGTTGAAGTATTCTTCTAGGACGAAGGTTGAGTTCAGTAGATAGGAGCTGGAGCTCGGGTCGTCCAAAGTGATCCTCTGTCCACGTCGAGTGGGGGGTACCTGCAAGACACTCCGACGCCCAAGTCAGTAAGGAATAGAGATAGATAGAATAGAGAGAGATTAGAGAGAATTGCATGTAATACGAGTGCGGCATTGTGCCGTAGTTATTTCGAGAATGCACATGCCTAAGAAGTGCCAAAAGAGTATAAAGAATGTGTGCGGAACGTACCTGAACTAGAGGGCGGAGCCTCTACTTATAGACGGAATTGGGCCAGGCCCAAATTAGCGACGGTTTGGCCCAATCCGGAACACAACTATTGAAAGCTAAGTAGAAACCAAAAAGAAAATGATGTCTCCCACTGTCATCATCTGAAACTGATTATTGCAGAGAATCAAGAAACATAATTGAGGTTATTCAGCACTTGTTTAAATGTCACTCAAGATCATTGACCTAGATTTTAAAAAAATTGGAAATTAATTAATAAATTTCAACAAAAATCGAGCAATCTGGAATTTCAGAAAAATAAATCCCAAACCTGGAGAGAGATCGAGATTTGAGAGAGACAAAGAGCGACATCAAGATCGAGAGAGAACCTGGGTGAGATCGAAATCGAGAGAGAAGAGGGCGAGATTGAGATTGAGAGAGAAGAGAACGAAGCAAAACGATCGACAGAGAGAAGCGCTACAGGGAGAGAGAAGCAGGTGAATTCTGAATGGGACTGAAATGTAATTTTTGAATTGTAGTAAGGGTAAAAATGTTAATGTGCATCATAAACCTCCTAAAACCCCCAATTTGGGGGAATTCGAAAATTAACCATCAGGAGGGGTTAGAAGGACACAAAATCCTGTTGCACCCCGAAAAAAATCAGGATTTGACCTTTCATCGTACAACGTGAAAATTTGTGAAGCCGCCATCAACATTTTTTATTTAGGGACCAAAACATTGAAAAAGCGTCCTTTTTAAGGCGGGTGGTCCTTTGAGAACTAGAGATGTAGGTTCGGGGGTCGGTTAGGTGTGGGGAAGGTATTAGCATCCCACACCTCCTTTCTACCGAAAGGGAACCTTTAACTTGATGTGCGGTTTTGACAGAGTTGATTTGAAACAATTCATTTTACTTCTTTTTTTTATTTGAGAAAATGTTTTTGAAAACAGGGGAAAAGAAGAATCTTTTTATTATATTTTTTTTTTAAAAGTGTGCTTGACGGGATGTGACCCGCTCCTACGTATCTCCCGGTGTGATGGAGAATTCAAAGCTTACGTAGTTCTCTTTAGTCGAGAAACTTTGGTTTTTTTTTTATTGTAGGGGTTCTCGGTCCTGAACTGTACAGTTCACTAGACCTAAAACAACAAACATCCTCGCCTGTACAGACGACGTGCCCCTTACTTTTTGAGAATGGTTTGAATTACTTGAAGAAAAGGATTTGTTGTGAGGTTGATTACTTTTATTTGAGCAAGTATCTTAGGCTCGCACGAACTGTACAGCTCGCTAACCCTAAGACGCTAACCGATCCCGGATGTACATCCGATTTGATTCCTTACTCTTTTTTTTTTAAAAAAAGGGTTCAAGTTGTTAATTACTTGTTTTAATTCTCATAAGTATCCCAAGATGTTTGAGCTGTACAACTCCAATCTTAGGACGCTAGTCAACACCGGCCGTACGTCCGACTTGACTCCTTATGAATTTTCAAAAAGGTTTGTTGTTGATCTTTGAAAAAATTTGATTGTTATAGAAAACAATTTGAAGAAAAGTTTTAATTTGAAAAATAATTTGGAAAAAGAAATGACTTGAAGAAGAGAGGAAGAGAATTGGAGGGTGATATTGATCACAAAAGTTTGTTGGGATGGAGTGGCATCCAAAAGAAAAAGAAGTAGAGAATTCAAATCAATTTCCAAATCAAGAACCAAAGTGTAAACTTTAACAAGTTGCAAGCAAAACAATCAACAATGCAAGCGTAAGCATATACCTTAACCATTACTACACTGGTGCACAAGAATGACGCTGAGTCATCTAACATTTAATGGCCATGAACATGCAAGATCAACATTAACCAAATAGATTGCAAGAATAGGCACACAAATAGATAATGCAAAAGTTTAATTCAAATAGGCATCAACACAAGATAAAACACAAGGTTGAATCCCTTTTGGTAATCCTTGACATTTGAGACAATGCACAAAGGCATAAGTGTCTAGTCCTTTTACCAAATCATCAACACAAAACAAATTATTAACCTAGAATGAACATCGCATTTGCATGATCACAAGTGACCAAAAGAAAGCAATAACAAGTCATTTTGTAGCCAAAATTGATTAATCAAGTTAGAGAACTAGCATTTGCATTTTTAAACAAGAATTGCACAAAGGAAGTTGAATCATCTTAGGCAATCCTCAACATTTAAAGTGATGTGCCTAAGGCACAAGTGTGAGTCCTCTTGCCAATCATCAACATAGAGTAATTTTGCAAACAAGTTACTAACAAGCAAACCAAAATTTTCAATCAAAGCACAAGGTTGTGTTGAATCATCTTAGGCAATCCTCAACACTTAAAGTGAAATGCCTAAGGCACAAGTGTGAGTCCTCTTGCCAATCATCAACATAGAATAATTTGCAAGCAAAGTACATAACGACCAACATTAAAACAATTTGAGAAATCATTTTACTCACAATTGCAAACCCCTTTCACAAAGAAATAACAAAACCCTAACTTATTAGAAACTTGCGAACCAAAACATAACCAAACAACAATTTCATTCAACAAATCCACAAAATCAAGCAAGCAAATGACACTAGCAAGACTTAGGAACATTTATTCACAAGATCCAAGCAATCAAACACCAAAATCAACAACTATTCATATTTTTTTTGATTTTTGTGAAAGTAAGAAGGCATGAAAAATGAATATTTGCAAAATCAAACAACATGTTTGGACATGGGAACTTCAAAATCAAGCCTCAATAACAAGATTGCATAAAGAAATGCATCAAAACTCGATTAAACCTATTTTATACTAAGGGTGCGAAACATTCATAGCTTCCTAACACAATTTTATTTCACAAAATGCAACAAACAAAATGATAACAACACAAATCACAATTTATTCAAGGGTGAGAAGCACTCTCAAACACCCAAGCCTCCCTAAGTGCTTGTCAAAATGTTTGAGACACCTCTCACCAACAACAATCAACAAATCAACAATATACCAACACTAAAATGCATGAATATGGTAGGATGCAAGATTAGAAACATGATTTTTACATTTTGATGCAAAAAAAAAAACTTAGTGAATGATGCAAGAGTTTTGAGGTATACCTTGAATCCAAGCTAATAAATAAAGAATATGAAGAGAAAACCCACAAATCAACTAGATCTTCAACAAAACCTTGCGCAACTTGCCTTGTTCTTGAGATTGGATGATGAACACTTGAATCTTGGTAGAAGAGATGGATGATATATGAAGTAGCAGTTAATATGAGATGGAAAATGGAAGTGAAATGAAGAAAAAGGGAGGAGGGAATGGTTGTTGGTGGTTTCGGTCAAAGGAGGAGAGGAGAGGAGAGGTTTGTGTGCTAGGGTTTTGTGAATGAATTGTGAGGCCAAAAAAAAGGTGTGTGTGAGATGAGGTTTCTAAGGTATATATAGAGAGCAACTAGGTTTAAGGGTATTTAGGTCATTGTGCATCTCATCTCACTCTAGGATTGCATTTAAAATTTGAATGGAGGGTGAGGATTGAAACACGCATGATGAGCGACAAAAATGAAAAATTGGAGAGGAAATGGGGAGGGAATGGCGCAACATTGGGGTAGGGTGTGGTCTTGGTCACCAAGTTTTGCAAGTTGGCAATTGTACCATTGTACTATCCATGAACCCTCCAATTATCCTCTCAATTTTGATTATTCCTTTCAAGATAATTGTACATAAATCTAACCATTTTGAGCCACATACAAAGTATCTTGAAGAATATGCCATTTTATGAGATCACCATGACCAAAAATATCATAAAAATCACATCTTGAAACCTTTTTGTAGAACATTCCTTTTAGATGCCTTTTTGAATTTTGTGTGCATAATGCATGCATGCATGCGCATGCATATATACGTGACCAAAATGTTTTGCTTCAAATAAATTTCTCTAAAATTGCACAATGATTTTTGATGAGAAAATATCTTATTTTTAGAAAATGACCAAAATACCCTTTTGCCCTAAAAACTCAAAAATGCATGCACAATGTTCTTCACACTCTTCAAAATAACGCCACACTTCTCAATTTATTTATTTTTGTGGAAAATTAGAGTTTTAAACCTAGGCGGACAAAATTAGGGTATGACAGCTGCCCCTCTTTATTTGGATTTTAACAACGAATATGAATTGGCTGAACATATTCCGAGGCAAAATAAAAATAAAGAATTCAGAAATTATACCAATTTTGTCTACTTATAGAGAAAACCCAAATTTTCTTTTTCTTTTTCTCTCCTTTTTGCTTTTCTTCTTTGAGTGAGTGCTAGCCCTCAGTAAGCTAACAAAACGGGAAATCAACCGGTGCCAACCCTCAATAAGCCAGCAAAGGCAGTAAACGAAAGCAGTAAAGAAAACAGTAAAAAGGTACCAACCCTCTATAAGCCGACACCAGAGGCTGCCTAAAGCCTTTTAACGAACCGCGCACGATCCGAGTTTGCACTTGGGCCTGGGGAGCACGTGGGCTCAAAGGGGCGGTCTTCAGAGCGACCAAGTGGGGGGGGGGGGGGTACAATACCAAGCCTAGATCTCGATACTTCCCTAGGACTGCGCCATGTCTTAGGCCGACACAACTATCCTTTTCGACTGGACCTATTGAGGTCAAAGGGACTTACTCGCAGCTCGAATACGAAGTGAAGTCAATCTTCTGGGGGACACGTGGGTCCAAAGGGGGATCCGCAAATCCAATTAGTTTTCTTCAGTTGGTCAATGCTGCCGCACTGATCCACAGTACCTGCATACGTTAGCAGATGCAAGGCATAGTACATGGAGCATGGGTGCATGTTATGCAAAAGCATGTTATGCGAGTGCGTGTGATGCGAGTGCATGCGATGCGATGATTTGATGAATGCCGTGAAAATGCTTTTGATTTTCTTTTGATTCTTCTTGATCAGCTTTCTTTTTTCTGATCGTTTTTTTTTTGCTCTTGACTTATTTTCTCTTTGCTGGTTCGACCGACCCGTGACACTCATGGCACAAGACTGGGGAACTTATTAGAGTTGCTGCGGCGCACGGGCCGGGTGCAGGTTTACTTTATGATTTGCCATCTGAAGTGATTGATGGGCGCAATTATTTTCCTTGCAACATTAATTTGTTTTTGAGAAATCACTTCCTTCCCGTGACTTTTGGGGATTTCGCAATGATTGCAATGCGCTAGGATTTATGCACATGTTTTACAATTCAGTATTACCATCATCATAAAACGTTTATTTTGAGATGAAAAAGCAGAAAATAGAAAAGCAAACAGATATGAGAAAAATTGAACTTTATTGATGTGGAAACCGGTCGTACAGAAAGTTACGCCGACTGTTCAATACATTTGAAAATTTAAACTGCAAAAAGACATGAAAAAGAGAGAAAAGCTAGTTTCTAAATGTCCGTCTCTGTGGAACAATGCCAAACATTTATGTCCTTGACCTTGATCACCCCTCTATCCAAACCTTCAGGAGTGCTGTTTGCCCTTGTTTATTTTCATGCCCAAGTTTTCTAACCCTAATTTTTGCCTGGATCGCCCTTTGCGGGTTTTCAATCCACCGGGTCGCTCTGATTTTGCCTAGGCCGCCCTTTCGGGTTTTCAACCTAGCGAGCTAATTCTTACTTGGCTTATCTTTCTCTTTTTTCGTCTATTTCTTTCAGGCATAATACTTCTTCACCGAATCTGAATTGACTGGGTTTCTGAGTTCTTCACCGTTCATGTTGGTGAGTATTACTGCTCCTCCAGAGAAGGCTTTCTTGACCACATAAGGTTCATCATAAGTGGGAGTCCATTTTCCTCGGGGATCGCTCTGAATGGGCAATATCTTTTTGAGCACAAGATCTCCCTCGTTGAACTCTCGAGGGCGAACTTTCTTGTCGAAGGCCGTCCTCATCCTCTGTTGATACAGCTGTCCATGACACAAAGCTGCAATTCTTTTTTCCTCAACGAGATTTAACTGATCCAGACGAGCTTGTACCCATTCAGCTTCTTCCAACTTGGTTTCCATCAATACCCGCAGGGAGGGTATTTCAACCTCAATAGGGAGGACTGCCTCTGACCCATATACTAGAGAAAAAGGGGTTGCCCCAGTTGAGGTACGCACTGAAGTGCGGTATCCGTCCAAAGCAAAAGGAAGCAACTCATGCCAATCTTTGTAGCTTACCACCATCTTTTGAACTATTCTCTTGATATTCTTGTTGGCCGCTTCGACTGCCCCATTCATCTTGGGTCGATAGGGGAAAGAATTATGATGCTGGATTTTGAATTCTGTGCACAGGTCTTTCATCATCTTGCTGTTCAGGTTGCTGCCGTTATCGGTGATGATCCTGTTTGGAAGGCCGTAACGACAAACCAGATCTTTCTTTACAAACTTTGCAACCACAGAGCTAGTGATGCTTGAGTATGAGGCAGCTTCAACCCACTTGGTGAAATAGTCAATGGCGACAAGGATGAAGCGATGCCCGTTTGATGCTTTTGGCTCGATAGGACCGATGACATCCATCCCCCACATTGAGAATGGCCAAGAAGCAGTCAGAACGTTTAATGAAGCAGGTGGTACATGGATATAATCGGCATAGATTTGGCATTTGTGACACTTTCTTACAAAGCTGTAGCAGTCAGATTCCATTTGCAGCCAATAATAGCCGGCTCTTAAGATTTTTCTGGCCATGGTGTGTCCACTGGAATGAACCCCGAAAGAGCCTTCATGGACCTCTTTCATAATCTTTTCGGCCTCCTCTTTTGCAACACACCTTAGGAGAACCATGTCATAATTTCTCTTGTAGAGAACTTCACCATTCAGGAAGAAATTCCTCGACAGCCTTCTGAGCGTTCTCTTGTCATTTTCTGATGCCCCAGGAGGGTATTCCCTGGTGGTGATGTACTGCTTGATATCATGGTACCACGGCTTGTCATCAGGCTCTTCATCTATTGCAGTGCAGTAATGATGTGCTGGCAGATCCCTATGCTGGATTCTGAGGTGAGCTAAACTCTTGTCACAGCTGATGTTGAACATTGACGACAAGGTTGCCAAAGCATCGGCCAACTGGTTTTCGCTTCGAGGCATATGCTGGAAAGTGACTTCCTCAAAGGACTCCATCAATTCTTGAACATAATCACAATAGGGAATCAATTTGGGATCTCTGGTCTCCCAATCACCTCGCACCTGATGAATAACCAAGGCTGAATCACCATACACATCAAGCCTTTTGACCTTCCATTCAAGGGCTGCCTGAATACCCAGGATGCATGCTTCATATTCCGCAATGTTATTTGTAACATAAAAGCTCAGTCTTGCAGTGACCGGAATGAAGCGATTGTCTGGAGAGATTAACACAGCTCCGGCCCCATGCCCCCACATGTTGGATGCACCATCAAATATCATCCTCCATCTTTCATCTTCTTGGGACTTCCCCTCGTCGAATAGTGCCATGATGTCTTCATCGGGAAAATCATACTGCATCGACTGGTATTCTGGGATAGGCTGACAGGCTAAGTACTCAGCAAGTGCGCTGCCCTTGACTGCCTTCTGCGTGACGTACAGGATATCATATTCTGACAATAACATCTGCCAACGGGCAATCCGTCCTGCGAGAGCTGGTTTCTCAAAAATGTACTTGATCGGATCCATTTTAGACACCAACCAAGTTGTATGGCTCAGCATGTACTGCCTTAAACGATGAGCAGCCCAAGCCAAAGCACAACAAGTCTTCTCCAGCATTGTGTATTTTGTCTCGCAGTCAGTAAATTTCTTGCTCAGGTAATAAATAGCATGTTCTTTCTTGCCTGACTCATCATGCTGCCCCAGCACACACCCCATCGAATTGTCTAACACGGTTAGGTACAAGATCAGCGGTCTTCCGGACACCGGTGGCATCAGAATTGGTGGATTCTGAAGATACTCTTTAATTCTCTCGAAGGCTCTCCGACAATCATCGTTCCATTTGGATTCTTGGTTCTTGCACAACAGCTTAAAGAGAGGCTCGCAAGTGGCTGTCAGTTGGGATATGAACCTTGAGATGTAGTTCAATCTCCCAAGAAAACCACGGACCTCCCTTTCAGTCTTTGGTACTGGCATTTCGAGGATTGCTTTGACTTTATCTGGATCAACTTCTATCCCTTTCTGACTGACGATGAACCCCAGTAGCTTTCCGGATCTTACACCGAAGGTGCATTTAACTGGGTTTAATCTGAGTTTGAACTTCCTTAGACGTTCAAAGAGTTTTTGCAGATTCACAATATGCTCTTCATCAGTCTTGGATTTAGCAATCATATCATCCACATACACCTCGATTTCCTTGTGCATCATGTCGTGGAACAATATCACCATGGCCCTCTGATACGTCGCACCGGCGTTTTTGAGTCCGAAAGGCATCACCTTATAGCAAAAGGTTCCCCAGAGAGTTATGAAGGTTGTTTTCTCCATATCTTCCGGAGCCATCTTTATCTGATTGTATCCACAGTATCCGTCCATGAAGGAGAATAAAGAGTGTTGGGCTGTACTGTCCACCAGAATATCAATGTGGGGTAGGGGGAAATCATCTTTGGGGCTGGCTCTGTTCAGATCCCTGTAATCGACACACATCCTGACTTTCCCGTCATTCTTCGGAACCGGGACGATATTGGCAACCCATTGAGGATACTTGGCAACCGCTAGAAACCCGGCATCAAACTGTTTCTTTACTTCATCCCGGATTTTCAATGACATCTCTGGCTTCATTCTTCTCAGTCTTTGCTTTACAGGCGGGCATTCTGGCTTTACTGGCAACTTGTGCACAACAATATCGGTATCCAACCCAGGCATATCTTGATACGACCATGCAAAAATGTCAACGTAATCGCGCAGGAGCTGAATTAACTTCATACGATCACTGTCGTTCATTGCGGTACCGACCTTAACCTCTTTCTTGTTCTCATCTGTACCCAAGTTGATTACCTCAGTTGATTCTCCGTGAGGCTGAATGACCCTTTCTTCCTGTTCCATTAATCTCATTAGTTCTGGAGGAGCTTTCCAGTTGTTCTCAACATCTCCCTCAGTTTGATTAATTGGATGATCAAAGTCAAAATATGGATCATCGGCATTGTTATTTTCAGAGATAATTATTGTTGATCTGCATTTGCAGAGGCAAAAAAAAAGCAGAATGAAAGGCGAAACAAACAGGCAAAATAAAATAAAGCGGAGAAGACACATGAAATTAAGAGAAATGATATTATTGATGAATTTCAAAAACAACGTTTTTATTGATGATGATAGCAATGAAGATAAAAATATGCGTGCCCCTAACAACTTATCCTATGGCCTTGGGCAGAGCCACAGGGGTGCATTACAAATTATTACTTTGAATTAAAAGCCACGGGAAAGTCAGCAGCTTCCCAATTCTTCAACTTTTCACCGGCAAAGCAACGGCGGACTAGGCTGGTATCACCTTTTTCAGCTCCAAGACCATCCCCAATGGCAGCGATTTGATTAGGGTCCAGCAACCCTGCACTCTTAAAGCTTTGGCGAATATCACAGATAGGGATCTTTTTTGACCAAGGATCATGGCCTCTCAGTTTGGTCAACCACCTGCTCTTTCTTTCCTCTGCCATCCCCTTTCTCTCGGCTTGATTAGGATGGTACCCCAACCCACAACGGTCTTGATTTTCCTTCAGTTGAATAGGCGCAAGAATCCCCTGACCAGTCTTGCCTAAACCACATCCCACCTTGTATCCTTGTTCTATCATGATCTTGGCGACCATTTCCTCGTTCCTTGACAATTTTGACCCTGGTGACGGAAGCTTGCTCCCTCCGAATACAGCATTAGCAATTTCAAGGGACTGAAAGGAGGTCTCCAGAGATTCCTCAGCGGCTTCCACATAACGGAATGGGGATGGCTTGTTGACTAACATTTCTTCTTCACCAAACACAACAACAATCTTGTCATCTACCACAAACTTGACCCTCTGGTGTAGGGAAGAGGGAATAGCTCCCGCCATGTGAATCCACGGTCTCCCCAACAGGCAGCTATATGATGAAGTGATGTTCATGATCTGGAAATTCACATAAAAGGTCTCCGGCCCAATCTGAATTGGGAACTCCACTTCCCCTAGCACTTCCTTCTTCGACCCGTCAAACGCTCTCACCAACGTCGAACTAGGCTTCATATAAGAGCAGTCCACATCCACTTTGTCCATGGTGGACTTCGGCATGACATTTAGTGAGGACCCATTATCAATCAAAACCGGAGCCAACACATAGTCTCCGCATTTGACGGAGATATGCAGAGCCTGGTTGTGCTTTCTTCCTCCTGGGGGTAACTCATCGTCAGCAAAAGTCAAATGATTAGCTACCACGATGCTTCCTACAATCCCATCAAACTGACACACAGAGATATCTTCAGCGACATGGGCTTCATTGAGTACTTTCATCAGGGCAGTCCGATGAGCTTCTGAACTGAGCAGTAACGACAGCATAGAGATCTTGGCTGGAGTTTGTTTCAACTGATCAACAATTTGATAATCACTTTGTCTGACAATCCTTAAGAACTCACTGGCTTCCTGCTCTGTTACTTTCTTGCCCTGGGTATCCTCTGATACTTTCTCTTTTCCTTTTCTAACCCTGTCCTCAGCATCTTTAGACGTTTTAAACCGAAGAGTTTCCGGAGCATACATACGGCCGCTTCTCGTCATTCTACCCACTCTTGATATATTGGTGACAGCAGATGCACTTGGAGAACTCTCCACTGGAGGCAAAGTACTATATTTCCAAGGCACAACACTATCTTTCTCATATGGAAAGGGAGCAGGGACCTCAATGACTATGGGCTGAGCTTTGGCTTGAACTTGCCTCGGATTGTAATCATATAAAATCTCAATTGGCCTTCTGACTTCTCTGCCATTATTAGACTGAAGGGTCATCACGCTTTCTTCTGTTTCAAAAGTAGCTACCTGAACTACACGGCGGTCCATCAAGTCTTGCAAGATCTACTTAAAAACTTCACAGACCCCTTTACACAGGGAATCAGCACACCCATTCTCCTGACAACATCCTTTCTCAATGACCTCAAATCGACACAATTCAGCGTGAATGGCATCCAAGGGAGTTTTAATTTTCTCAACCTCCCTTATCACCTGTCCAGTAGAATCTTCTATTGCATTGGTCGACGGATTCCCATGTCCTGGCAGTGGATTTGTAGTTATACTTGGACTGTTCTGTTTGAAAGAAATCCAATTAGCGTCGATTAAGTCCTGAACTACATGCTTAAAAGCTTTACAGTCCTCCACTGTGTGACCGATTCCACCCTCATGAAAACTACAAGTAGCATTGGCATTATAGCTCCTAGGGAAAGGAGGCTGGAGAGGCTTCATCGAGCGAGTGTTGATTAGGTTTTTGGAGACCAGATGATTGAACAGCTCCGTGTAAGTCATCGGGATTGGATCAAAACTGACGCGCTTCTTATACTGGTAGTTCTGGGCTTTATAACCATCATTGGCTCGTTGAGGTTGCACTGGTGCCGAGAATGGTACCGTCTGCGGTGGAGTACTGAAAGATGGATTTCCTCCGGAAATTACATTGGTCTCTCCTTCTTTCTTTTTAGGGAAATGAGAAGAGGGCTTTCTTTGTCTACCTGAACTGCCTGAACTACCTGAACTACCAAAGTGGTTGGCGATCTTCCCGCTACGCAAACCGTTTTCAAGCCTTTCCCCAATAACTACCATGTCTGAGAAATTTGACGAGACACTCCCTATCAGTCTGTCGTAGTAGATTGCCGGAAGAGTTTCCATGAACATGTATACCATCTCTTTCTCTGTTAGTGATGGCTTTACTTGTGCAGCTGTACTTCTCCACCGTTGGGCGTATTCTTTAAAAGATTCTTTATCTCCTTTGCCCATGTGCTGTAACTGAGATCGATCTGGAGCCATATCCATATTGTACTGGTACTGTTTCAAAAAGGCTTCTGAGAGGTCCTTCCAACTATGGATGTCGGAAGACTGTAACTGCATGTACCAGTCTAAGGATGCCCCAGCTAAGCTATTCTGAAAGCAGTGGATCAACAGCTTATCATCACTAGCATGCGCAGCCATTTTTCGGCAATACATGGTTATATGACTTGATGGACAACCAGCACCCCGGTACTTGTCAAAATCAGGTGCCTTAAACTTTGGAGGAAGGACTATATCTGGAACGAGACACAAATCACGGGCATCCTTGATTCTAACACCTGTACCTTCCATAGCCCTTAACCGTTCTTCAAGCACACGATACTGGTCTCTGGGCTGAGAGTTTTCAAACACATGCCCCTGAGGATGACTACTCATGCCATAATAATTTCCCCCAAACTGAGCGGGATTTCCTACTTGATACGCAACATTCTGAGGATTGGTAGTGATCCCAGGAGTAGGACTGAGTGGATTTTTCAGTAGCGCAGCATCATGATTAGGAGCGTGGACCTGTGGTCCACCAACAACTCCACCAGGTACGACTACAGCAACCTGACTTGGCCCTGTTACCCTAGCTGGATTGGATTCAACATTTTGAGGCGTATAACCGACTGGCATTCCCCACGGGTACCTCTGAGCAGCTGGATGGCCCTGACCGCTTGCCCCTGGAGAGTGGACAAAATGAGGGATCCCCGTTCCCGGAGGAGGAATAGTAGTTGCAGTATTAACAGGCCCCGGAGGGGGAATGAAGGTGACAACTCCATCAGAGTTTACAACGGCGGTGGCCTCAGCACTGGCCCCACCTTTCAGATTCCTCAGCATACCCATCATTTCAACCATCTGGGCCTCCATAGCCCCTACCTTATCCTTCAAAACCCGGTTTTCTTGAGCTAGCTGCTCGGGGTTGAGTATCTCTATAACCGGATCATCCGGACCCGAGTGGTAACTCTCAACCTCAATGTCCAGATTTTCTTGATTCTCTGCCATGAGCCTTGCTTGTAGACGAGTGTAGTAACGGTGATGGCAAACCAGGTTGCCTTTTCTGTTTGTTTAAACATTTATTGTGTATGAGCCTGAATGAATAGATGCATGGATGCATGAAATGAATGGATGCATAAGTATATGTGTATGCATGCGATGCAAAATGCGTTTTTTTTTATTTTTATTTTTCACGTGGTGCCGGGGATATCACATATTTTATTTGGGTAAACAACAAGGATCGAGAATGTGAAATGAACCATACAATTTTATTTGAACTGAAACACATAATCCTTTTATTTATTCATAACGTAAAAGCAGGAGCACATCATAAAGAGTTCTCAAAGCAACAATTAAAAAGAAACTATAATAACCATAATTTCAAACAACAACTAAGTCCCTGCATTGGTTCCTCTTCCTCTTTCTTGAAGTGGAAGGACGATCTGCCTGGCCCCTCATCTCCAAGATCAAACCCCTGACATACTCGACGAATCTTCTGACCTCTACCGGAGTAGTGCACACATCCACGGCAATCTCTGCAGCTCTGAGGCGCCTTGGGAGGCCTGTAACAGTATCATAGCACAGCTTGGACAAGAGTGCATACTTCTCTTGCAAGCGCCGGCAATGATCATCCAATCTTCGATGCTCTTCCATCAAGTAGGACATCTCAGCCCTGAACCTCTCTAGCAAATCACCCTGGTGCCTCGCATGGTCCTCCAATGCCCTAGATTTCTCGAGCTCCCTTTGATGCAGCGCTTGACAGTCTTCAAGCCTCTCTCGCACCAGCTTTCTTGCTTGCACCTCAGTTTTGAGCTTGCTCTCATAGTCAGCAGTAAGAGTCTTCAACTGTGCTTTTGCTTCCTTCAATTGGCCCCGCAAGCTCCTCTCTAATTCCTTGGAGACATTCAACTGAACCTTCCATGCACGGGCATCATCAAGCGCTCTTTTTCTATCCAGATTTCGCACCCTGATTTCGCCTGTAGCACTTTTGAGACCACCCTGCATGTCAATGAGCTTTTGGTCACTGGCGGCGATTCTCTCTTTGAAGTCAGCAAGACATTTCTCTTTGAATTCATTTTCTTGCTCTATGTTCTTTTTCTCTTGGAGCAGCTTTTCCAACCGGGCCTGCAATTCTAACTTCTCTTGCTGGGACTGAGATAAGGCAGCCTTGAGCCCCTCAACTTCCTCATTAAGAATAGGAGCAGGAGGAGGAACCTCAACTTCAACCTGAGGAATGCCTCTAAATGGGAGCTTAACTGCTCGAGCCCGGAGCTGGACCCACTGAAGGTACTCTTCCCCCACACTTGTATCTCTGCGACCCAACTCATTACGCCCTTTCTTTACCGGCCTGTTCCAAGCACGAACAATCCTTCTCAACAAACTCAAATCCCCGGAACCTCTATCATGTAACACAAAGCCAGCCAAAGACTCAATCAATGGTGGGCTTGTCATTGGGTAACCCAACTGCCTCAACGCAAGAGCAGGGTTGTAGGTGATACATCCCTTAGTGCCAATGAGTGGAACATTCGGAAAGCCGTTGAGCTGAGAGATGAATTCTGGTGTATCCCGGGCCAGAGTGCACCACGAGATATCACCTCCTCTAAGGCTAGCAATAAACCACTTCCACTCATCTTTTCCTTTGTTTTCAATGTGTCCTTTAAACACATGTGAGGCGAACCACCGATACAGAACTGGCAAACAACACCTAACCATCCCTCCTCCCTTAGAGTGACGATCAACAAGAGAATAGTACAAATCAGCTAAAATAACAGAGGTGGGGTTTTGTTCCCGCTTTTTGAATGCAAGGAACACATCAATAGCTGCAGCATCAACAAAATTCTCAACACAAGGGAACAAGACAACTCCATAGACAAGGAGGGCAAGCACATCAGAGAAAACTTTCCACTCCTTCTTGGCAAGTAGGGCCTCAGCTTCTGCTTCTAAGAATTTTCTTGACAGACCTTGCCTTTGACCCTTGACTTCCACATTTTTAATCAAAAATTCCTCTTTAATCTGAAGAATGCCAGCCAAAGCCTTTGCTAATGAATACCTCTCCACATAAGAATACGGCTTGCAGTTCGCAGCAGGAAAGCCCAAGATCTTCTCAAATTCTTCTAAAGTGGGGACCAGCTGATAATCTTGGAAAGTGAAGCAACGGTATTCGGGATCAAAGAACTGGGTCAAAGCAGTGAGGGCCTCAGTTTGAACATTCACCTCTAGCAAATCGAGGAGATTACCATATGTACCCTGATAAGCCTCTTTTCGCCGTGGGGGAAGCTGATTACCGAACCTAACCAAGCTTTGGACGTCCTGTTGCTTAAAATTCCACTTGAGGGTTCTTTTCACATTCTGATCCATTTTTCTTTCTCTTCTTTTTTTTTTGGTATCTACAATTTCCCCGGCACTGGTGAGAATGCATGCAAAGTGTATGAATGGATGCATGATGAAAAAAAAATAATAATATTTTCAACATAACAGTTTTTCAAAAGCTAGAAATTCACATACATTTTTTTGAAAATTTTCGGTTTATTTGCAAAAGTCTTTATTCAGATGCAGGGGTATGCAGCTCCTTTGTGCCCTACAAGGTTTCTTAGAGACAGGGTCTACAGCTATTTCTACGGGTACACACTTCAAGGATAGCACTAAAAGAAGGACCCTAAATAAGGTTCCTAGAGCCAACGACCTCATCTGAGAGCACCGATCCCAGGGACGTACGTCCAAGTGATGATGTCTTCAAGCAAAGCCAAACTCTAAGTGAAGTCTTCGCAACCACCCAACAAGACGTACGTCCAGTGAGCAGCCACTAATGACTTCGTTCTAGCCTAAGGTATGCTCTAGCCCGGGTATAGGGCTGTCTCACCAAGAAATAAAGGTAAAAAGTGCAACGTGGGTGTAGGAGCACAATGATAAATATACCCCCCACCTGCAAGGAAAAACCGGAAACAGTCCAGACAAGGAGTCGTCTACCCTAGAGTTTTGCAAACACATATCATTTCAACATAAGCAAGTAAACTACCCTAGGGTTTCAACAATCATATGCACCGCTTACCTCGAGAAAGGGTGCCAAAAAGAGGGGACATAATAGAATCGGGGAAATGCATGAACTTACCTCGAAGAAAGGGAGCGAAGAAGAAGGGATCATAGTAGAATTGGGGGAATGATGCATGAGCTTACCTTGAAGAAAGGGAGCGAAGAAGAAGGGGACATGGTGATTGGAGAAATGCATGATCATATTAAACATATAAACAAAAGAAGATGAAAGGAGAAGAAGGAACAAGAAGCGAACATAGAAGAAGAAGAGTCAAATCACATTCAAATCAAACAATTAAACCGCACATCAAGTTAATTAGGCCTGACCCTCGTTTTAAAAGGAAAGTCCCCAGTGAAGTCGCCAGCTGTTGCACCCCGAAAAAAATCCGGATTAGACCTTTCATCATACAACGTGAAAATTTGCGAAGCCGCCATCAACATTTTTTATTTAGGGACCAAAACATTGAAAAAGGGTCCTGTTTAAGGCGGGTGGTCCTTTGAGAACTAGAGATGTAGGTTCGGGGGTCGGTTAGGTGTGGGGAAGGTATTAGCATCCCACACCTCCTTTCTACCGAAAGGGAACCTTTAACTTGATGTGCGGTTTTGACAGAGTTGATTGGAAACAATTCATTCTACTTCTTTTTTTTATTTGAGAAAATGTTTTTGAAAACAGGGGAAAAGAAGAATCTTTTTATTATATTTTTTTTTTTAAAATTGTGCTTGACGGGTCTCATACCCTAATTTTGTCCGCCTAGGTCAAAACCCTAATTCTCAACAAAAAAATAAATAAATTGAGAAGTGTGGTTTTATTTTGAAGAGTGAAGAGCATTGTGCATGCATTTTTGGGTTTTTAAAAGTCATTCTAGGGCTTTTAAATTCATTGTTAGAGTGGAAATGCATTTGTTGTAAAAAAACAATGTTTTTAGGGCAAAAGGGTATTTTGGTCATTTCCAAAATTAAGCAATTTCTCACCAAAAATCATTGTTCAATCTCAGAGGAATTTATTTGGATCTAGATGATTTGGGTTATGAATTTTTGTGCGCATGCATGCATGATTTTTGGCATAAAATTCAAATTTTAAGCAAAAGGGCAAAATGGGAATTTCCATCAAGGTGAGGTCTCAAATCAATTTTGGGAAGGGTGATATCATGGAATTTTGGGCCCAATCATTGATTCCTAGGATATGGCCCAAAGTGGCATGATTTTTATGGAATTATCTAGAAAAGAATAATCAAAAATGGTGAAAATAAGGAAGTGTCCCCAATAAGACAAAATGTACTATTTTTCTTGACAAGCTTGCAAAACTTGGGCACCAAGGCCTCTTTGCTCCGAATTTTCCAGCTCATTTTCACCTCATTTTGTGTTTCCTCATGCCCTTGATCCATGTGAGTTGTATTCCTAGCCATTGATTAAAATTCTAGATCAAATCCTAGGCTACAACTTTGTGTAGAATGACCTAGGTGCCCTCAACAATTTTTGTGCAACAAAAACTCATAATTTTTGTGTGTGACCAGCTATTCCTCACTCATTTGTGTTTTCTCCTTGTCCCTAATCCATGTGCATTGCAATCTTGGCCTTTGATTCAAATTCTAGCTCAAATCTCAATGGTTTGCAAAAGCACAATGTCCTAAATACCCTTAAACCTAGTTGCTCTCTATATATACCTTAGAAACCTCACCTCAAAAAGAACTTTTGGCCTCACAATTCATTCACAAAACCCTAGCACACAAACCTCTCCTCTCCTCTCTTCCCTTGGCCGAATTTCCCCCTCATTCCCTCCTCCATTTTTCTTCATTTCACTTCCATTTTCTCACCTCATTTCCATTCCTACTTCATACATCTTCCTTCTCTCCTAATTTGATTCAAGCTTGCATCATCAAAGGGAATTTTTAAGCAAGCATTTCGTGGGTTTCATTGAAGTTTGGTGAAGATTCAAGTTGATTTGTGGTCTTGTTCTTCATATTAGCCATTCCTTAGCTTGGATTTGAGGTAAACTTCTTAAAACCTAGCATCATCTTCAACTTTTTTTTGCATCAAAATGTAGATATCATGTTTTTAATTTTGCATCCTACCATATTCATGTATTTTAGTGTTGTTATATTGTTGATTTGTTGATAGTTGTTGGTGAGAGGTGTCTCAAACATTTTGACAAGCACTTAGGGAGGCTTGGGTGTTTGAGATGCTTCTCACCCTTGAATAAATTGTGATTTATGTTGTTTTTACTATGATCTTGCATTTTTGTTGAATAAATTGTGATTTATGTTGTTTTTACTATGATCTTGCATTTTGTTGAATAAATTGTGATTTATGTTGTTTTTACTATGATTTTGCATTTTGTTGAATAAAATGATGTGATGCTTCGCAAATCATGATTAGAATTAGGGTTTCTTAATTTTCTTGTGAAATGGGTTTGCAATATTGGGTAAAATGATTTCTCAAGTTGTTTTGGTTTGGTTGTTATGTACTTTGCTTGCAAAATTACTCTATGTTGATGATTGGCAAGAGGACTCACACTTGTGCCTTTGAGCACTTAACTTTAAGTGTTGAGGATTGACTAAAATGATTCAACGCAATTGATTTGATGTTTTGATTGCAAAATATTGTTGCTAATTGATTGTATCTTGCTTGCAAATTGTTATATGTTGATGATTGGCAAGAGGACTCACACTTGTGCCTTGTGCACTTCACTTTAAGTGTTGAGGATTGCCCAAGATGATTCAACACAACCTTGTGCTTTGATTGTAAACTTTGGTTTGCTTGTTAGTAACTTGTTTGCAAAATTATTCTATGTTGATGATTGGCAAGAGGACTCTCACTTGTGCCTTAGGCACTTCATTTTAAGTGATGAGGATTGCCTAAGATGATTCAATTTTCTTTGTGCAATTCTTGCTTGAAAATGCAAATGCTAGTTTCTAACTTGATTAATCAATTTTGGTTATAAAAATGACTTGTTAATGCCCTCTTTTGGTCACTTTTGGTCTTGCAAATGTGATGTTCTTTCTAGGTCAATGTTATGCTTTAATGTTGATGATTTGGTAAAAGGACTAGACACTTATGCACTTGTGCATTGTCTCAAGTGTCAAGGATTACCAAAAGGGATTCAACCTTGTGTTTTTATCTTGTGTTGATGCCTAATTGAATTAAACTTTTGCATTATCTATTTGTGTGCCTATTCTTGTAACCTATTTGGTTAATGTTGGTCTTACATATACATGCCATTAGATGTTGATGACTAAGTGTCATTCTTGTGCTCAAATGTTGTAATTGGTAATGTTTATGCTTATGCTTACATTGTTGATTGCTTTGCTTGCAATTTGTTAAATGTTGCACTTTGGTTCTTGACTTGGAAATTGATTGAATGTTCTACTTTCTTTTCCTTTTGGATGCCACGCCATCCCAACAAACCTTTTGTGACCAATGTCACCCTCAAACTCCCTTCTCCTTTCTTCAAATCAATCATTTTCTAAAGCTTTTTTCCAAACTCAATCTTTTCTCAAATTGTTTTCATAAGACAATCAAATTCTTTCTAAGATCAACAATAAACCTCTTTGAAAACTCATAAGGAGGCAAGTCGGACGTACGGCCGGTGTTGTCTAGCGTCCTAAGATCGGAGCTGTACCGCTCAAACATCTTGGGATACTTATGAGAGTCAAAACAAGTAATTAACAACTTGAACCCTATTTCAAAAAATGAGTAAGGAATCGAGTCGGATGTAAATCCGGTATTGGTTAGCGTCTTAGGGTTAGCGAGCTGTACAGTTCGTGCGAGCCTAAGATACTTGCTCAAATAAAAGTAATCGACCTCACAACAAATCCCTTTCTTCAAGTAATTCAAACCATTTTCAATAAGTAGGGGGCACGTCGTCTGTACAGGCGGGGTTGTCTTTGTTCTAGGTCTAGTGGACTGTACGGTCTAGGACCGAAAACCCCTACAATAAAAAACACCAACACAAAGTTTCTCGACTAACGAGAACTACGTAAGCTTTGAATTCTCCATCGCACCGGGAGATACGTAGGAGCGGGTCACATCCCGTCAAGCACACTTTTAAAAAATAATAAAAAGATTCTTCTTTTCTCCCGTTTTCAGAAACCTTTTCTCAAATAAAAAAGAAGTAGAACGAATTGTTTCAAATCAACTCTGTCAAAACCGCACATCAAGTTAAAGGTTCCCTTTCGGTAGAAAGGAGGTGTGGGGTGCTAATACCTTCCCCACACCTAACCGACCCCCGAACCTACATCTCTAGTTCTCAAAGGACCATCCGCCTTAAAAAGGACCCTTTTTCAATGTTTTGGTCCCTAAATAAAAAATGTTGATGGCGGCTTCACAAATTTTCACGTTGTACGATGAAAGGTCCAATCCGGATTTTTTCGGGGTGCAACAGCTGGCGACTCCACTGGGGACTTTCCTTTTAAAACGAGGGTCAGGCCTAATTAACTTGATGTGCGGTTTAATTGTTTGATTTGAATGTGATTGTTCTATTTCTCTCTTTTCTTCTCCTTCTTTTTCTTCTCTCTTTCTGATGTTTGAATGTTCTCTTGCATTCTCGTGTTGTTATGTTGCATTCATGTGCATTTGACTCTTCTTCTTCTATGTTCGCTTCTTGTTCCTTCTTCTCCTTTCATCTTCTTTTGTTTATATGCTTAATATGATCATGCATTTCTCCAATCCCCATGTCCCCTTCTTCTTTGCTCCCTTTCTTCAAGGTAAGCTCATGCATCATTCCCCCAATTCTACTATGATCCCTTCTTCTATGCTCCCTTTCTTCAAGGTAAGTTCATGCATTCCCCCGATTCTATTATGACCCCTCTTCTTGGCTCCCTTTCTTGAGGTAAGCAGTGCATATGATTGTTGTTGGAACCCTAGGTTAGTTTACTTGTTTGTATTGAAATGATATATGCTTGCAAAACCCTAGGGTAGACGACTCTTTGTATGGACTGTTTCTGGTTTTTCTTTGCAGGTGGGGGGGTATCTTTGTCGTTGTGCTCCTACACACACGTTGCACTCTTTTACCCTTATATTTCTTGGTGAGACAGCCCTATACCCGGGCTAGAGCATATCTTAGGCTAGAACGAAGTCATTAGTGGCTGCTCACTGGACGTACGTCTTGTTGGGTGGTTGCGAAGACTTCACCTAGAGTTTGGCTTTGTTTGATGATACCATCACTTGGACGTACGGCCCTGTGATCGGTGGTCTCAGATGAGGTCGTTGGCTCTAGGAACCTTATTTAGGGTCCTTCTTTTAGTGCTATCCTTGAAGTGTGTACCCGTTGAAATAGCCATAGACCCTGTCTCTAAGAAACCTTGTAGGACACAAAGGAGCTGCATACCCCTGCATCTGAATAAAGATTTTTGCAAATAAACCGAAAATTTTCAAAAAAAAAATGTATGTGAATTTCTAGCTTTTGAAAAACTGTCGTGTTGAAAATATTATTTTTTTTTTTTTTTCATCATGCATCCATTCATACACTTTGCATGCATTCTCACCAGTGCCGGGGAAATTGTAGATACAAAAAAAAACGCATTTTGCATCGCATGCATACACATATACTTATGCATCCATTCATTTCACGCATCCATGCATCTATTCATTCAGGCTCTTACACAATAAATATTTAAACAAACAGAAAAGGCAAGCTGGTTCGCCGTCACCATTACTACACTCGTCTACAGGCAAGGCTCATGGCAGAGAATCAAGAAAGTCCAGAAATTGAGATTGAGAGTTATCACTCGGGTCCGGATGATCCGGTTATAGAGATACTCAACCCCGAGCAGCTAGCTCAAGAAAACCGGGTTTTGAAGGATAAGGTAGGGGCTATGGAGGCCCAGATGGTTGAAATGATGGGTATGCTGAGGAATCTGAAAGGTGGGGCCAGTGCTGAGGCCACCGCCGTTGTAAACCCTGATGGAGTTGTCACCTTCATTCCCCCTCCGAGGTCTACTAATGCTGCAACTACTATTCCTCCTCCGGGAACAGGGATCCCTCATTTTGTCCACTCTCCAGGGGCAAACGGTCAGAGCCATCCAGCTGCTCAGAGGTACCCGTGGGGAATGCCAGTCGGTTATACGTCTCAAAATGTTGAATCCAATCCAGCTGGGGTAACAGGGCCAAGTCAGGTTGCTGTAGTCGTACCTGGTGGAGTTGTTGGTGGACCACAAGTCCACGCTTCTAATCATGATGCTGCGCTACAGAGAAATCCACTCAGTCCTACTCCTGGGATCACTACCAATCCTCAGAATGTTGCGTATCAAGTAGGAAATCCCGCTCAGTTTGGAGGATATTATTATGGCATGAGTAGTCATCCTCAGGGGCATGTGTTTGAAAGCTCTCAGTCCAGAGACCAGTATCGTGTGCTTGAAGAACGGTTGAGGGCTGTGGAAGGTACAAGTGTTAGAGTCAAGGATGCCCGTGATTTGTGTCTCGTTCCAGATATAGTCCTTCCTCCAAAGTTTAAGGCACCTGATTTTGACAAGTACCGGGGTGCTGGTTGTCCATCAAGTCATATAACCATGTATTGCCGAAAAATGGCTGCGCATGCTAGTGATGATAAGCTGTTGATCCACTGCTTTCAGAATAGCTTAGCTGGGGCATCCTTAGACTGGTACATGCAGTTACAGTCTTCCGACATCCATAGTTGGAAGGACCTCTCAGAAGCCTTTTTGAAACAGTACCAGTACAATATGGATATGGCTCCAGATCGATCTCAGTTACAGCACATGGGCAAAGGAGATAAAGAATCTTTTAACGAATACGCCCAACGGTGGAGAAGTACAGCTGCACAAGTAAAGCCATCACTAACAGAGAAAGAGATGGTATACATGTTCATGGAAACTCTTCCGGCAATCTACTATGACAGACTGATAGGGAGTGTCTCGTCAAATTTCTCAGATATGGTAGTTATTGGGGAAAGGCTTGAAAACGGTTTGCGTAGCGGGAAGATCGCCAACCACTTTGGTAGTTCAGGTAGTTCAGGCAGTTCAGGTGGACAAAGAAAGCCCTCTTCTCATTTCCCTAAAAAGAAAGAGGGAGAGACCAATGTAATTTCCGGAGGAAATCCATCTTTCAGTACTCCACCGCAGACGGTACCATTCTCGGCACCAGTGCAACCTCAACGAGCCAATGATGGTTATAAAGCCCAGAACTACCAGTATAAGAAGCGCGTCAGTTTTGATCCAATCCCGATGACTTACACGGAGCTGTTCAATCATCTGGTCTCAAAAAACTTAATCAACACTCGCTCGATGAAGCCTCTCCAGCCTCCTTTCCCTAGGAGCTATAATGCCAATGCTACTTGTAGTTTTCATGAGGGTGGAATGGGTCACACAGTGGAGGACTGCAAAGCTTTTAAGCACGTAGTCCAGGACTTAATCGACGCTAATTGGATTTCTTTCAAACAGAATAGTCCAAGTATAACTACAAATCCACTGCCAGGACATGGGAATCCGTCGACCAATGCAATAGAAGATTCTACTGGACAGGTGATAAGGGAGGTTGAGAAAATTAAGACTCCTTTGGATGCCATTCACGCTGAATTGTGTCGATTTGAGGTCATTGAGAAAGGATGTTGTCAGGAGAATGGGTGTGCTGATTCCCTGTGTAAAGGGGCCTGTGAAGTTTTTAAGCAGATCTTGCAAGACTTGATGGACCGCCGTGTAGTTCAGGTAGTTACTTTTGAAACAGAAGAAAGCGTGATGACCCTTCAGTCTAATAATGGCAGAGAAGTCAGAAGGCCAATTGAGATTTTATATGATCCGAGGCAAGTTCAAGCCAAAGCTCAGCCCATAGTCATTGAGGTCCCTGCTCCCTTTCCATATGAGAAAGATAGTGCTGTGCCCTGGAAATATAGTACTTTGCCTCCAGTGGAGAGTTCTCCAAGTGCATCTGCTGTCACCAATATATCAGGAGTGGGTAGAATGACGAGAAGCGGCCGTATGTATGCTCCGGAAACTCTTCGGGCTGAAACGTCTAAAGATGCTGAGGACAGGGTTAGAAAAGGAAAAGAGAAAGTATCAGAGGATACCCAGGGCAAGAAAGTAACAGAACAGGAAGCCAGTGAGTTCTTAAGGATTATCAGACAAAGTGATTATCAAATTGTTGATCAGTTGAAACAAACTCCAGCCAAGATCTCTATGCTGTCGTTACTGCTCAGTTCAGAAGCTCATCGGACTGCCCTGATGAAAGTACTCAATGAAGCCCATGTCGCTGAAGATATCTCTGTGTGTCAGTTTGATGGGATTGTAGGAAACATCGTGGCAGCTAATCATTTGACTTTTGCTGACGATGAGTTACCCCCAGGAGGAAGAAAGCACAACCAGGCTCTGCATATCTCCGTCAAATGCGGAGACTATGTGTTGGCTCGGGTTTTGATTGATAATGGGTCCTCACTAAATGTCATGCCAAAGTCCACCATGGACAAAATGGATGTGGACTGCTCTTATATGAAGCCTAGTTCGACGTTGGTGAGAGCGTTTGACGGGTCGAAGAAGGAAGTGCTAGGGGAAGTGGAGTTCCCAATTCAGATTGGGCCGGAGACCTTTTATGTGAATTTCCAGATCATGGACATCACTTCATCATATAGCTGCCTGTTGGGGAGACCGTGGATTCACATGGCGGGAGCTATTCCCTCTTCCCTACACCAGAGGGTCAAGTTTGTGGTAGATGACAAGATTGTTGTTGTGTTTGGTGAAGAAGAAATGTTAGTCAACAAGCCATCTCCATTCTGTTATGTGGAAGCCGCTGAGGAATCTCTGGAGACCTCCTTTCAGTCCCTTGAAATTGCTAATGCTGTATTCGGAGGGAGCAAGCTTCCGTCACCAGGGTCAAAATTGTCAAGGAATGAGGAAATGGTCGCCAAGATCATGTTAGAACAAGGATACAAGGTGGGATGTGGTTTAGGCAAGACTGGTCAGGGGATTCTTGTGCCTATTCAACTGAAGGAAAATCGAGACCGTTGTGGGTTGGGGTACCAGCCGAATCAAGCCGAGAGAAAGGGGATGGCAGAGGAAAGAAAGAGCAGGTGGTTGGCCAAACTGAGAGGTCATGATCCTTGGTCAAAAAAGATCCCTATCTGTGATATTCGCCAGAGCTTTAAAAGTGCAGGGTTGCTGGTCCCTAATCAAATCGCTGCCATTGGGGATGGTCCTGGAGTTGAAAAAGGTGATACCAGCCTGGTCCGCCGTTGCTTTGCCGGTGAAAAGTTGAAGAATTGGGAAGCTGCTGACTTTCCTGTGGCTTTTAATTCAAAGTAATAATTTGTAATGCACCCCTGTGGCTCTGCCCAAGGCCATAGGATAAGTTGTTAGGGGCACGCATGTTTTTATCTTCATTGCTTTCATCATCAATAAAAACATTGTTTTTGAAATTCATCAATAAAATCATTTCTCTTAATTTCATGTGTCTTCTCCGCTTTATTTTATTTTGCCTGTTTGTTTCGCCTTTCATTCTGCTTTTTGCCTCTGCAAATGCAGATCAACAATAATTATCTCTGAAAATAACAATGCCGATGATCCATATTTTGATTTTGATCACCCAATTAATCAAACTGAGGGAGATGTTGAGGACAACTGGAAAACTCCTCCAGAACTGATGAGATTAATGGAACAGGAAGAAAGGGTGGTCATTCAGCCTCACGGAGAATCAACTGAGGTAATCAACTTGGGTACAGATGAGAACAAGAAAGAGGTTAAGGTCGGTACCGCAATGAACGGCAGTGATGGTATGAAATTAATTCAGCTCCTGCGCGATTACGTTGACATTTTTGCATGGTCGTATCAAGATATGCCTGGGTTGGATACCGATATTGTTGTGCACAAGTTGCCAGTAAAGCCAGAATGCCCGCCTGTAAAGCAAAGACTGAGAAGAATGAAGCCAGAGATGTCGTTGAAAATTCGGGATGAGGTAAAGAAGCAGTTTGATGCCGGGTTTCTAGCGGTTGCCCAGTATCCTCAATGGGTTGCCAATATCGTCCCGGTTCCGAAGAAGGACGGGAAAGTCAGGATGTGTGTCGATTACAGGGATCTGAACAGAGCCAGCCCCAAAGATGATTTCCCCCTACCCCGCATTGATATTCTGGTGGACAGTACAGCCCAACACTCTTTATTCTCCTTCATGGACGGATACTCAGGATACAATCAGATAAAGATGGCTCCGGAAGATATGGAGAAAACAACCTTCATAACTCTCTGGGGAACCTTTTGCTATAAGGTGATGCCTTTCGGACTCAAAAACGCCGGTGCGACGTATCAGAGGGCCATGGTGACATTGTTCCACGACATGATGCACAAGGAAATCGAGGTGTATGTGGATGATATGATTGCTAAATCCAAGACTGATGAAGAGCATATTGTGAATCTGCAAAAACTCTTTGAACGTCTAAGGAAGTTCAAACTCAGATTAAACCCAGCTAAATGCACCTTCGGTGTAAGATCCGGAAAGCTACTGGGATCCATCGTCAGTCAGAAAGGGATAGAAGTTGATCCAGATAAAGTCAAAGCAATCCTTGAAATGCCAGTACCAAAGACTGAAAGGGAGGTCCGTGGTTTTCTTGGAAGACTGAACTACATCTCAAGGTTCATATCCCAACTGACAGCCACTTGCGAGCCTCTCTTTAAGCTGTTGTGCAAGAACCAAGAATCCAAATGGAACGATGATTGTCAGAGAGCCTTCGAGAGAATTAAAGAGTATCTTCAGAATCCACCAATTCTGATGCCACCGGTGTCCGGAAGACCGCTGATCTTGTACCTAACCGTGTTAGACAATTCGATGGGGTGTGTGCTGGGGCAGCATGATGAGTCAGGCAAGAAAGAACATGCTATTTATTACCTGAGCAAGAAATTTACTGACTGCGAGACAAGATACACAATGCTGGAGAAGACTTGTTGTGCTTTAGCTTGGGCTGCTCATCGTTTAAGGCAGTACATGCTGAGCCATACAACTTGGTTGGTGTCTAAAATGGATCCGATCAAGTACATTTTTGAGAAACCAGCTCTCGCAGGACGGATTGTCCGTTGGCAGATGTTATTGTCAGAATATGATATCCTGTACGTCACGCAGAAGGCAGTCAAGGGCAGCGCACTTGCTGAGTACTTAGCCCGTCAGCCTATCCCAGAATACCAGTCGATGCAGTATGATTTTCCCGATGAAGACATCATGGCACTATTCGACGAGGGGAAGTCCCAAGAAGATGAAAGATGGAGGATGATATTTGATGGTGCATCCAACATGTGGGGGCATGGGGCCGGAGCTGTGTTAATCTCTCCAGACAATCGCTTCATTCCGGTCACTGCAAGACTGAGCTTTTATGTTACAAATAACATTGCGGAATATGAAGCATGCATCCTGGGTATTCAGGCAGCCCTTGAATGGAAGGTCAAAAGGCTTGATGTGTATGGTGATTCAGCCTTGGTTATTCATCAGGTGCGAGGTGATTGGGAGACCAGAGATCCCAAATTGATTCCTTATTGTGATTATGTTCAAGAATTGATGGAGTCCTTTGAGGAAGTCACTTTCCAGCATATCACTCGAAGCGAAAACCAGTTGGCCGATGCTTTGGCAACCTTGTCGTCAATGTTCAACATCAGCTGTGACAAGAGTTTAGCTCACCTCAGAATCCAGCATAGGGATCTGCCAGCACATCATTACTGCGCTGCAATAGATGAAGAGCCTGATGACAAGCCGTGGTACCATGATATCAAGCAGTACATCACCACCAGGGAATACCCTCCTGGGGCATCAGAAAATGACAAGAGAACGCTCAGAAGGCTGTCGAGGAATTTCTTCCTGAATGGTGAAGTTCTCTACAAGAGAAATTATGACATGGTTCTCCTAAGGTGTGTTGCAAAAGAGGAGGCCGAAAAGATTATGAAGAGGTCCATGAAGGCTCATTCGGGGTTCATTCCAGTGGACACACCATGGCCAGAAAAATCTTAAGAGCCGGCTATTATTGGCTGCAAATGGAATCTGACTGCTACAGCTTTGTAAGAAAGTGTCACAAATGCCAAATCTATGCCGATCATATCCATGTACCACCTGCTTCATTAAACGTTCTGACTGCTTCTTGGCCATTCTCAATGTGGGGGATGGATGTCATCGGTCCTATCGAGCCAAAAGCATCAAACGGGCATCGCTTCATCCTTGTCGCCATTGACTATTTCACCAAGTGGGTTGAAGCTGCCTCATACTCAAGCATCAATAGCTCTGTGGTTGCAAAGTTTGTAAAGAAAGATCTGGTTTGTCGTTACGGCCTTCCAAACAGGATCATCACCGATAATGGCAGTAACCTGAATAGCAAAATGATGAATGACCTGTGCACAGAATTCAAAATCCAGCATCATAATTCTTCCCCCTACCGGCCCAAGATGAATGGGGCAGTCGAAGCGGCCAACAAGAATATCAAGAGAATAGTTCAAAAGATGGTGGTAACCTACAAAGATTGGCATGAGTTGCTTCCTTTTGCTTTGCACGGATACCGCACTTCAGTACGTACCTCAACTGGGGCAACCCCTTTTTCTCTAGTATATGGGTCAGAAGCAGTCCTCCCTATTGAGGTTGAAATACCCTCCCTGCGGGTATTGATGGAAACCAAGTTGGAAGAAGCTGAATGGGTACAAGCTCGTCTGGATCAGTTAAATCTCATTGAGGAAAAAAGAATTGCAGCTTTGTGTCATGGACAGCTGTATCAACAGAGGATGAGGACGGCCTTCGACAAGAAAGTTCGCCCTCGAGAGTTCAACAAGGGAGATCTTGTGCTCAAAAAGATATTGCCCATTCAGAGCGATCCCCGAGGAAAATGGACTCCCACTTATGATGGACCTTATGTGGTCAAGAAAGCCTTCTCTGGAGGAGCACTAATACTCACCAACATGGACGGTGAAGAGCTCAAAAACCCAGTCAATTCAGATTCGGTGAAGAAGTATTATGCCTGAAAGAAATAGACGAAAAAAGAGAAAGATAAGCCAAGTAAGAATTAGCTCGCTAGGTTGAAAACCCGAAAGGGCGGCCTAGGCAAAATCAGAGCGACCCGGTGGATTGAAAACCCGCAAAGGGCGATCCAGGCAAAAATTAGGGTCAGAAAACTTGGGCATGAAAATAAACAAGGGCATACAACACTCCTGAAGGTTTGGATAGAGGGGTGATCAAGGTCAAGGACATAAATGTTTGGCATTGTTCCACAGAGACGGACATTTAAAAACTAGCTTTTCTCTCTTTTTCGTGTCTTTTTGCAGTTTAAATTTTCAAATGTATTGAACAGTCGGCGTAACTTTCTGTACGACCGGTTTCCACATCAATAAAGTTCAATTTTTCTCATATCAGTTTGCTTTTCTATTTTCTGCTCAAAATAAACGTTTTATGATGATGGTAATACTGAATTGTAAAACATGTGCATAAATCCTAGAGCATTGCAATCATTGCGAAATCCCCAAAAGTCACGGGAAGGAAGTGATTTCTCAAAAACAAATTAATGTTGCAAGGAAAATAATTGCGCCCATCAATCACTTCAGATGGCAAATCATAAAGCAAACCTGCACCCGGCCCGTGCGCCGCAGCAACTCTAATAAGTTCCCCAGTCTTGTGCCATGAGTGTCACGGGTTGGTTGAACCAGCAAAAGAATAAGCCTTTTATTAAAAAAAAGAAGAGCACAAAAAAGCAAATGATCAAAAAAAAAAAAAAAAAAAAGCTGATCAGGCAAAAAGAAGAAAAAACAAATGATCAGAAAACAGAAAGCTGATCAAAAGAAGAATTAAAAGATGAAAAAAAAACAATCAAAGCTGAAAGAAAAGCATTCCCCAGCATTCATCATTCACCCAAAATCATCGCATCGCATGCATTCGCATAACAGGCCTTTGCATAACATGCATTCATTCCATGCACCATGCATTGCATCTGCTGACATGTGCAGGTACCGCCAACCTGAGAAACCTGAAGAAAAGTCCTGCGACCAGAGCAGGCACCCCTGGATCGGTGTGAAAGCATTGACCCTGAAGAAGACTAATTGGATTTCCGAATCCCCCTTTGGACCCACGTGTCCCCCAGAAGACTGACTTCACTTCGTATTCGAGCTGCGAGTAAGTCCCCCTGACCTCAATAGGTCCAGTCGAAAAGGATAGCTGTGTTGGCCTAAAACATGGCGCAGTCCTAGGGAAATATCGAGATCTAGACTTGATATAGTACCCTCCCCCGGTCGCTCGAAAGACCACCCCTTTGAGCCCACGTGCTCCCCAGGCCCAAGTGCAAACTCGGATCGTTCGCGATTCGTTAAAAGGCTTTAGGCAGCCTCCTTCGCCGGCTTAATGAGGGCCGGCACCCCCCTTTTTTTTTTTTTGTTGTTGTTTTCTTTACTGCTTTCGCTGGCTTATTGAGGGTTGGCACCAATTGATTCCAAAAAGAAAAACAAAAAAAAAATCTTTTCATTGCATTTGTATCATATTTCAAAAAAAAAAAAAAAAAAAACAAAGAAAAAAAGAAAATTCTGGTTTCTCTAAGTAGACAAAATTGGTATAATTTCTGAATTCTTTATTTCTATTTTGCCTCGGAATATGTTTCGGCCAATTCATATTCCTTGTTAAAATCCAAATAAAGAGGGGCAGCTGTCATACCCTAATTTTGTCCGCCTAGGTCAAAACCCTAATTCTCAACAAAAAAATAAATAAATTGAGAAGTGTGGTTTTATTTTGAAGAGTGAAGAGCATTGTGCATGCATTTTTGGGTTTTTAAAAGTCATTCTAGGGCTTTTAATTTCATTGTTAGAGTGGAAATGCATTTGTTGTAAAAAAACAATGTTTTTAGGGCAAAAGGGTATTTTGGTCATTTCCAAAATTAAGCAATTTCTCACCAAAAATCATTGTTCAATCTCAGAGGAATTTATTTGGATCTAGATGATTTGGGTTATGAATTTTTGTGCGCATGCATGCATGATTTTTGGCATAAAATTCAAATTTTAAGCAAAAGGGCAAAATGGGAATTTCCATCAAGGTGAGGTCTCAAATCAATTTTGGGAAGGGTGATATCATGGAATTTTGGGCCCAATCATTGATTCCTAGGATATGGCCCAAAGTGGCATGATTTTTATGGAATTATCTAGAAAAGAATAATCAAAAATGGTGAAAATAAGGAAGTGTCCCCAATAAGACAAAATGTACTATTTTTCTTGACAAGCTTGCAAAACTTGGGCACCAAGGCCTCTTTGCTCCGAATTTTCCAGCTCATTTTCACCTCATTTTGTGTTTCCTCATGCCCTTGATCCATGTGAGTTGTATTCCTAGCCATTGATTAAAATTCTAGATCAAATCCTAGGCTACAACTGTGTAGAATGACCTAGGTGCCCTCAACAATTTTTGTGCAACAAAAACTCATAATTTTTGTGTGTGACCAGCTATTCCTCACTCATTTGTGTTTTCTCCTTGTCCCTAATCCATGTGCATTGCAATCTTGGCCTTTGATTCAAATTCTAGCTCAAATCTCAATGGTTTGCAAAAGCACAATGTCCTAAATACCCTTAAACCTAGTTGCTCTCTATATATACCTTAGAAACCTCACCTCAAAAAGAACTTTTGGCCTCACAATTCATTCACAAAACCCTAGCACACAAACCTCTCCTCTCCTCTCTTCCCTTGGCCGAATTTCCCCCTCATTCCCTCCTCCATTTTTCTTCATTTCACTTCCATTTTCTCACCTCATTTCCATTCCTACTTCATACATCTTCCTTCTCTCCTAATTTGATTCAAGCTTGCATCATCAAAGGGAATTTTTAAGCAAGCATTTCGTGGGTTTCATTGAAGTTTGGTGAAGATTCAAGTTGATTTGTGGTCTTGTTCTTCATATTAGCCATTCCTTAGCTTGGATTTGAGGTAAACTTCTTAAAACCTAGCATCATCTTCAACTTTTTTTTGCATCAAAATGTAGATATCATGTTTTTAATTTTGCATCCTACCATATTCATGTATTTTAGTGTTGTTATATTGTTGATTTGTTGATAGTTGTTGGTGAGAGGTGTCTCAAACATTTTGACAAGCACTTAGGGAGGCTTGGGTGTTTGAGATGCTTCTCACCCTTGAATAAATTGTGATTTATGTTGTTTTTACTATGATCTTGCATTTTTGTTGAATAAATTGTGATTTATGTTGTTTTTACTATGATCTTGCATTTTGTTGAATAAAATGATGTGATGCTTCGCAAATCATGATTAGAATTAGGGTTTGTTAATTTTCTTGTGAAATGGGTTTGCAATATTGGGTAAAATGATTTCTCGAGTTGTTTTGGTTTGGTTGTTATGTACTTTGCTTGCAAAATTACTCTATGTTGATGATTGGCAAGAGGACTCACACTTGTGCCTTTGAGCACTTAACTTTAAGTGTTGAGGATTGACTAAAATGATTCAACGCAATTGATTTGATGTTTTGATTGCAAAATATTTTTGCTAATTGATTGTATCTTGCTTGCAAATTGTTATATGTTGATGATTGGCAAGAGGACTCACACTTGTGCCTTGTGCACTTCACTTTAAGTGTTGAGGATTGCCCAAGATGATTCAACACAACCTTGTGCTTTGATTGTAAACTTTGGTTTGCTTGTTAGTAACTTGTTTGCAAAATTATTCTATGTTGATGATTGGCAAGAGGACTCTCACTTGTGCCTTAGGCACTTCATTTTAAGTGATGAGGATTGCCTAAGATGATTCAATTTTCTTTGTGCAATTCTTGCTTGAAAATGCAAATGCTAGTTTCTAACTTGATTAATCAATTTTGGTTATAAAAATGACTTGTTAATGCCCTCTTTTGGTCACTTTTGGTCTTGCAAATGTGATGTTCTTTCTAGGTCAATGTTATGCTTTAATGTTGATGATTTGGTAAAAGGACTAGACACTTATGCACTTGTGCATTGTCTCAAGTGTCAAGGATTACCAAAAGGGATTCAACCTTGTGTTTTTATCTTGTGTTGATGCCTAATTGAATTAAACTTTTGCATTATCTATTTGTGTGCCTATTCTTGTAACCTATTTGGTTAATGTTGGTCTTACATATACATGCCATTAGATGTTGATGACTAAGTGTCATTCTTGTGCTCAAATGTTGTAATTGGTAATGTTTATGCTTATGCTTACATTGTTGATTGCTTTGCTTGCAATTTGTTAAATGTTGCACTTTGGTTCTTGACTTGGAAATTGATTGAATGTTCTACTTTCTTTTCCTTTTGGATGCCACGCCATCCCAACAAACCTTTTGTGACCAATGTCACCCTCAAACTCCCTTCTCCTTTCTTCAAATCAATCATTTTCTAAAGCTTTTTTCCAAACTCAATCTTTTCTCAAATTGTTTTCATAAGACAATCAAATTCTTTCTAAGATCAACAATAAACCTCTTTGAAAACTCATAAGGAGGCAAGTCGGACGTACGGCCGGTGTTGTCTAGCGTCCTAAGATCGGAGCTGTACAGCTCAAACATCTTGGGATACTTATGAGAGTCAAAACAAGTAATTAACAACTTGAACCCTATTTCAAAAAATGAGTAAGGAATCGAGTCGGATGTACATCCGGTATTGGTTAGCGTCTTAGGGTTAGCGAGCTGTACAGTTCGTGCGAGCCTAAGATACTTGCTCAAATAAAAGTAATCGACCTCACAACAAATCCCTTTCTTCAAGTAATTCAAACCATTTTCAATAAGTAGGGGGCACGTCGTCTGTACAGGCGGGGTTGTCTTTGTTCTAGGTCTAGTGGACTGTACGGTCTAGGACCGAAAACCCCTACAATAAAAAACACCAACACAAAGTTTCTCGACTAACGAGAACTACGTAAGCTTTGAATTCTCCATCGCACCGGGAGATACGTAGGAGCGGGTCACATCCCGTCAAGCACACTTTTAAAAAATAATAAAAAGATTCTTCTTTTCTCCCGTTTTCAGAAACCTTTTCTCAAATAAAAAAGAAGTAGAACGAATTGTTTCAAATCAACTCTGTCAAAACCGCACATCAAGTTAAAGGTTCCCTTTCGGTAGAAAGGAGGTGTGGGGTGCTAATACCTTCCCCACACCTAACCGACCCCCGAACCTACATCTCTAGTTCTCAAAGGACCATCCGCCTTAAAAAGGACCCTTTTTCAATGTTTTGGTCCCTAAATAAAAAATGTTGATGGCGGCTTCACAAATTTTCACGTTGTACGATGAAAGGTCCAATCCGGATTTTTTCGGGGTGCAACAACGGGATGTGACCCGCTCCTACGTATCTCCCGGTGCTATGGAGAATTCAAAGCTTACGTAGTTCTCTTTAGTCGAGAAACTTTGGTTTTTTTTTTATTGTAGGGGTTCTCGGTCCTGAACTGTACAGTTCACTAGACCTAAAACAACAAAAATCCTCGCCTGTACAGACGACGTGCCCCTTACTTTTTGAGAATGGTTTGAATTACTTGAAGAAAATGATTTGTTGTGAGGTTGATTACTTTTATTTGAGCAAGTATCTTAGACTCGCACGAACTGTACAGCTCGCTAACTCTAAGACGCTAACCGATCCCGGATGTACATCCGATTTGATTCCTTACTCATTTTTTTTAAAAAAAAAGGGTTCAAGTTGTTAATTACTTGTTTTAATTCTCATAAGTATCCCAAGATGTTTGAGCTGTACAACTCCAATCTTAGGACGCTAGTCAACACCGGCCGTACGTCCGACTTGACTCCTTATGAATTTTCAAAAAGGTTTGTTGTTGATCTTTGAAAAAATTTGATTGCTATAGAAAACAATTTGAAGAAAAGTTTTAATTTGAAAAATAATTTGGAAAAAGAAATGACTTGAAGAAGAGAGGAAGAGAATTGGAGGGTGATATTGTTCACAAAAGTTTGTTGGGATGGCGTGGCATCCAAAAGAAAAAGAAGTAGAGAATTCAAATCAATTTCCAAATCAAGAACCAAAGTGTAAACTTTAACAAGTTGCAAGCAAAACAATCAACAATGCAAGCGTAAGCATATACCTTAACCATTACTACACTGGTGCACAAGAATGACGCTGAGTCATCTAACATTTAATGGCCATGAACATGCAAGATCAACATTAACCAAATAGATTGCAAGAATAGGCACACAAATAGATAATGCAAAAGTTTAATTCAAATAGGCATCAACACAAGATAAAACACAAGGTTGAATCCCTTTTGGTAATCCTTGACATTTGAGACAATGCACAAAGGCATAAGTGTCTAGTCCTTTTACCAAATCATCAACACAAAACAAATTATTAACCTAGAATGAACATCGCATTTGCATGATCACAAGTGACCAAAAGAAAGCAATAACAAGTCATTTTGTAGCCAAAATTGATTAATCAAGTTAGAGAACTAGCATTTGCATTTTTAAACAAGAATTGCACAAAGGAAGTTGAATCATCTTAGGCAATCCTCAACATTTAAAGTGAAGTGCCTAAGGCACAAGTGTGAGTCCTCTTGCCAATCATCAACATAGAGTAATTTTGCAAACAAGTTACTAACAAGCAAACCAAAATTTTCAATCAAAGCACAAGGTTGTGTTGAATCATCTTAGGCAATCCTCAACACTTAAAGTGAAATGCCTAAGGCACAAGTGTGAGTCCTCTTGCCAATCATCAACATAGAATAATTTGCAAGCAAAGTACATAACGACCAACATTAAAACAATTTGAGAAATCATTTTACTCACAATTGCAAACCCCTTTCACAAAGAAATAACAAAACCCTAACTTATTAGAAACTTGCGAACCAAAACATAACCAAACAACAATTTCATTCAACAAATCCACAAAATCAAGCAAGCAAATGACACTAGCAAGACTTAGGAACATTTATTCACAAGATCCAAGCAATCAAACACCAAAATCAACAACTATTCATATTTTTTTTTTATTTTTGTGAAAGTAAGAAGGCATGAAAAATGAATATTTGCAAAATCAAACAACATGTTTGGACATGGGAACTTCAAAATCAAGCCTCAATAACAAGATTGCATAAAGAAATGCATCAAAACTCGATTTAACCTATTTTATACTAAGGGTGCGAAACATTCATAGCTTCCTAACACAATTTTATTTCACAAAATGCAACAAACAAAATGATAACAACACAAATCACAATTTATTCAAGGGTGAGAAGCACTCTCAAACACCCAAGCCTCCCTAAGTGCTTGTCAAAATGTTTGAGACACCTCTCACCAACAACAATCAACAAATCAACAATATACCAACACTAAAATGCATGAATATGGTAGGATGCAAGATTAGAAACATGATTTTTACATTTTGATGCAAAAAAAAAAACTTAGTGAATGATGCAAGAGTTTTGAGGTATACCTTGAATCCAAGCTAATAAATAAAGAATATGAAGAGAAAACCCACAAATCAACTAGATCTTCAACAAAACCTTGCGCAACTTGCCTTGTTCTTGAGATTGGATGATGAACACTTGAATCTTGGTAGAAGAGATGGATGATATATGAAGTAGCAGTTAATATGAGATGGAAAATGGAAGTGAAATGAAGAAAAATGGAGGAGGGAATGGTTGTTAATTGGTGGTTTCGGTCAAAGGAGGAGAGGAGAGGAGAGGTTTGTGTGCTAGGGTTTTGTGAATGAATTGTGAGGCCAAAAAAAAGGTGTGTGTGAGATGAGGTTTCTAAGGTATATATAGAGAGCAACTAGGTTTAAGGGTATTTAGGTCATTGTGCATCTCATCTCACTCTAGGATTGCATTTAAAATTTGAATGGAGGGTGAGGATTGAAACACGCATGATGAGCGACAAAAATGAAAAATTGGAGAGGAAATGGGGAGGGAATGGCGCAACATTGGGGTAGGGTGTGGTCTTGGTCACCAAGTTTTGCAAGTTGGCAATTGTACCATTGTACTATCCATGAACCCTCCAATTATCCTCTCAATTTTGATTATTCCTTTCAAGATAATTGTTCATAAATCTAACCATTTTGAGCCACATACAAAGTATCTTGAAGAATATGCCATTTTATGAGATCACCATGACCAAAAATATCATAAAAATCACATCTTGAAACTTTTTTGTAGAACATTCCTTTTTGATGCCTTTTTGAATTTTGTGTGCATAATGCATGCATGCATGCGCATGCATATATACATGACCAAACTGTTTTGCTTCAAATAAATTTCTCTTAAATTGCACAATGATTTTTGATGAGAAAATATCTTATTTTTAGAAAATGACCAAAATACCCTTTTGCCCTAAAAACTCAAAAATGCATGCACAATGTTCTTCACACTCTTCAAAATAACGCCACACTTCTCAATTTATTTATTTTTGTGGAAAATTAGAGTTTTAAACCTAGGCGGACAAAATTAGGGTATGACAAATCCCCAAAACCATCCCCTTGTTTTTTTAAACTCACAAACAAGGCGTTCCTTCCTCATAAGCCTCTCATTCCCTTCCCAACGCCCCCACCCAAACAGACCCTAAGGTTATATACCACCACTGAACCCTTACAAAGCAGACATCATAATTTTCTTACAATCACCAAAACCATACACAGTTGCATTCTTTAATAACAACGACTCTGTATCTTTGTGTTGTAACTAGAGATATTAAGGCTTCTAATTGTTCTGGGCTGGTCGAAGGCCCAATCCACTTAAAGGTTGGACGAAACCGGCCCATCCACGAGACAACGATGAGTGATCTATTATCCGCTAAGATTTAGGGCTCATATCAAGTCGCTTGGTATCCAACGGCCGCTCGCGATTCTATGGCGCTATAAATAGAGATCCTACCCCACCAGACAAGTACACTTTTCTAACCTATACTGTTACTCTGCTCACATTCTACCCTAGTGACTTGAGCGTTGGAGTGTCATTACAGGTACAACCCAAGCTGAGCTCGCACGACCAGCAACTCTACAAATCGACTTGGTACCTCAGCGAGCCATTCAAATGATCTTTAGGTACAGTTCAGTGGCGACCACAATGGGAGCCCATGCGCAATCCCACCTCATCTCTTATGCATCCACATGGCCGACCGCGGGTGGTTCCCCGCTTGCAAAGTGTCGCAGCAATCCCTGAACAACCACAACCCGCTCGAGAAGGCACTAAAGCCAACAGTCAACAGTCATTACCCATGGACGACACGTGGCAGTCATTACCACAAGGCAACAGTCAACTCAAGCCGAGGCCGACGTCATGCTTCTCTCGTCCCTGACTTGCGGGGCCACTGTTCCGGATTGGGCCAAACCTTGATGACTTGGGCCTGGCCCGTTCCCACACTCCTGGTTATCCAGCGTACGTATACTCAAATCCTTGGTACCTGCATCCAACGTTCAGGATCCATGCACCCGCATCCAACGTCTCAAGTACGGCGCTTTGCCTATAAATAGAGGTTACGCCCTCTAGTCACGGTAACTTCTACTCCTTCGAATTATTCTATTTTACCTTTTCTCTCTCTCTCTCTCTCTCTCTCTCTCTCTCTCTCTCTCTCTCTGACTTACTTGAGCGTCGGAGTGTCTTGCAGGTACGCCCCACCCGACGTGGACGTGTGAGCTACCTCGGACATCCCGAGCTCCATCTTCAACCCTTGGAAGCACACCTACTCAATCTAGTACCCCGGGTTTATCCGAACTGGAAGCCTAGGTACCGAACACATGGATTTAGCCACAGTTAAGTTTTGTTTGGCTACAGTTGATGCGTGTCCAAAAGGGCAGGTCAAAACATCCCTATGAATAGATTAGCCACGGTTTTAACCTTGGCTAAACGAGTAGTTTTTTAAAAAAATAAAATAAACAACTGGTTGATACACACAGCATACATAAATTTTGGGAAAAGGAGACTCAAAACATGAACATACAACAGAAAAACCAAATAGTTATATCCGAATCCCGTCTAAATAGTTTACTAACAACTTCCTATTAAGACAATGAAATCTCTCAGAATCATTAATCTAAGAGATAAAAAAAAAAAAAAAAACCTCTAGACCTGTAGATTCCAACTGTTTCTAAAGCTCTTGGTCTATTGCATCATTTTTAGCCTTGAAGGTAAAATGAAATATAATGTTAAAACATTGAGAGTGTTGTTGAGACTTGAGAGTGTTGCACCATAACCCCTCAACTACTAGTGCATAGTGAAACACACAAATCATCGTGCCTTTTTTTTTGACAATATCATCGTGGCTTTAACAGCATTCAAAATGAAATGCAACTAGGGTCACATGATCAAAGCTGCAAACGGACTTTAGATGTCGCTCTTTGCCGGAGTAACGAGAGTTGGAAGACTAGAATCATGATCTGCTGTTGCAGATAATAATCGTTAAAAAGAGAAAATAATGAGTTTCGAAGTGTCAACCATCACATTCAGCTAAATTACTAAGAATAAAACATTCAATTAGCACTCTGCATTGAACAGAACATCTTCAATTACACTAAAGTTTCCCTTGTCCACTTTGCTAAAGAATTTTTATAAAAAAAATACTGGTATTCTCTTGTTTGATATGTTTTTATGCTGGCCAAGGGTGTGACTTGCCACAACCTATTTTGTAGTATGGAAAAGTCATGAAGAATCTACTCCTAAATCTGAAAAAAAATAAAAATATAATGGATATAAGTTAATTATAATAAACACAATGTTACACATGACTATGGGCTACAGTATACAAAGAACAAAGTTAGAAATTAGCAGATAAAAGGAATCACAAGATTGAGAAAAAACTTCCATCAAAACTAATTTTAAACTGAGAATATGTTTTGAAAGAATTACAGAAGTAAGTAAAAATCCAGTAACAGAAATGTACTCACACACGAAATCAGAGTGTACGCATAGACATCCAAATCCTGTATTGTTGGGTAAATGAAAAAGACATCCAAATCCTGTGAAAAAGACATCCAAATCCTGTGAAGAAGCATGTTAACAAAATCTGACTAGACATGCATTATGTGTAGGAAACTCTTCACAAATTAGTTTACATGAAGATATCAGCAAACACTTAATCTAAAACACCATCTTTATGGGTTCTGTGAATTTCAAAATTTAGTGAGCATAGATATCAGAAACTCATCAAAATGATAAAAGCTAGTCAGCAACAACTTAGGGCCCGTTTGTATTGGCTTATTTTTGAGCTTATGCAAAATAGCTTAGGCAAATAAATAAATTTTTATGTTAATTCATAAGTTCTCACTAGCGAAAATTGTATCTCCATAAGCTGTTTTTTCATAAACTACCTTGACAAACTTATGAATAATACTTAAAAGCTTATTTATTTGCATAAGCTCAAAAATACGCCAATCCAAACAGGGGCTTAATCTAAATCACTATCTCCACATTTTTTCTTCAATCATTAAGCACCACTATATAAATTAGTGATTCATGAACTCACCCTACAAAAAAGAAGCTTGTAAATGTCATTCAACCTCTTTAGTGAAAGTACCAAGTCAAGTTCACTACCTAAAGGTACCATCTTTATAGCTTTATCTGCTGACCTATAAAAGATCACAATAACATAATTCAACCTGATGATATATGCAGTGTTGTCAATCGCGAATTGCGGAAAATTGCGGAACCCCCAAAAACCAATATGTGAAATATTGGATAGCGTTGCGGGTAAATAGCGGAAGCCCCGCATAGCGGATGAAATAAATTACTATAAAGAAATTTATATAAAAATAGTGCATAAAAATAAGAGTCACACACTTTCTCCTCTATAATGCATAACGTGAATGAAAAGGAATGAACAGCACCGAGAGAGTAGAAGAGAAATAGAGGAAGAGTTAGAGTGTGAGTGAACAGGTAAGGAGAGTAAAAGAAAAAAAGTAGACGAAGAGAGAAGAATATAAAACAAAAAATAATTGTTACCTGGAGAGGAAGAGAGTTGACGGCAAAACGGCTAGAAGCCTAGAATTCAGTACTTGTGAGGGAGAAGTGGAGTAGTGGACTTAGTGGAGAAGTGATCAGAATTTATATTAATATTTTAGGGTAAATAGTGAGTGGGTTTGACCTAAATAATGTTTTTTAATGATAAAAGCCCAAACGGTGCCCACTAAATAGTTTTGAGTGAAAAAAAATAAATAAAAAACAATCAGATCCGCAATACAGAAAGTCACCGCTTCCACCACTTCACCCATTGCGGCCGCTATACCCTCTATATCAATTAGCATATCCAATTGCGGATTTAATTGCGGGGAGGCTATTCTCCGCTATGCAATTGCGCAATCGCGGCCGCTATGCCGCAATTTGACAACACTGGATATATGTAAATCTAACCTGCCTGAACCATGGAAAGAAATGTGTAAGTACTTTTAAACCAATGATAAGTCTGTTGAATAAACAAAATCCTCCTAAAGTTTGTGAAAATCATGAAGTTTATAAAATTCAAAAAAGGTTAGTTTTTATTATGAATTCAAAACTGAAGTAAATTTACATTTAAAAGGGAAATTGATGTCAACCAACCATACACGCGGCTCCCTATTGAAAGTACCAAAGAAAAATAAAAATGCATACTAGATGAAAGATTGAAACAGAAATGGCACGAAGCAACAATTTCAACTTAAAAAACAATAAAATTCAAACCAGGTAAAAAGAGTATAACATCTAGTCATTTCAATAACCAATTAATCAGAATACCAAAATTCCTCAAACATCAAAACAACATCAAATTCAAATTATAATTCAAATTATAAGCCACTAAAATCAAATTGACATTCAGAAAGCGCAACCACAAATTTTAATTTAAGAATCAAAAGAGGTGAAGGAAATTGGAACCTGAAACGGCCAAATGTGAGGATGATGAGTGGCACTAAAAGATGAAGCTCGAAATAGGAGATCTCGATGAAATCTCAACATTTGAAATAGACGTTCGAATGGACCAAACATTCTTCCCGCTTGTAATTGAGATCGATGAAATCGCCGCAAGGATGATCAATAGCGAACAAGTTACACCAAAGTGGCTTTTTCGTTTCTTCCTACAAATAAGAAAGACAGAAGAGATGGGATTTTGGCTACGAGTAAGAAATTGAAACAACAATTGAGAGAGGAGAAGATACACAGAACACTATGGTGTTGCGAATGGCGAGAACATAGAAATCTACATTGTAGTGAATGCAACGAACAAGAAAACATCAAGAAAGAAGGAAAAGGCGATGCTTGTAATAGGAAAATAGAGGAACAAGCCTAGTGATCGATTTCACCTTGAGAGGAATTGACGAGAGAGAAAAACTAATCGATTTTCATCTTGAAGGTGATTGAAGAATGTGAAGGTGCTCAATTTCGCCTTAAGAAGAACCGATTTATTTGAAGGCTTGAGAGAACAATTGATCGATTTGGAGGCTAGGTTTTCGTATTGAGAGTTAAGAGGAACTAATTGATTTGGAGTGGTTTTGATTTTCACGGGATTAAGGAGGGATTGAATTAAAAATCATAGGCATGTTGGAATTTTTTTAAACAACTCCCGTTGTTTAGCCACAGGTGGTAGCGTAGGTCATATAAGACTTAGCCACGATAAAAAAAAATTGTGCACATGTTAGTGTGGCAAATCACCTTGTTTTTGGTAGTGGGTGTGTCTCACGGTTTGTGAAAAGAAGTTGCATCGCGGTTTGCGCAGAGGCGTGGTTCACGGTTTGTGAGGCGTGCATGGTTTACAGTTTGCGCAGAGGCGTGATTCACGGTTTGTGCAGTGAGTCTGGCTCACAGTTTGCAAAAGTGAGAGTGGCTCATGGTTGGCACAAGTACATATGGGCTATGAAGCACCAACGCAGACACAGACACGAACACTTAGACATCGGTTTTTTTAAAAAAAAATTGAAACATACAAATATAGTGATTGCCGAGGTGTCCGTGCTTCAGATCATTTGGGTCACGGTTTAAGAACAAATATAGTGATTGCCGAGGCCTGTTTGGTGAAGTAAACAAGCTGAATATTGAAGCTATAAACATTGTTGGTGGGTGGACTCAAGAAGAAATGATGCCTTGTTATGACCTTGGAAGCGGTTGTCCAACTTGGGTTTCTTTGGCTATTAATTTTAGCTCTTGTGTTGGAAAACAGGTTCATACACTTACTCAAAGACTTGGAATTAATGATGTTGTGTACTTCACAAAAATAACTTTTGCTTCTCCAAGAAATTTTGCAATGATTGAAGGAACACCAGAAATTGAGGGTGAAGATAGAAAAGGATTCGTGTTAGAGAGCTTTACTGAGTAATGATTTGTGCTTGTTCATCTTAATTTATGCATCACTACTTGTACCACACCATGGAAGATGGGTCATGACTTGCCACACCATGGAAGTTGGGTCACAACTAGCATGAAGAAAAATGCAGAAGAAGTGAAAAAGCAAAAACCACACTCATCGCGGTGAAAGTATCTTACACGACCCGACAAGACGGACGAAACAACACGTTGGACGAATCCACAAAAAATCCTTCAAGCCAAGACCATCATTCGAAATAATCTCGGCTTGGGGGCAACTGTTCTAGACTTGTCCAAGAGGCCCATTCAGCAATAGTACATGGATTGACCCAATTAGTTTGATCCATATCCACAATATACAAGCCCAGTTATGACTCTCATACTATATAGGTGAAATAAGAAAATGATAAGGTGGAATTTGATAGTAGAATAGTGATGTATCAATTATTGATTTGGTGATACGGATAGGTACAAACGTGTCAAGTACAACCCTGGGTTTTTCTTATAGTTCTGATATTGGTTTTTTGATTTATTTTGATATGTAACATGTATTATTAGCTTAACATAGTAAGAAGTAGTGAAGTTTTAAGCATGAAGAATTTGGGTTCGATCCCCAATGGAGTCGTTTTTATTCACATTAAGAAACATGTAGTGCTATAATGTTGTAACATTCCCAGAGTGGCTAATCGTAGTTCTTGAGATTTGTAGATGATTTTATTTAGTTGATTTACAATTGAGTTTATAGTTGGTTAATTAAGTCATTTCCATTATTGTATTTGCTAAGTGAATTGATGTGTTGTTCTGAATTGGCTATTTCGTGATTTAATTTATTGAATTGAGGGCTTATCAAAAAAAAAATTATTGAATTGAGGGTTATTGGAAATTGAGAGAAGAGTAAGGGCAAAAAAAAGTTTTCACCACTCAAACACTCATTAACTCACCACTATATATAGATAGGGAGCTGAACCAAAATCACACAACCAGAATTTTAAAAGAAAGAACAAGAGTAGAGAGGGAGAGTTAAGAAAAGAAAAGAAGAGAGTGAGGGTTGAGGAAGAGAGAGGAAGAGCTTGAGATGAAACCCCCACACCACCTTCATCTTCTCCTAAACTGATTCCCCTACTTTATCCCATCACTCTCTCCCTTCATTTTCGAAATCCCTCCATCTCTACACCTCAAGATCAGAATTTGAAAAAAAAACCCTTTCCTTCCCTCACTTCATCTTTGCATGTGACATTCGAAGTTAGGAAATGAAATTTTGGGAGCTTGCATGTTCAGTTTGAACTCTAAGGTGTGTAGTAGAAGGCCATCTTAGAGTCATTAAGGGTTGAAGCTCAAGTCTCGTGGTTGTTTTAATAGCTGATTTTCGGATTTGGGCTCATAAGGACTTGTTTAGTGCTTCAATATCTCTATCCCTTGTTTGTTGTTGTTGTTTCATGAACTTGAGGTGAGTTTTACGAATTTGCTTCTATTTTCAGTTTAAAAACATGTGTATTTCTGAATTGGGTTGACAAAGTGTTTGATTGATGAATGTTTGATGCTAATTTTGCTGCTAAACTCACTGTTTGGGGTGATCTGGGTTTAGGTTCAGTTATACAGTAACTGGGAACAACTTAGTGGTCGAAAATTATGTGGTTCACGGTTTTAGAAACTATACTTAATTCTTGTTAATTTGGCACTGGTTTGGTTGCATTTGGAGTTGTATAGCTCTGGTTATAGGTGTCACAAATTAGGTTAAAATTCTGGAAACAATCTGGGTATAGGTTCGGTATTTCGTGTATAGCGTTTTCGTTTGAACTCCTTTTTGAATGGTTCTTGATTCATTGAAAACTACACTCAATGCATTTCGGTTTAGGCACAAGTCCCATGTCATTTGACTTATTTTTGAAAATTTTAGAGGTGTCACAAGTCAGGTCATGGTGGCTGTCCTGTTTTCTGAACCTTGTTGCTTACTTACAGAAACTGTAGGAACTGACCTATTATTTTGTAAAATCAAAATTATAGTCAGGAAGTTGACATTCTTAGATTTCCATTGAGGGGTCCTTTTCTATGTTTCGATACCGTTTGATAGGTTAATTAATTTACCGAAGTTTATGTATGCTTGCTGAAATTTCTGCACATAGGCTGTTTGTTGAAATGTTTGTATAAGCATATCTTGATGATGTTAAAGGCATAATGTTGAATATGGCTCAATGACTGAAATATTTTTTTGTTGGATACGTTTATATCTTCACTTGATATCGAAATGTCTTTAAGAAACGTCACGAGTGAGATGACAAAACTAGCCCATATGTAAGGGTAAATATAAATTGATTAAAGATTGAAGGGTGTACTTGGGGTTAGTGTCATGTACTACTCCCGGAGTCTTCATGGTTGTATTACTCGTTAGATTGGCGAGTGTCGGATTCCCTCACCGTGTACGCGATAGCGTTTATATTATGTAAGTCTATCACGTTAGGAGGGATGCACCCTAGGCTATATTAATTAAAATTGAACCCAGAGAGTATTATGGTAAGGGGTCACGAGAACTCACTGAGATTATGTAATCTCACCCCTCCTTGATGTTGTTTTTCAGATTCACAGTTATAGGATAAAACAGTTTCAGGCAAGTCTAAGGGCCTTAAGGCATGAGGATTATCAGATTGAGAAGATTAGCACATAATTGCTAATATTCATGTTGAGGATCATGATGTATTGTATAAGTATCAGCTATGTTATGTACGACCGTTGTTTTAGAGTTTTATGCACTATAGATTGAGTTATGTACTTAATGACTGAGTTGGATGATCATCAGTATTTTTTTTTTGTATTAAACCATAAAGTTTATAAAGTTTTTGATCATTCCAGTTAGTTATAGTTGATTTTATCAATTATGTTATTTCAATCCACAAAAGTGCATCTCTGAAAGACTAGAGAGTAATATCTCAAGTTTGTATTGTCGACTACAAATTTGGGATGTTACATTTTGGTATCAGAGCAGTTCGACCCTGTCGGACTTAGAAATGTAGTAGTTACTCGAACAGTTAGATTGAGTCAGTTAGGGACTTTAACGATTAATTGTCAAAATGTTTTAGTATATTGCGTGGAACCTCGAGCTTGATCAACTCGAAGTGTCATTCAAGTTACTAACAAATCACGACAATTGATGGTCATAGCCCCAGAAGTCTTAGAAACCCTAAATCATAGGATCCTCAACCTTCCTTTATCAGAGTGGCGCAACAGAAGCAAAGGGCAGCACAAGATGGTACAACATAACTGTGGGTATTCGGGCTCGTGTGTGGCAGTCTTAGAATCAGTATCTGTTGGTCATCGAGTTGATGAAAAATTCTAATGTCGTCAGTCAAGGGAAGCACCATAGGAAACCTTTTGCATAGCTAATGTCTGTCTCTAAAGGGTTGTCTATTCACACAGCAAGTCTTGTCCAAGTATAAGTTTTGTTCCAAGTGTTCTTACCAGGTTTAGAATGGATATTCCATGCTAGTATATTGATCTCTCCCTTGCCCGATGGGTACTTCTTGATTTCCTGAGATTGACAGAAATTCCTACATCGGATTCCTTTAAGACCATAGATTCTTCCGACATTCCTCTATTCTTATCAAACTTGTTCGCAGTTAGTGTCATGAGTCTATCTGAATTCCTAAGTATGTGTACCGTTTCTCGTGCTTGACATCATGTAGTTTGTCTATGGTTGTGGTATTAGGAATGACTAGGCTGTCCTTATCCTTGCTAAAGCTCTTTTGCAAAATTATGAGTAAAGTATCATTCTAACTCTTCGGGAATCTATGTCGACATAGAATCATGGTCGATGTCTGGTGGTAGATCGCCGGTTTTCCGGTTCAGCCTTAGATTCATAGTAAATCACTTCAGATCTACCACTAAGTCCTCGTTACTTTCTTATAGGAGACATGCCCTAAACTCTTTCGTGTCTATAGCCATGCTGAATGCTAATTCTTGAGTTCTGTTCTATCATCATGTATCACTCCTACGTAGAGAAACATCCACAGTAACTAGGATTGTTGATATTCGGTAGACCCATGTATTTGTTAGCGGTTTTCATATCCTTTAGGTAATATCCCGATTACCAAAGAGTTTTTCCTATACTAGGTTAGTTTTACGCTTATGTCTAAATTTGTCTAGAGGCCAATTAAATAAGTACGTGATAGGTTCTCCCTTTCCAGTGTAGTAATCGTGAGTTATCTTACGTTATAGCTCATTATGTGTTTGGTTTTTTTTCTTTATATGGATTTTGAGGTGAGCCTTTTCATACATTATTTGGTTTTCGAACGTGATATGTTTCTTTTCAATATGACTTTTGATGGAAATTTTCCATGACTCTTACATGAAATGACTGTTTTGTTTGACGCAAGTGTGAATTATTTCATAAGAGATTGAAATGGATTCCTTATACATGTTTGATAATGACTTAACTGTTAAGATTTTCTTGTGAATATTAGTGATGCATGCTCAATTAATTGTGTGGCCGCCTTGAAGTTCTGGTACCTTAAATGCCACATATGATTGATGCTCTTCATTGTTAAATTAAGAATAGGAATTTCAACGTGGTTGGTTAATTGCTTGATATTGTGTTTTGAAAGGATTGCTTCGAATATGGATGTTGTTGATTGAAAAGATGATTTTGGAGGTGTGTTTGAAATTACAATACTGACTGAAAGGGGATTCGACTGCACAAGAGATGGGAACCACTTATGAAAATTCCCTTGTATGATTTTCTCTGTCATTAATTATCTCAACTCTTGAATGCAGTCACGAACCACTTCAATCCCTAGTGTAATGAAGCACCGTATGTACTAACGGTTGCGTTAAACACACACTTAGAGCAAGTGTACTCTTTCGCAGAAGTAGTATAAAAGATTATCGTATCCACAAGGATTAATTAACAAGTACCAAACAAGTCGAGATTATATATTGTTTAGACGAACAATAGTTTGGATGTTGTAGAAACGAAATAAAAAGAAATAAAATAACAAGAATTAAAATGAAAGAATATAATAAATGGAGAGAGGTCTAGGGTCGCGGTTTCACTTGCAAGCTTCGATTCCCCTATGTCTAATTCTACATGAATTCCCTTATTTTATTTAATTACCAATCCCTTTACTAAAGCTATTAATCCGTTTGGTTATTCACGATTAATATTCTTTTTCCTAAATTAACCCTACTTTGGTCATGCTAGAACTTAAATTCAAGAAAAGCATAAAGTACAAAAAGGTTGAATGATTAGAAGACTAAATTAAAGTTTGGTCATGCATTAATTATAGCCTCAATTATCCTATAGGTCCACCAACTAATTGCAGTACGATCGCTGATCAACTAATTGATTATGAACATGCAAAAGGTTGTCAATCCTAATTATGTGATTAAAACAATAGGATAATAATTGAAATTAGGAATTCAAAGTAGAATTAAAACATAAAAAGGTCTCTAAACAAGCAAGATTCACCTAAGACCCTAGAAGAGGATTTAAGTATCCATAGTGTTTAAGAACAATGAAATAAAATTAATAGTCATAAATTACAAAGATAAAAATAACCCAGAATAGAGAAATTTCTGATCTTCGGTATTTAGTCTCCTTTTTCTACTCCAGGGCACTCTAACAGTGTCAAGAACTGGTACCCAAAATTAGTCTTTCCTTCTCCCTCTCGTCAGCGTCTGTGTTGTCCGTGTGTATGCGGCTGCCTTTTTGGTTCTTGCGTGAGAGTACTGTGCGGCTCCCTTTTGTATTTCATGTGAGCCTTTTATATTTGTTTCCTAGGGTTGCGTGACCCCCACTCCAAGCATGCGTTGATTTGTTTCCTTTCTTTCAAGCTCACGTGATCACCAAGCTTTATGATATTTACTTGCCTATTTTGTGCCTCGTTTCCAATTGAATTCAAGTGGGCCTTCATTCTAAAAATTCCCCTCCGTACCTCTATGTGGCTATGGGCTTCTGTCATTAGCAATTAGGAACATTGACCTAACAATTCTCGGCCCACATATGTTAATATATATATATGGTTTATATATTTGATCCCCCCTTGCAAATATCTCACTTTTCTATTTACCCCCTGTAAAAAATAATTTTAAGGTTACCCCCTGCAAATATAAACAGTTTTCGGTCACCCCCCTCTGTTAGATTATGTAGTGTATAATGGGTAAAAATCATGTACGGTTACCTTCCTGCAAAATATAAAAAGTTTACGGTTACCCCCTGTAGGGGGATAACTAGAAACACTTATTATTTGCAAGGTTGATTTTAAAACTTTTTTGTTTACATGGGGTAAATGGAAAAATGGAATATTTGCAGGGGGATCAAATATTTAAGCCTATATATATATATATATATATATATATATATATATATATATATATATATATATATATAACGTTGACTTTTTAGTGGCTTTTTATCTTTTGTTTCTTTCTGCAAATATAGAGTAATTTAAGTCAGTTATTTATTTAATCAATAATAACTACTCTAAAAATGACTCAAAAACATCTCTAGTGGCTTTTTATCTTTTGTTCCTTTCTGCAAATATAGAGTAATTTAAGTCAGTTATTTATTTAATCAATAATAACTACTCTAAAAATGACTCAAAAACATCTCTAAAAAATGCACATAATTGGAGTTTATCACTAACCATCACTTTTGATACATGTTTTCTTTGAGTTTTATGTTTTATTCGATCAATACTCCTCCTTATTGTTTATTATGAGGATGGGGCATGTTTTTCAAAACTTTCTACAATGAGTCTTCTTAATCAAATATGTGCAAAGCATCCTTTTGACAACTCCTTCTCACTCTTTGTCGAGAAACCGAATTGAACCCTATAGTTTTATTTTGAAAGTTAGGTCTTGACACCAATGAACTTATTTTGAATTTGGTCAAAGTATTGTTTTCTTAAGTTGTTTCTTACTTCCAACACTCGTTTGTCCAAAATTCTTTAAAGTCATACTTTATTTTCTTATTTTCAAACAATAGTCTTGTCCCTAAACTTTTTATCAGAATATGGAGATGTGTCACAGAATTCGAACCATGAATGGTTAAACACCATAGACTCCTCCCTACAAATATTATTTTTGCTCTACGGTTTTGATCTTTGAAGTGCTCTTCAATTTCCTTACAAATTTATTTGCCTTTTCGATTATACCTTTGCTCTTCATTAGTCTCCTTGTGTGCATAATTTTATTGGGTCTTCCAAGGTGTACTAATGCCATTTTGATATCAAGCACCCGCGGATCATTTGGACGTTTTATTGGTTGGTTCCACTCCATGTTTAAAGTTTCCTTGACATCTCATATGTATGAGTGAAGCTTTGGAATTTTGAGATCCCCATTTCTATGATATTGTCTTCTGCATTTTTGAAACCATATGAACTGTATTTTTGTGACGGTTGAATTAAGTTAGGGTGAGTAAAAGGCCTGGACTCAGTAAGAGACACAAAACAACCCCCGAATTTTGAAATTTACGACTTCCTTCTTTAACCCAAGGGTTGATAAGACAATTTTATTTATAAGTAAGTGTTGTTTTGTGATTCTCACTCACCCCGAGAGACTAACCCTAGTTTAGTTCAACCCGATAAGTGATATGTTACTATCAGACTGAGTGATTAGATGATGCATGATGGTTTGAATTCTTTGCCCTTGCTATATCCATGAGTACTTGTCTTGTGTTGTGACTTTATGTTTAGTTGAATATGATTATTAGCTTCCTTGCCCTTTCCTTTTGTATGATTGGTGAAGTTGAGTAAGCAAGTAGTATCGTGGCCTACTTGGAAGTCTATGTATAGTCGAGCGATTGACGATCTTTAATTCCCCAGAGTGGCTAATCGTAGTTCTTGAGATTAGTAGATGATTTTATTTAGTTGATTTCCAATTGAGTTTATAGTTAGTTAATTAAGTCAATTCCATTATTATATTTGCTAAGTGAATTGATGTGTTGTTCTGAATTGGCGATTTCATGATTTAATTTATTGAATTGGAGGTTATTGGAAATCGAGAGAAGAGTAAGGGCAAAATAAAGTTTTCACCACTCAAACACTCATTAACTCACCACAATATATAGATAGGGAGCTGAACCAAAGTCACACAACCAGAATTTTAAAAGAAAGAACAAGAGTAGAGAGGGAGAGTTAAGAAAAGAAAAGAAGAGAGTGAGGGTTGAGGAAGAGAGAGGAAGAGCTTGAGATGAAACCCCCACACCACCTTCATCTTCTCCTAAACTGATTCCCCTACTTTATCCCATCACTCTCTCCCTTCATTTTCGAAATCCCTCCATCTCTACACCTCAAGATCAGAATTTGAAAAAAAAAAGCCTTTCCTTCCCTCACTTCATCTTTGCATGTGACATTGGAAGTTACGAAATGAAATTTTGGGAGCTTGCATGTTCAGTTTGAACTCTAAGGAGTGTACAAGAAGGCCATCTTAGAGTCATTAAAGGTTGAAGCTCAAGTCTAGTGGTTGTTTTGGATGCTGATTTTCGGATTTAGGCTCATGGGGACTTGTTTGGTGCTTCAATATCTCTATTCCTTGCTTGTTGTTGTTGTTTCACGAACTTGAGGTCAGTTCTACGAATTTGCTTCTATTTTAATTTTAAAAACATGTGTATTTCCGAATTGGGTTGACAATGTGTTTGATTGATGAATTTTGATGAATGTTTGACGCTAATTTTGCTGCTAAACTCACTGTTTGGGGTGATCTGGGTATAAGTTCAGTTATACAGTAACTGGGAACAACTTAGTGGAGCAAAACTTATGTGGTTTACGGTTTTATAAACTATACTTCATTCTTGTTAATGTGGCACTGGTTTGGTTGTATTTGGAGTTGTATAGCTCTAGTTATAGGTGTCACAAATTAGGTTAAAATTCTGGAAACAATCTGGGTATATGTTCGGTATTTCGTGTATAACGTTTTCGTTTGAACTCCTTTTTGAATGGTTCTTGATTCATTGAATACTACACTCAATGTGTTTCGGTTTAGGCTCAAGTACCATGTCATTTGACTTAGTTTTGATAATTTTAAAGGTGTCACAAGTCAGGTCATGGTGGCTGTCCTATTTTACGAACCTTGTTGCTTATTTACAGAAACTGTACGAATTGACCTATTATTTTGCAAAATAATAGTCAGGAAGTAGACATTCTTAGCTTTTCATAGAGGGCTCCTTTTCTAAGTTTCGATACCGTTTGATAGGTTAATTAAATTACCGAAGTTTATGTATGCTTGCTGAAATTTCTGCACATAGGCTGTTTGTTGAAATGTTTGTATAAGCATATCTTGATAATGTTAAAGGCATAATGTTGAATATGGCTCAATGACTGAAATATTTTTGTATTGGATACGTTTATGTCTTGACTTGATATCGAAATATCTTTAAGAAACGTCACGAGTGAGATGACTAAACTAGCCCATATGTAAGGGTAAATATAAATTGATTAAAGATTGGAGGGTGTACTTGGGGTTAGTGTCATGGACTACTCCCGGGGTCTTCATGGTTCTATTACTCGTTAGATTGGCGAGTGTCAGATCCCCTCACCGTGTACGCGATAGCGTTTACATTTTGTAAGTCCATCACGTTAGGAAGGATGCACCATAGGCCATATTAATTAAAATTGAATCCAGAGAGTATTATGGTAAGGGGTCACGAGAACTCACTGAGATTATGTAATCTCACCCCTCCTTGATGTTGTTTTTCAGATTCACAGTTTAAGGATAAAACAGTTTCAGGGAAGTCTAAGGGCCTTATGGCATGAGGATTATCAGATTGAGAAGATTAGCACATAATTGCTAATATTCATGTTGAGGATCATGATGTATTGTATAAGTATCAGTTATGTTATGTACGACCGTTGTTTTCGGGTTTTATGCACTATAGATTGAGTTATGTACTTAATGACTAGGTTGGATGATCATCTGTATTTTTTTTTGTTTTAAACCATAAAGTTTTTAAAATTTTTGATCATTCCAGTTAGTTAGAGTTGATTTTATCAATTATGTTCTTTCAATCCACAAAAGTGCATCTCTGAAAGACTAGAGAGTAATATCTCGAGTTTGTATTGTCGACTACAAATTTGGGATGTTACTAATGTAATTTGTATAACTTTCAAGTTTGTTGAATTGTTGAAAATTTGTGTTTGTTGTACTTTTAAGTTTAGTGACAGATTGTTCCCTCGCTATTAGTGATGGAAAAACCCCCTCTCCATTAGCAGTGGAAAAATTCCCTCTATATTAGCGAAATATTTTTCCCTCTATATTAGCGAAAAAATTTCAAAATCCCTCGCTAATTATTTATTGACGCCAAAATTCCATACGGATCATGTGTCGTCGCTGATGGGGATCACGGCAAGAGTACCGGATCGTTGCATCTAATGGTACGGAGAGACCAAGTATTTAACAGTTTAACTTCTAAATTGAAAAGGTACTAAATTGGATTTGTTTGACAAGAAATTAAAGTGAAAAATTGTAAATATTTATAGCATTTTTAATTTATAATGATACCAATAACACAAGTTGAATTTGTATGAATTAGAGAGCATTGAGGACGAGCTTCAATTTACTTCACTCTTATATCTAACGAATCAAACATGTTATTAAACTTATTTTATGAGCTATGATCAAATTGCTATAATTATTCTAATCCTATTTCCTTAGGTAAAAAAAAACCTTTATTTCGAATAAAAACCCCTAATTTCTTAGGTGACCTTAAAAAGAAATAAGTTGTAATAACAACCATTATCCTATGATTCTGAATATCATTGACTATTCCTAGACTAGAAATAAACAAATTTCAATTCTCAAGCATATGTAATTCCAATTTCCATTCACATATCATAAATCATCCCAAGAGTGATCAAATCCTAGAAAGCATTAAGAACAGAGATTGAAACGTAACTCATAACATTAATTCAAATAACAAAGGTTTAACTTAACAATATAAGAGATTCATAAATTGTTACTCATCCCCAATAACGGGAATTTTTTTTTTTGGTCGAGACCAGGGTATCCACTGTCGAACGCAGTGACTAATACCCTCGCTGGAGTGGAGGCACTTCGAAGGGTGGGACAACGAGAAATTTAGCTAGACAAAGAAATATAGATAACAATTAAAAGATCAAAAGGGAGTAAAAATAACTCCATACGGCTCCTCGCTATCTCGCTCACGGTGATTGGTAGGTTCCTAATTTCTCTTCTCGAAAAAACTTCTAGCCGTCACAACTACTTGTGCCGAAGGTACTGTTTTTTTCTTTTTTTCACTCACGCTGCCCTTCTTTAATTCTTCTCTTGACCTTCCTTTCTTTTCCTCCAAGAAGTGGATCAATCCCTAATAATCAGCCGTTTCTTTCTTTCCACGCTTCCTTCCTTAATTCTTATTTGTTTCTTTCCTATTTTAATTCCCAGCCCACATGCATTCCTTTGTTTACCTAATAGACTTACAATAATTTGGGCTCCAAGTATTAACAAATTGGCCTGTTTTTAATTCTCTTCACATAAATGGCAAGCTGTCCTTTGGTTCATGCTTTTTATCTCCAAAAGTTCCTTTTTTTTATTTCTCTTTTTAAATCTCTTTTTGTCGATCAATTCCTTCTTCTCATTGGTTGATTAAATAATGATAAGGCCTGCACATAAAAATATAAATAATTAAACTAATTATTATTTTGCTCAAATTTGCAACTAAATTTAGACAAAAACAAACTATAAGTCTAGAGAATATGACACTTTTTCCTTCATATAAATAGAAAAAATAAATAATTTAGAGAATTATCAGTCGCGAATTCTGTCGCTAAATTAATTTAGGATGGATTTGGGGCGTCTATAATTTCCTTTTTGTAGTAGTGTCTACATCAATAATGGCCGTATTTAAGATTCCACATTCTTCAGTAAATGATACAAAATTCACAAACTAGCAAAGTTGTGTGCGTGTATGTGCTGGAGAGGGTAAGGAGCTGCAATTCAGCCAAATACCAAACACAACCAGATTTGTAACAAAGGTGTCCAGAACTTATCCAAAAGCAAATACATTCAATTCCACTATTGCACATCAGTACAAGGCATTACCAAATTTCTACATAGAATGAAATGCAACGTAAAGCAATTCCCACCTATCATAACAATTCCAAGCAATTACCACCTATAAATTGAAGTATCTGTGATTTCTTACCCATAAATGATTATTAGTTGTCTCATTCTGAGCTTCTGCAATAAACACGAAAGACAGATATGTTTTAACCACAATAATATAGCATTTAAATCTCTGATTACCAATATCAATGTTTTTCCTTAGTTTCTGAACCTCTAGTTTGCATCTTCTTCTGTTCTTTTGGATAGTGATTTTCACTTCTCATAAAACATTTTAACAGCTTTTCAAACAAGATGCACTATATGATGCAGTAAATGGTTCAAATGAAGGAGGTAGTGGTTCCAATTATGTCTAATCTAAACCAAGCACTACTAAAAAATTGTCATATAGCCACGGCCACTTTTACCAATGGTGCCTTTTTTAAAACGTCAAGGGTCTTTTACAATTGAAATAATAATAACACACGCTCATTTCAGTAAAAGAGAAAAAATCACTCCAACGTTCTCTCACTCACGCTTCGAAAAGGGATGAACACGGAAAGCTCTCACTCTCAGTTTCTCACTCCGCTCTCTTCAATCCTCTGATTCAATCCACCAATTTCGTTTTTGGTTTCTTCAATCCACCAATTTTGATGTGAGCCCACATGCATCGCTAGCCTACTCAGAGCTTGGATGGAAGTCACAAATATCAAGACTTTTAATTACCAGTGTTGCTTTGGGAAATACCTAGACATACTAAACTCTAGGGTTTTCTACTTCCTTGTAATTGTTTCAATAGATGTAGGATTTCATTTCTAGTGTAATATGCTTTTGATTTGAGCCTTGTTGGCAATAGTATAGGTTAAGGTCTTTAGTTACTTTGATGTGGCCATGGGCCTTATTTTCCTATCTCTAAGTGGATTATATGTTGGGCTTAGGATCCATTAGATCCAACATATAAATACTATTCCGCTCCTTGTAATTCCTTAGACTTTGATGAAATAGAATTTTGATTTTTGAGAGCATAGAGATTTCTCTCCCTTGGTTCTCTCCCTTGTAATTCCTTTCAGCAACACTTTCCCTGTGAATTTTCATCAATATTCACCTCAAATTTCGTTTTCCTTTTTCGTTTTGATTTTTTCCTCGTTTCTTGATTTCGTCTTGTTTTTGGTTAAATGTGGAACCTATTACATCTTTCATTCGTTGGATTTGAGCAACATTTCATCCAATTCGAGTCAAAGATCGAACTCCTCTTCATTCTTCGAATTTTGATTTCTTGTGCAATTCTTGATCGTTTTTGATGAAATTGGTTGTTACTAATCACTTTCTGCTGTAATTTCGCATTATTTTCAACTGATTTCTTGAATTTTGGTTGGGTTTTGAGCATATTCCCAATTCCAAAACCCCAAACGCGTTTTTGAATTTTTGCGTTTTCAGTAAGTTCCTCTAATTTTTTTATGCAAATTGATGATATATTCGTGATCCTTGTCAAATTTCGTTTATTTGGTGCTGTTTTGAGTATTTTACCATTGTTGGGTTTGAAGCTTGAATATTCATCTTCTACCTCGAATTTTCCAGAATCACTTTTTGTAGAAGTGCTTTTTAGGTTCTGAAAGTTGGTTAGTTGAATTCCTTGTGAAAAATTAAGTGAAATAGAGTCCTGTGTTCTCTGATTTGGTTGAGTATTCACTGAGATATTCACATTTTAAGAAATCAAATATTCAAAGTGTTTTGGTCACATTCATATTGTTCTTGAATTTCTGGAATTTGCAGAATCCGTTTGATCCAAATTGTTTGTTTCTAAACTTCAAAATCTGTTAGGGAATTCAATACAAGTCCAAATAAAGTGATTCAAAAGCCAGGTAGCTTGTCTCAAAATCTACAATATTTTGAGACATTGAAAAAAATATTCCAGCGAAAAAAAAACAAATAAAAAAGAAAATAGCAAAAAAAGTATTATATTATACTAAAAAAGGCTTCTACTATCATTTGAGCATGAAAAAAAATTCTGAAAAAAATTCCCTGAGATTGGAAACATTTTTTTTGGATCATTGAAAAATTTCCTCAAAATATTTTGACCATAGTTGGACCATTTTACCCTTACGCATTGGTTTGCTCACTAAATGACATTTTCTTGGTGCATTGCTACCATTCTTTTGGAGTCTCTTTTTTATAGTTTAAATTTGTCTTTAAATACTCTATATTTGGTTTAGCTTTTCTAAATTTTTGGTTTTTTGATTTTAGTCTTTAAAATTCCTAAGTTTGTCATAGTAGTTTCTTCCTTTCTTGTCATTCTTTGGTGATAGACTATACTCCCATTGAGATCTCAAGTAATATCAACATCAAAGGTGGAAAGAGGCTTTTGAGGTTTCATTTCAAGTTCTAAAGGAGGATTAGAGTGTCTTGAGTGACCTACTTTCTATTTGTGTGCCCAAAAAACCCTTGAGTGAGAGTGTTTCCTAAAAGGCCTAAACACAAGTGGAGTGATACTTGGTGAGGTAAACACTTTTTGTGAGGACTCTTGTAGCTGTTTTATACTAACATTTTCATGTAGGTACACACAAATCATGACATGAATCACATGATGAAGTCCATATTTGATAGGAGGTATGATCCTCCTAGGAGATATCATTCTCCAATAAGGTATCCTTCCCCCAAAAGGTATGATTCTCCTAGGAGATATAATTCTCCAAAAAGGTATCATTCCCCAAAAAGGTATCATTCCCCTATTAGATATGACTCTCCTTGTGAATATTATGACAAAAGAAATATGAGGCCTAAATATGTTGTTGAGGAGAATGAAAGGAGCCATAGAAGGAGGGACATCAAAGAAGGAAACTCCTCCAAGTAATACCGACACCAATACTTGGATGGCCAAAGCGGGAGGAAGCCTATACACCTAAAGTAGTAAAAGATAAAGCTTCGGCCATAGTGCCAAAGAGTAAGGAAACTTTCTCTACTCCTACTACTAATCCTTCTACCTTTCATACTAGATGTCTTGTGTCAACTAGATTATGTTGTTTGCAAATTGATTTTGGAAGTTGTGTTAATTGGGCTAGCACTCGCTTAGTTACAAAGCTCAATCTTCCCACCATCAATCATCCAAACCCATACAAAATACAATGGCTTAATGAGCAAAAAGGAATAGTTGTGGATAAACAAGTGCTTGTTAGTTTCTCCATTCATAGGTACAAAGACAATGTCTTATGTGATGTTGTCCCTATGGATGCCGGCCACCTAATCTTAGGAAGACCATGGCAAATTGATACAAAAGCAATCCATGATGGATTTACTAACAAATACTCCTTTATGCATAACAATTTGAAAATTGTTCTTTCTCCCCTTAGTCCTCAAGAAGTTTTGAAAGACCAAATCATTTTAAAAAACAAAATTGAGGAGGAGGAAAAGGAAAGAAAGTCCAACCTCAAGTTGAAAGGCCAAAGTGTAGTTGTGGTAGGCAACCTTAATCTTGATCATGACACTCACAAGGATGAGAAAAGAAAAGGATGTGAAAGAGTTAGGTTACTCAATGATAGCATGACTTATACTGCTAACTCTTTTCTTGAACAAAGTTTTGTGACTTCCTTTTTAAGGGAAGGTATGCATGCGTTTCCTAAGCCAATATCTTGTAGAAAAGTAAAGGAATTAGATAGAGCTGTTAAAGTTGAGCCACCAAGTAGCAAGAAAAAGGTAATGGAAATGGTTGTTAGTGTTACAACATTGCAAAGGTATAATCTACTCCCTATATTCTCCATTCACTCTCCAATGCTTAATTGTATTAAATGGAATTGTAAGATGTCTTATGCTTTAAGGAAAATTGTGCTTGAATTTTGCATGACTAGACTATTATTTAGGGTCACTCACTTTCCTTTTGATCCCGGCGGAGCCCAAGCTGTTAATACATTAGTATAGTTTTTTTTTTCCTCTCTTTTCAAAATAAGTGATTTTCTCCATGCTTGATGTAGGTTTCCAAGAAGGGGAGTTCACTTGAGGACAAGTGAAATTCAAGAGGGGGAGTATGATGTGAGCCCACATGCCTGGCTAGCCTACTCATGAGAGCTTGGATGGAGGTCACAAATATCAAGACTTGTAATTACCAATGTTGCTTTGGGAAATACCTAGACATCCTAAACTCTAGGGTTTTCTATTTCCTTGTAATTGTTTCAATAGATGTAGGATTTCATTTCTAGTGTAATGAGCTTTTGATTTGAGCCTTGTTGGCAATAGAATAGGTTAAGGTCTTTAGTTACTTTGATGTGGCCATGGGCTTTATTTTCCTATCTCTAAGTGGATTATATGTTGGGCTTAGGATCCATTAGATCGAACATATAAATACTATTCCGCTCCTTGTAATTCCTTAGACTTTGATGAAATAGAATTTTGATTTTTGAGAGCATAGAGTTTTCTCTCCCTTGGTTCTTAGAATGGAACCTTGAGCACCTACCTTTGAGGCTTGGAGAAGCTCAAAACGGCGTGTGGTCTTCATCTTCTTCCCACGGAAGAAGTGGCGGACATCATTCTCCACTTGATTTCTATTATTTCCACATTTGATTCTTTCTTCACTTTTGTGTTCTTCAAGTAAGTGTCATCATCTAATCTTGAAATTGTGTTCATATTATTCCTCATGACTTAGAGATTCATATAGGTTTGTAATTTTCTAGATCCTAAATTTAGTGATTCTTGTTTGGATCACATCAAATTTTGTTTTCATTTTCTTCAATCCTCTCAGGTTCTCACTCTCAGGTGAACCCTAGTTTCATTTTGGTTTTCTTTAATTTTCGTTTTCTTCTTATTGTTTTGCTTTAATTTTTGTTTTCTTTTTGTTAATGGAGTTAGATTTCAGAAATTTCAGATTCTGAACCCCAGTTTTTCTCCCTCTTCTCTTTCTTACTGCTTTGATTTAGTGCTTATGGCTCCTTTTCTAAGTTTGTTACTTTGATTTAGTGCTTATGAAGAATTAACTATGTGTTCAGTTTTGTGATTGTGATACTTTTTTGACTTTGCATTATTAGGAATAAGTGTTTTCTGCATTTTGATTTTAAAATGAAGAATCTTGCTTTCTGCACTTCCAGAAATTGAATGTTTATGAGTAATTTCTGTGAACAGGTTGCGCTAAAGCAATAAGACGATGGTTTGGTACTTCATATTGGCTTCGACTCCACTGGTGTTGGACTCTTCGATGCTTTATTTGCTAGTTTTTCAATGATCTTAGTCAGTGAGGTTAGTTTAACAATTGCGCTCATAGCATCGCTAGATTTTAAGCATCTATTTATCGATAATGTGATGATAATAGTTGTATGTTTGTGAGTTGAATGATATATGATGTATTAACACAATTGATAGTTGGATGTTTGTGATTTGGGGTTTAATTGACTTTAGGTGTATTATCAATATATCTAGGTTTAAATATGTATTTAGTCCCTGCAAATGTCCCTGTTTTTCGATTTAGTCCCTGCAAATTTTTTTTTAAATACGTCCCTGCAAAATAACTTTTTTTTAAATACGTCCCTACAAAATAAACTTTTTAAACAAGTCCTTGTAAAATATCTTTTTTTTAAATACGTCCCTAGAAAATAACCTTTTTTTTAAAATACGTCCCTGCAAAATATCCCAATTTTTTTTTGTTGGGACGTATTTCAAAAAAAAAGTTATTTTGCAGGGACGTATTTAAAAAAAAGTTATTTTGCAGGGACGTATTTAAAATTCCAATTTTCGGAAGGACATATTCAAAAAAAAAATTATTTTGCAGGGACGTATTTAAAAAAAAACTTTTGCAAGGACTAAATCGAAAAACAAGGACATTTGTAGGGACTAAATACATATTTAAACCATATATCTATTATATGTTAATCTTATGAATAATGGATTCAAACTATTTATTATTTACTAGGTTAATCTTATAATTTATAGTGGCTATAAAACAGTTTAATTTAATAAAAGAAATTATTTTTAATTCAACAATAATAAGCCACTATTAATTCAGAAAAAAAACAAAAATCCACTTTTAGTGAGAACCACACGTAGAAGTTAAAACTGTGGTTAGATCTATTAACAGATATTAATTTTCTAACAAGCAACATATATTAGTGGGTCCTGTTTTTGTGAAATAGGATAAGAACTATATAATCAAATAAATATTCAGATAATACTCATCAAAATAAAATTAGTTATTTCATAACTAATCATAGCAGTAAATAAAGAAAAGAGCATATATTTATAACTTGTTGCATTAAAAACACACTTAGAGCAAGCGTACTCTTTCGCAGAAGTAGTATAAAAGATTATCGTATCAATAGGGATTAATTACCAAGTACCAAACAAGTCAAGACTGTATATTGTATAGACGAACAAATAATTGATGGTTTTTGAAACAAAGAAATAAAAGAAATAAATAACAAAATAAAAAGGCAAGATTGAATTCAATGTGGAGAGAGGTTTAGGGTCGCTGTTTCACTTGCAAGCTTTGATTCCCCTATGTCTAATTCTACCCAAATTCCCTTATTTTATTTAATTCCCAATCCCTTTACTAAAGCTATTAATCCGTTTGTTCAGTCACGATTAATATTTTTTTCTAAACTAACCCTCGTTTGGTCATGCAAGAATTTAAATTTAGGAAAAGCATAAAGAACAAAAAGGTTGAACCATTGGAAGAATAAATTAAAGTTTGGTCATGCATTGATTATAGCCCCAATTATCCTATAGGTCCCCAAAATAATTGCAGTACGGTCGCTGATCAACTAATTGATTGTGAACATGAAAAGAGTAGCTAATCCTATTTATGAGATAAAAACAATAGGACAATATCAATTGAAAAAAAAAACACGAATTCAAATAAGAAACTAGAACATAAAAGTCTCTAAACTTGCAAGATCCACCTAAGACCCTGGAAGAGGATTTAGGTATCCATTATAATATAGAACAATCAAAGAAAAATAGGGTTTATGAATTATAGAGATAAGAATAACCCGGAAATAGAGAAAGTCTTAATCTTTGTCTTCAATCTCATTCTTTTACACCAAAGTTCTCTCTCGGTGTCAAGAACGGTGCCGAAAAACTCCTTTTCTCCTCTTTTATGCGTTTATGTCTCTACTGCTTTTTCCCTAATTTTGTGTTAGTGCTTGCAGCTCCCCCCATTCACAAGTGAATCCCTCCTTTTATATTAGTTCTTTTTCATTCTCTCCAAGCTAGGGCAATGTGTTATTCCTTTTTCCTCAAGTCAAGATTGCTTCCTCTTTCAATTGCAAGAGCACCTTTTTATCTCCATCCCTAAATATTAGGATTCAGATCCTTCCTAAATATTTGTTGCTTGCTATCCACTCCATGCCTCTTTCTCTCACTCCAAGTCACATGTGCATCACTTTCAATTGAAATCACCAAGAGGATCTTCTTCTTTTTATTGGCGTGGGCTTTCTTGCATTAATGGACTTGGGCTTGATTTCTTTTATTACATTTAAGTGTATAAATATTACATTTAAGTGGCTCTAAATTGAATTTTTATTCTTTTTCACATTTCCTTCTTTTTTGCAAAATAAAGAGCAAGTTAAGTCAACAATTTATATAATTAATAATAATTGCTCTAAAAATGACCTAAAACTATCTCTTAAAATGTACTAAATTGGGGTTTATCAACTCCCCCACACTTAAGTTTTGCTTGTCCTCAAGCAAATTCTTGGCTCAATAAAATTTTCAAATAAATAATAGAGACAACCAGATAAGGAACCCCAAGTTAGAAGCACAATGACAGACAGTAGATTATATAACACAAATGAGGTGTCAAAAGGTTGCCCAATTAGAGGTGTCCCTGAAGAATACATTTATGTGAGCAAAGGCACTCGCTCACAATCTCTCTAAGTGTTTAGGGACTAGTGAAAATATACACTCAAATTTCAACAAAATGCACATTACCATAAGCTTGTAATTTGACCAAATCTCCACTAAATAATTCACATGCATGCAAAAGATGGGGTGTTACGGGTTGTAATGGGGCCAAGGTTTAGTCAAGCAAGGTAGGAAAGAAAAAGAAATGGATAATCAAGGGGCTAAAAACATGAAACAAATAGTAACGTTTGAAACCAAATATGGAGCTACTATCTATTTTACAAATTTTACCCAAACTCCAAATTAATTTCACTTCCCTTCTACATTCTTCTTCTATTGAGTTTGCTCTTTTTGATTTGCCTTTTTTTTTTTTGCCTAGGCTCTTTTTTTTATTTACCTTTTTCTCCTTCTTGCTTTTTTTTTCAAATTTTCTTTCACTTTTTTTTTTACGAGAAAAAGGTAAGCACATTAGTCACTCTTATTGTGTTTCCTTTGTAGGAAAAGATACTTGTAACTACATGACTCACTCCTTTTTTCCAGTCTTGAGAAGATAGACAACTAACATATAGGACGAAATTGTAATTTTCAATAGTTGCTCCACATTTAATTTCAAATGGTTACTCACAAAAATAAAAAATAAAAAATATATCAGGGTACCAAAGAAATATATAACCAACAGGCTCAAAGGGGGAAACTAATGGATAATTTCAACAAACAACTCTGAGGCCAGAAAAATACCTAAATCCCCAAATCTTTTTAAATGATGCAAATCAATTTTCGCCTTGAAATGGTCAAAAGACAATTTCAAGAATGTAGGAAAATGGGAAACACACATAGAAATAAAAGGGGAAAAAATTTATGATTTAGTATCAATCCCCTTATGAAGGCTCAAACCTCACATTTATAAGCTAGTTCACAAAAGTAGTCAACAGGGACAAATTCTAATTATCAGCTTCCTAAGCAACAGTTACAATTAAGCACAAAACTGTCAAGTAAATTAATTATGGGATCCCCTAAAGGCAAAATCTCTTTACAACTTGAAGCATAAGTCACTCAAAATAAGCCAGAAAAATGCTATTAACATATATGGTGGGTATGTGCATTAATAGAGATCAAGTGACAAAAATAAACTCTCCTCCCCCACATTGGCATGAAGCATGGTCCTCAATGCAAAATGATCAAATAGAAACAAATAAATAAATGAGAGAGAGTAAGAGTGACTTCCATGAGAGAGCTTGCAATTTGAGCTTATTCCTAAAAAAACAAAAAAAACAGAAAATAAAACACAGGTTGTCTCCTGCGAAGCGCTTGACATCTAACATAGTGCACCTTCTTAGGTTTCTAACAACGTGGTTCACATTATTTTTTCTTTTTCCACGTGGTGGATGAACTTCAAAGGATTGTGGAATTTTTATTTTTTAACATCATCCACCACTATGCTAGGATCCTGCAAAATAAGAATTTTTACCAAAAGGTCATGCTTCTTAAAATCACTAACAATGTTAGTTTCAACCACATCATCAAAATAAGGAGAGGTAAAAAGATAGAAATTTTCATTGGAGTTTAAAGCTTTAATCACATCCTCTTCTTTACCACTCCTCAAAGTTACCTTTCCCCTATGAACCTTGATTGCAGCAGCATTGGGTTTTCTCCTCTTTCTCCAAATCCAGAAACAATGGGTCTTTCTCATTCTCGTCACAAATGATCTCATCAATGAAATTTGTTGTTTCAATTTGAGTCCCTTCAATAGAAGTCATCATATTGATTTGACTCCCTTCAGTGTGAGTCTCTTCATCTTTTTTGAGAGCTTCTTCCTCTAGATTAGCTTCTATGGAGAACTCTTCATCACTACTAAGAATACTTTCTTTGTATTGCTCAGATTCGTACACTTAGTTTGTAAATATTTCTTGAGCCAACTGAGTTGCTACCATATCAATAATCTTTGACAATTGATTCTCTAAATTATAAAATCTTTCAATTTGCTCCATAAATTTGACCATGACCTCATCGATATCAGATTCCTCCTCTTTCCTCAGCACTTGTAGTGGCTCATAATTATCTCAGTTGGAGGAATAAGGAGGTGGCTCACAGTCATCCCAATAGTTTGAATAAGGCTTAAAAAGAGAGGAGAAAATGGTATTTGACATTAAGGCATATACCAAGATAACTTCTCTAAATTCCTTTTCGCCTCTGCCTCTCTAATATAATCTCCATGAGTGATAACCATGATTTAAACTTTTCTGCAAAAAAAAAGTGACCTGCAGCGAGCTTTTGGGAAAGTGTTATCAAACTTTTTTTTGTCTATTTTTTTTATAAGATAAATAAAAAAAGGAAATAAAAGCATTAAAGAATGTCTAAAGCAATAAAAATCCTTTTCGTTTAATATTGCTCAATTAACCCCCGGCAACGGCGCCAAAAACTTGTTGCGTTAGAAACACACTGAGAGCTAGTATACTCTTTCGCAAAAGTAGTATAGAAGATTATCGTATCCCCAAGGATTAATTACCAAGTACCAAACTAGTCAAGATTATATATTGATGGTTATAGATACAAAGAAATAAAAGAAATAATAAAAGAAATAAAAGAAATAAATAACAATAATAAAAGGCAAGATTTAATTCTTTGTGGAGAGAGGTCTAGGGTCGCAGTTTCACTTGCAAGCTTCGATTCTCCTATGTCTAATTCTACCCAAATTCCCTTATTTTATTTAATTACCAATCCCTTTACTAAAGATATTAATCCATTTGGTCTTGTAAAAATTTAAATTTAGGGAAAGCATAAAGAACAAAAAGGTTGACTGATTGGAAGACTAAATTAAAGGTTGGTGATGCATTAATTATAGCCCTAATTATCCTATAGGTCCACCAACTAATTGCAGTACGATCGCTGATCAACTAATTGATTATGAACATGAAAAGGGTAGTTAATCTATAATTATGTAATAAAAACAATAGGACAATATTAATTGAAATAAAAAAAACATGAATTCAAATAAGAAACTAGAACATAAAATTCTCTAAACTTGCAAGGTCCACCTAAGACCCAAGAAGAGGATTTAGTTATCCATAATAATAAAGAACAATAAAAGAAAAATAGGGTTCATGAATTACATAGATAAGAATAAGCCGGAAGTAGAGAAAGTCTCTTTGTCTTCAATCTCATTCTTTTACTCCAAACCTCTCTCACGGTGTCAAGAACGGTGTCGGAAAAATTCTTTTTTTTCTCTCCTATGCGTTGGCATCACTACCGCTTTTTTCCCTAATTTTGGGTTAGTGCATGCGGCTCCCCCGATTCACAAGTGGAGCCCTCCTTTTATATTAGTTCCTCTTCTTTCTCTCCAAGCTAGGGTAGTGTGTTATTCCTTTTTCCTCAAGTCAAGATTGCTTCCTCTTTTAATTGGAAGAGCACCTTTTTATCTCCATCCCTAAATACTAGGATTCAAATCCTTCCTAAATATTTGTTGTTTGCTATCCACTCCATGCCTCTTTCTTTCTCTCCATGTCACATGTGCATCACTTTCAATTGAAATCACCAAGAAGATCTTCTTCTTTTTATTGTCGTGGGCCTTCTTGCATTAATGGGCTTGGGCTTGCTTTCTTTTACTTGTTAGCCATATATATATATATATATATATATATATATATATATATATGACCTAAAACTATCTCTAAAAATGTACTAAATTGAAGTTTATCTTAACTTCATGATTATTACCTACCTACATTAAAAAATATAACAAGTTTGATTGACATCTTTTGTCGTTATGTTTTAATCAAGGGAATCACAGTCGTTGGAGATCTATGTTGGTGATTATAAAAAGAGCAATAGAGCAAAGAACTTATGAGAAGTTGTAAAAACATAAGACAACATCAATAATTTCAATTAGAAAGGACTCCTTGGCTCGTCATAGTATTCATTCTGAAGCAGGTGCTATTTTTCTCCTTTACGCGACGCACATTGAGGATTCTTTGCGCTTGTTCCAGACTTGCACTTTCGCATCTGAAGTGTGGCACAATATTTGCAATGGGTTGGGTATTCAAGAGGTGTCCAATATTTTTTTGGAGGAGCATACTAGGTGGATGGGCAAAGGGTGTAAGGGTAAGTAGGAAAGTAAAACTAAATAACTGATTTGGTTGACAACGTGTTGGTGCCTGTGGTTGTCACGGAATGCCGTTGTTTCCACGAATGAGGATGCTAGCATCACTTTTGTTATTACTCGGATTAAAAGCCTATCTCAGAGCTGATTTGTTTATCGTGTGAATAGCAGCTCTAGTCTTTCTATTTCTTCATGGTGGACTAATCCACTTTCTAGCCCAAACAATGTTTTACACTCCTTGTATTGTTTAGGCTTGAGCACCCCTTGTGCTCCATTAATGAAGATTTTCTTATCAAAAAAAAAAGGAGGAAAAAAGAATTGACAAATTAAAGGGGAAAAAGGAAGAGAGAAAGAGTCAATGTTTTTGTCTTGACATTACGTTCAACAAGCTCACATTTCAATGCCATGGTAAAAGAAGGGATGATGATGAGAAACAAAAAATACAAGTCTTGTGTTTGAGATCGAACATTGAACATTGAACTTCGAACATTTTTTTACATTTAGAAATCAAAAATAATTGAAGAGTTCAGCGAATGATTTTGTTCAGAAACTAAAACACCTAGATTTCATTCAAAAACTAAAACGCCTAGATTTCTTCTCCCTCTCCTTCACTTGCAATTTCTTCCTTCTCCTTGTGTGTCGAAATTAGGGTTCACTAATGTGCAGAAATTTCAAAACCATTACATTCATTCATCCCTGTTCAACGATGAAGAAGATAAGTTCATTGATCTTGGCTTGGAATTACTGATCTGGGTTGCATTGGGGTGGCTGGAAGAAGAATGAAGAGGAAAGGAAGAAGACAAGGACAAGAGAGACAATTCGCATTTTTCTTTAAGTTTTAATTAAAAATAATTAAAAATAATGAAATTATCCCTTGTAGCATGCCAAGTCAACCGTCAAACAGCCACACAATCAGTCTTTTAACGGAGTTAAAAGAAAAACGTTAAAAAGGGCAACAACGCGTCGATTTAAAAACTGAAGGGACCTAGTCGTTACAAAAAAAAAGTTAAGGGACCTATTTGTTACCAAAAAAATAAGTTAATGGACTTCGAGAGATATTTTTTACCTTTCCTAAATTAGGCTAGACAAATCAGGAATTGATTTGAAATCCCTTAATTGTAATTATTTGTTGTAATTACTTGTTAAGGTTGTAATTCTTATTTATAGAAGTAATAACAATAAAGAAAAGGCAGCATGCAAAAATTCCTAACACTATTTACAATCAGATACTAAAAATCGAGCCTAAAATAAAAATACCAAAGTATATTAGAGGAAAAGAGGGGGAGGGGAGAACGGGGCGTGCGAGTACTTCGTTGAAGCACAGTACTAGCATTATATATAGAGACAATAGTTAAACTCTGAATTATATTTTTTTTATATAAGGGTGTAAAGGGAATAAAAAATTATAGTTTATCTTGTTCCGTCCATTGTCGAAATGATGGAGTAGGCATTTGGTTGAGCTTCATCCTAAAAGTCCCAAACAATCAAATGCGATAATTATTCCATTATATTCTGCTTCCCTCCTTTCCGTAGTGCTTCATTCTATTCCACTACATTTTACTCTGCTCCACTAACTTTAAACTATCCAAACTTATCCAAAGAAAATGGCTTTTGGTGGTGTTCTTAGGAATTCTAATGATGAATGGCTTTTGGGTTTTTTTGTGATTGTGGGGTTACCTCCAATATTAATGTTGAGCTTCTAGCTATTATGAAATGTCTCCTTTTAACTAGGGAGAATTGTTACAGAAATGTTATTTGTGAATCTGATTGCCAGACAATTAGTCTCTTTCCTTCGTACACACTCTGTGAGAAGGAAATCATGTTGCTGACTGGTTGGCCAAGCAGGAGCTTCCTGGAGTCCTGACCTGTTCTTATGGCGTCATTGTGCGGCTGATTTATCTTTGATCCTTGTAGCTGAGGCTATGAGAATGCAATATAGTAGAGAGTAGTTTGTTTTGTTTTCTTTTATTTCTTGCTGATAAAAAAAGATATCCTAAGTGACTCTCTTTGTGGATTTTACTAGGCCGCAGGGTTTCAAATTGCGGACCGCAACAGCTGTTGCGGCCGCAATATTGCTGTTGCGGTTCCCTCCGCATCGAAAATACATTTTTAATTGGTGGTGACAATATCACATTGCTTTTTACAATTAGATTGTATGAAGTGTAATCTCAATTTGACTCTAGTTTCGTTTAAATTAAAACCATTTGTGACTTGATTTATATTATATGTTATATGTTATATATTACATATCATGAAGTTCTTAATTCTTTATGCAATGATATATTTGCTTAAATAATAGATTTTAGAAAGTTTATTATTTAGATCATGTTCATTTCACTACAATTAATGATCTAATGTCTTAAAAACGAATGAAAGTTTATAAAAAACCTATAAATAAAAGAATTACAAATATTATAGGATTTTTTTAAAATTTTTGTGCGAATATAAAGTTATTTCACGCCGCATCGACCGCAATACGCATCGCAGCGACCGCAAATGGGCGCAACTGCAATAGCCGCAACCGCAACCGCAATGCGACCGCAACCGCAATTTGAAACCCTGCTAGGCCTCTATAAATAAGCGTTCTCATCAACATGTAAAAGACACTCTATTTTCATACAAGCCAGTACCCAATATAGAAGGCAACTATCTCTCTGAGTTCTCATCCAGTTTCCCACCCTTTCCTTCATCTGCTCACCAGCTCAAACTCGAACATGGTATAGTAAAAGTCTGTTGGGAATAAGGATTAACCATTCTAACATGGTATAGTAAACTGATAAATATTTTTCTAACAAACTCTGTCCATATATTTGAACCTTGTGAGACCTTAAATGAATAAGATATAAGATTATGATTTCTTCTCCAAAGAAATAAAATGACTCAAATACTTTCTCACTTCATGTTAGTATGTACCAGAGTTAAATTTATTATCAGTAGGATTTCATAACAAGATTCAGTTGTTGTAACTGAAATTTTTTGGCCATTATCACATTTATTTCGAGCAATAAATCTTATAATGTATACATTGACTTGATTACAAAACTGTTAAAATATATACAGAAAAATTTATGCGCATTGATCAGTTTCGGGACAACAAGTTACCAAATCAAAAAACCAATAAGGAGAGCCATTGACAAGAGAGAGATATATGTTTTTGACTACACACTGCACCAACTAGGAAAATAGTAAATACAATTAACCCTTCAATAGAAAATTACAATAACTCAAAATTTTAATATCTTAATAAGTTTGAATTATCATCGTATAAACAACAACATTGTAGCAACTATCTCATAAAAGGGAGTTTGCTTCATTGAAGCAGCAGCAACATCCAAACAAGTCAAGATCACCTAACTAGAGCTTCTCATTCTTTGGCAGATTGGTCAACAGCCTACAATATCATTTTCTTTATCTCAAGTTTGTCTTCTATGGCCTTATGATTCTTAGGAAGATGTCGGAACTCTTCAGTTAAACGCAGGCACACATTCACATTTGCTGGGGACACAAAGTCTGCATCAAATTTTGTTCATGAGTGCAAAGTTTTACATCATGGTATCATTAAAAAAATAGGTATAATCAAATAAACAGTAGTAAGAAAAATGTGGAAATATCCATTTTGTGTCAAGAGATGTTTCTACCTGCCATAAATCAAATACATCAGTTATTCAACAATGAAATGATATGATCCTATTTTCTTCTTGGAATCTTTAGCTACTTGTAGTGCTCGCTATTTTAACAATGAAATGATATGATCCTACTTGTAGTGCTCGCCTTAATATTTCAAGAATATTTATGAAATTGTGCATTAGTGGTTGATCTGCTAATGGAGCAAGATCTGAAATTTCCCGAGTTTGTAGTTCTTCATCCTCAAGAAATTGTTCCTCAAATACGTCATTTCCCACAGGACCCATGGCGCCACTATTTGTATCTGTTGGTGTCGATCTACAAATCAAATATACAACATGATCTGCCTCCAAACCTATAAATTATAAATGCAAATATAATGAGTATAGTTTACAAAATAGACTACATGTTTTTCACTTACTTGCAAATGTAATTAATTTAAATTTAAATTGAAGACGTTTTTGGTGTCCATGCGTGTTATGTTGGACACAAACACATATACCAACAAATCAAACACTTCGATTTTATTAAATTATTATTGATGTCAATTGGCTGGATTAGTTCGTGTATCATGTCAATATCTGTGTCGATACTTCATAGCTGCCGTGTATGGAATATGTAGTATGGGGACATAGGAATATATCATTAAATTGATAAATACAAAGATAAAAAGAGGAGTGCAAATACGTAATTAAGGGTGACAAAATTGGTCAGCCAACTCTGCCTCCGGCCCGCAATCAGTCGGTTAAAAAATTGGCAAGGCAGGCTGACCTGTCAAAGAAAAGAGGTCTGAGAAGTTGAGCCTGTCCCACCTCTTGGCCTGTTCGAGGGCCAACGAGCTAGCCCACCATAAAATAAAATAATAATTAAAAAGGTAGCAGGTTGACCTGCCCAAAGAAAAGTAGAAATGGCGGGTTCACGGGTTAGCCCACCAAAGAAACATATTTTTTAAAAATATACAAAACAAGTGGGAAATTTAAAAAAAATCAAACTTGGCGAACTGGCCCCACCAAGACCCATTTGTGGCCCACTAGTTTGGCGGGCTAGGTAGGGGGGCTATAACAGGTTAGCGGGCTATAGGAAAACCACCTAATCCGCCATTTTCAGGGTGTTGGCGAACCCGCCGTGCTGACCCCTTTTTCCAACCTTATGTTTAATATAATGCAAGTAAAGTAAAGATAATTAGTTACCGTAGCTTTGGAGGGTTTGATCATCCTTCAAAATGCAGCCCTTGTAAAGGGGATTGCTACCACTTCTTGGAATCTTTAGCTACTTGTAGTGCTCGCTATTTTAACAATGAAATGATATGATCCTATTTTCTTCAAAAAATGATTACAACTATAAAATAAAATAAATAATTAGATAATACTCATCAAAACAAAATTATTATATAGTCAATCATAGTAGTAATTCTAAAGGACATAATGTATTTATAATTTCATAATTATTACGTACCTTCTTTAAAAATACGACAAGTTCGAATCAACATCTTTTGTTGTACTGATTTAATCAAAGAAATCACAGTCGTTGCAGATCCATGTTGGACATTATAAAAAGACCAATAGAGCAATGAATTTCACAGAAACCGTAAAACTATAACACAACATCCATAACTTTCAAGTAATCAGTCTTGTATTTATGATTGATTCACCATATTTTTGTGTGCCACTTGTGGATCTACAAGAACATCTTGAATTACCAGTGATTGTGGATCTACAAAACAACACTAGATTAAACAAGAGAAAAAAAAGGAACCAAAGGAAGACACAGTAACTACAAGAACATCATGAATTACCAGTGATTAGTGATATATGCGGCACTGATCTTTATGGAATGAAATCATAATTGATGTATCCCTTCCCATGCATATCAATGTAATCGATTCAAGAAATTGAAAGGTCACTTTTGCAACTCTTCACAAGCGCGAGTAATGGGGGAAAAGAGCGAGCGAGATGCCCTAGTATTTTGAGGGAAGCGGTGACAGCCTAATCTTTGCTAGGCTTTTCAAAGTGATGACTGCCACAACATATTTATAAGAATTTAATCATACCTAGGGCTTCGTTTCTATGTGGACAAGAACACAAGTGCCAAAGAGAGTGGCTGGATAAGAATGGCCCATGAAAGTTTGGAGATATTTGTAAGTTGTGACTTAATGATTCTTACGGGCCGAAAAGCCCAAAATTTGGATACGAAGTGTGAGTACTATCTCACTGTATTTCTACTCCTACTTTCATAAAGCCAATTTCTACCTACATCCACTTTTTACTTTCCCAAGCCCCTTCGTGTCTGAGGATACACTTGTACAAAGAGAATAATACAAAGGCTTTCATCTTCTCTACTTCTCTCATTCTCTTGTTCTTTTCCTATTTCTCTTTTTTGGTTTATTTTCATAACAGTTTTCATATTCATTTTATTTAATTTAGAATCATTTTAAATTTCTAGTAAGAAGATCAAAAACTCGTGTACTGAAAATATTGTGATATAGAGAAGATGAAAGACTAAATAAAGAAAATACATTTTGCACTTTTGGTCCTGATATAAATATCCATCAACGATTTTTGTCCCCAAATTTTTTCTCCAAAATTTTAGTACGTCTATTTTCCTAATTTATGAAATATTTGTCGCAGTCAAAATTGGTCAGCAAAAATCTAATGTGTTACCACAGTAATTGATGTGGCTTTCATGTTTGCTTACTCACATGCCCCTTCACCATGCAATGTCACAATATTTTTGAAAAATAAATCTTTTATTTTGTTAAATTATATTTTTTTGGGTAAAACAATGTATCCTCCACGGCGACTGTGGAGACAGTGGCAGATCTTAATGGGAGCCGGGGGAATGCCACGATATCCCCAAAATTTTGTAAAAAAGTTAATATATACACATATATTTTATACTCAATGATACAATATATAGAACCGAATGAACAAAAAGCAACAAAGGTATCAATAGCCGAGTGGTTAGGAGCACCACTGGCGTATTTAGGGTCCCTAGTCCCATGGAAGCAAGATTTGAACCCATGACATTAAAATTCACATATGTAACTTTGACAACTAAACCAAACAAACCATTATGGATACATAGTTAATTTTCTTTATATATTTGTTACTATTTTAGCCCCCTCCAAAATTTAAGAGGTTGACCATTCCCAACAATAACGCTAAACTTCTTCATCCTCAACACAATAACCATCCATCTGTATTTTTAACCTATAAAAATATTCTAACTGACAATTTATTTTCCAATGTTTTCTTATCCTTCTTTGCTACGCGTCCCCCTAATATCGAACTTTTTAAAAAGTCCACCAGCGGAACTTTACCACTTTTAGTCAATTTTAATAAAATATTATTTTTACTTTTTCATTTTTTACTAAAAATGATAAAGGTCCATTGGTGAACTTTTTAGAAAGGTCCATATTTGAAAGGACTCCTTGGCTACATCAAAGGAGTGAAAAAGAAATGACTAATTAAAGGGGGAAAATGAAGAGAGAAAGAGTCAAGGTTTAGGTCTGGACATTAGGTTCAATACAAGTCGTGATGATGGAAACAAAAAATACAAGTCGTGTTTCTGAGATCGAACATTGAAACAGGGAAGGAATACATTCCTTTTTTACTTTCCATTTTTTTAATTTCACAGAAACAACAATAGGGAAACTAAAAGTGAAAGAGACTGAGAAAAAAACAATAAGGAAACTGAAACCTTGGTTCTGGAAATTAGGTTCAACCTCACATTTTAATGCCATAGTGAAGAGTCTCTTGAGTATTATTTGATTGTGTTTAATCCGTGAAATCGGATTGATGCCCTAACAAATGTTTTTTTTTAATTTTACAAATTATTAAATTGAGATTAATTGTTATAAGGTAGTTAATAGTTAAACTCATGTTATCATTGACATATAAGGTAGTTAATAGTTAAACTCATGTTATAGTAAAAATAAGATTTTTTATTTTAAATTCCCACATGGCAGCCTAGCATGGAAAGCCACATAAAGAATGATTACCAAGTTAGAAAAATGTTTTACCAAATTAGGGAGGAAAAAGTATTATAGAAATTACAAAAATGGGAGGACTAAATTTTGCTTGGATTGTTAGCAAGAAACCATAAAGCTATAAAATATCTTATATTTCTGATACCCCGTCAAAATTCCTATTTTTTCTGAAAGAGAAAAAAAAGGAAAAGTGATAATGGTAACCTTATTACATTGTCGCCAAAGAGATAAGCCTTATGAGAAGAAGAAGAAGACGTATGTTCTGCCCAAGGCCAAGGTGGTGATTGATGATCAGTCAAGGGTCATTAATTTTGGTGGAACTCAATCTATTGTGGGGCAAATTAAGAGAAATTAAATGGAATATCCTTGCTGAAGGTAAAGAGGGCTACTCTTCAGAAGAATTCATGGAAGGGTTTGAGAGTAATACTCTGGTTGTATCCATATGCTAAAATTTCTAAGAGGATGGCTCTACTGGCTGAAATTAGGCGTATCGGGTGAGGAGAAAACTCAGCTGAGGGATTTGTAGCAGAGGACTTGTTTGTTGAGAGTTTTGCAGCTGAGGAAAAGGAATTTCTTTAGGCGGAAGAAAGTAAAGTACGTGGAAAATGCATTGAGACTTGTAAGCCAAGACGTGGAGAAGTTCGGAAGAACTTGGTTTAGGCGCATAAAAGATAGGGAGTGGAGGTTTCCACCCACTTTTTGTCACAACCCTAGCAGGACCATGATCGGCGCACAAATACTACTACACTAATCTGGGAAGCCTCGACAACTCAAGTCCAACAGAGTGACATCTAACTACTATCAGACAACCCCATAATGCAAACCTTTAAAGATTCGTGCAAGTCAAATAGATATTGAAACAAAAGATAATATAGCTAACATAAGCAGTGGCCCTCCAAAACCAGAAAAGGAGCCTCACCAAAAAGTAAGAGACTAGACTCTCGCAGTGACAATATAAAAGAGATAATGTGAGTCACCACTCAATGAGCGAATAATGAAGAGAATAAGAAGTGTTGAGGCAAAATCCCTAATTAGTTTTGATGATTAACAAACCCTCAAATGTGAGAAACTTAAGTTATCTGATTTCATATGCTACTAATGTCTCTTCTTGAGTGATTAATAAGTACAGGTTAATCAAGACACTCTCAAGAAGATGTATGTTTATGAGAAGCATCAAAATACGAGAAGACTTAAGAGAATATTGCCCACAGTGTTCTTAAAGAAGAAACCTCCTTGTGATAAGATCAAAAGATCTAGACCATATGGTAAACTTGAGAAAGATCATCATGAGAAGATTCATTTGTATATATGGAAATATGAGAAGGATATCAAAGAAGGATCAACTTAAGAAGAGTCATGACAGAACTATAAGAAAGGAGATGAGAAGCATCAGATGAGAAGTGTTCCGGACTGGGCCAAACCTTCACTGGCTTGGACCTGACCCACTTCCGTACTCCAGGACATCCACATTCGTGCTTGACCCGTACCCAACAGTCAAGATCTCTCCCACGCATCCAACGGCTCAGGTACGACACACTGTCTATAAATAGAGGTTCCACCCTCCATTTCCAGGCACGACACAACGAATACAACGCAACTACACTTTCATTTTCTCTAACTGTTCCTCTCATTTCTTTATTCTTTACTGACTTGAGCGTCGGAGTGTCTTGAAGGTACCCACCACCCGACGTGGATAGAGGACTACCTCGGACTATCCGACCTCCAGCTTCAATCTACCAAGCTCAATCTTCATTCTTATGAAGCACTCCAACTGGAAGCACATTTACTCATCCTGAGGCCCGGGTTTGGCCACTCGTGGAGCTCGGACGTCTCGTGACCGTACTATGGTACCAAACATTGGCGACCACAGTGGGAGCATTATCACTTGCTTCCGGACTCTTTCGAATCTATCTTATTTTCTCTTATTACGCAAATTTTCTTCACATGGACTGGCTCTGCTATTCTTTCTGGATTGGCTCTTCTCCCCTAGGTAATTCCCGACTTTCAACAATAACATCATATACTACGTTCTCATTATGTTTGCAGGTCTCGCTCGCCTCCGACACGGCTTGAGCCCATCTCCGCGACATAGGCAACAATGTTTATCAACTTATCTCGGACTTTCATCTTATTTTGATCTATTTTCTCTGATCACGGACTTCTTTGGATTTCCTTCTAATCTGGGATCCTCGCAAAGCTTCGGTCGCCTCCCAAGCATGGCTTGAGCTCGCCAAGTCTCACTCGCCTCCCCAGCATGGCTTGAGTTTCCATCTTATCTCGGATCTCTCTATCCACCAGAATGGATTTCTTCTTGAAGTTGTTGCATCTAATCTCGGACTTCTATCTCTGGATCTTCATCCAACCTCTCTCGAGGATATTTCTCTGCAGATTTCTCTACTTGACCTCGGATCTCTCTCTTGCTCTTCTGGCATTCGACAAATATCCCGCAGCGGCTCCAACAGCTCTCTGATCTCCGAGCTCCACGCTTCATCAGAGGCCGAAGGGTTCCCAATTTCGCCTCGTGTGAGCCGACCTCCCTCTGATCTCCGAGCCGACGAGCTCCATCAGAGGTCGTGGTCTTCCCAATTTCTCCTTGTGCGAGCCAGCAGCACCTCTGATCTCCGAGCTCCGCGCTCCATCAGAGGCTGAAGGGCGGGGGTCCACAGCAAACTCCGTTGGAGGAATCACTGGAGAAAGGAGCCCGCAGCGGCTTTCTCATCTATGAAGATTAAGGCCCACGGAGGCTCTTTCGTGCAATCTCGCTGCGGAGAGGGGGCCCCGCAGCGGCCTTCCCATCTATGAAGCTCGGCCTACAACGGCTTCCTTTGAATCTTATTTCAATTGCAGGAATCTCACAGGTTTCCGGATCTCTATCACCAACGTCAGATCTCTACTGTACCACAAGCACTCAATCAAGATGTGTAAAATCATTCAGAATTTAAAGCAATAAAGGACAGAATAAATAAAATCCGGAAAAGGGGCAGTGCCCGATGTACTTTACAAATAAGATTTGGCCCCGGACTGGGCCAAACCTTCACTGGCTTGGGCCTGACCCACTTCCATACTCCAGGACATCCACATCCGTGCTTGACCCGTACCCAATGGTCAGGATCTCTCCCACGCATCCAACGGGTGAGGTACGACACACTGTCTATAAATAGAGGTTCCACCCTCCATTTCCAGGTACGACACAATGAATACAACGCAACTACACTTTCATTTTCTCTAACTCTTCCTCTCATTTCTCTCTTTTTACTAACTTGAGCGTCGGAGTGCATTGCAGGTACCCCCCACCTGACGTGGACAAAGGACTACCTCGGACTATCCGACCTCTGATTTCAATCTACCAAGCTCAATCTTCATTCTTATGAAGCACTCCAACTGGAAGCATATTTACTCATTGTGGGGCCCGGGTTTGGCCACTCGTGGAGCTCGGACATCTCAGGACAGTACTCCAGTACCGAACAAGAAGAGTCAAGTTGAGAAGAATCATGACCATGAGAAGGGTCACGATGAGAAAAGTCATGTTGAGAAGGGTCATACTACAAGTACCATTCTAGGGAACATCAACATGAGAAGCATCAACTTGAGAAGCATCATCTTCATCATCTGTCATATGTTAGAAGAGTCACTGTGAGAAGAGTCATGACAACTGGAAACAGCTGTCTTCTGCAGAAAAGTAGAAACACAGCTGTGTTGTGCAGATAGGTTTCCTCAACGGCTATAAACGTCTATATTACTTCACCAACGACTATAATCTTTGGACCAGAGGATATTACACATAATTTCATCTATAAATCAACACTCATGGTCGCCATTGATCCTCATGAGAGTGCATTGAGTTCTTAACTTCCAACCTTCTCAAGTGTCAAAGTTTTCTCTCATCCATACTCAGCTGCTACAAACCAGAAGGGATTCACTTGATCTCTGAGTATGTATTAAGTCTTGTATTGTTGTATTTATTGAATACTCCATTTTGTATCAATCAAGCTCTAGAAATCCCACAAGCCCAACAACTTCAAAAGAAAACTTGTAGGGAACCTTCTCAAGTGGCATGTGTTGCTGTAGGACTTGAGAAGTGAGTGCTTCTGTGTTAGAAGGAGTCTAATAGATCAGAAGGAGTCTATTAGGGGAGTTTACAGTAGGTAGAGCTGTGTGAAGAAAACTACCAAGAGTTCTTTTACCCTGGGAAGGTGTAATAGGTGTAAACTATTTTGGACAAATAGTGGAAATACTCACAGGAAATGAGGAGTGGATGTAGCCCAGGAGTTTGGGTGAACCACTATAAATCACTATGTTATTTATTGCTATCAAACCATTTTGTTTGCACCTCATGATAAAACTCTCCATCAGGAGAAGATTTGTGAAAATGAGAAGTGTCAATTCTAACTCTTCTTTGCCTATAAATGTTCTGAAATTAAAACAAAGTTTTCAACCCTTCTCACATGTCCTCTATATTTATAACATCCTATTAAAACTCTTGAAAAGTTGTTTTTAAATATATTACAACAATATCACCAGTCTAGCTACACCTTAACAATCAAACAGATATACTTTGAGAAATGTTAAGTATTGAAGGTGGAACTTTCTGACCCTTCTCAACTCCTCTATATAGTTGAGAAGACAGATAAATCAACCTTCTCAGCTCATCTACTAAGTTAAGAAGACTGTTCTTGACTCACCCTTCTTAACACAAATCACTTACTGGTCCTAACTCTAAGTCATACTTGTGAAGAAAGTTTTATTCTTGTAGGTGAGCTCAAAAGTCGAGCATCAAATCAAAAGTGTTCACATGCTCATCAGGGTCCCCTCTCCCGTCATACACATTCAGACGAGGAGGTTTTTCGAGGGACTTTGAGATACGACAGTTGGCTATTTCCGGGATGAAAGGGCTAGCCCGGGATCTTCCCTCCTTTTCGACTTACTCTTGTGAGCTCCCTTCTTGCGGGGAGATGGATCTCGGGAAGAGGAGGAGGAATTTGACGAAGGGTTATCCGAGCTGACATGGGAGTCCGATCTCGAGGGTGATGGTGGAGTCGGGGGTTTCCCGCGACGCTTTTCCCTACGAAGCGGTATTGGGGAGGTGTCATTTAGGACCCAGTCTGGAGGAGGCGGAGTCCGGTGTCTTCGAGAAACTGCAGTCCATGGCGGAGACTGGGGAGTCGTTCCACCGGTTGTGGCTGGGCCGCGGCTGCTCAGGCAATGGCAGCCATTTCCTGCTACATCATCCCTTGGCTGCGGCTCTCAAACGCATCTAGGATTTGGCTAACAGCCTCGAGTTGAGTTGGAATAGCATTGGTCAATGCGGCTGGAGCAGGCGGCGGAAGTCGGCCTGAATTGGGAATTGCTGGAACTTCTTCATTATGCAGTGTCTAAACGAGGCCTTCTGGTGTTGCCGTCGCCTGGGCTTGGGCCCCGACGTTCGTACTCTGTGCTCGACACTGAGATTGGGTAGGTGGGCGTCCTCGCGGAGGCATGAGTAAGTGTGTATGAGTTCGGAAGTGAGTGATTGTACTCCCACTGTGGTCGCCAGTGTCCGGTACCGGAGTACGGGTTAAAGATCCTAGTTGAAGTGCTCCACGAGAGTTGATGGTTGACTTCGGATGGACGGATGTGGACCTCAGATTGGCCGAGGGGATCTTCTCCCGCGCCTCGGGTGGGGTACCTGCAAGCACTCCGATGACAAAGTCAGCAAGGGAAGAGAAGAGGTATTTGGGGAGAGAAATGAGTGCGTACCTGGAAACGGAGGGTTGCTCGAGTATTTATAGACCACGACGTCGTACCCATACCGTTGGATCGGGTGGACATGACCTTACCATTGGATGCGGGTCAGGTGCGGATACGGAAGCGAAAGAGTACGGAAATGGGCCAGGCCCAAGTCTTTTGAAGGGTTAGCCCAGTCCGGAACAACATTTATTTCAGGCAATAAATCTTATAATGTATACATTGACTTGCTTACAAAACTATTAAAATATATACAAAAACTGTTATGTGCATTGATCAGTTTGGGGACAACAAGTAACCAAATTAAGAAACCAATAAGGAGAGCCATTGACAACAGAGAGATATATGTTTTTGACGACATACTGCACCTATTAGGCTATTAATAAATACAATTAACCTTCAATAGAAAATTACAATATCTCAAAATTTTCAAATCTTAATAAGTTTGAACTATCATCATATAAACAACAACATTGTAGCATCTTTCACAAAAAAAGGAGTTTGCTTCATTGAAGCAGCAACAGTATCCAAACTAGTCAAGATCACCTAACTAGAGCTTCTAATTCTTTGACAGATTGGTCAACAGCATACACTATCATCTTCTTTATCTCAAGTTTGTCTTCTCTGGCCTAATGATTCTTAGGAAGACGACAGAACTCTTCAGTTAAACGCAAGCACACATTCACATTTTCTGGGGACACAAAGTCTGCATCAACTTTTGTACATGACAGCAAAGTTTTACATTATGGTATGATTAAAACTATAGATATAATCAAATAAACAGTAGTAGGAAAAACATGCAAATATCCATTTTGTGTCAAGAGATGTTTCACCTTGAGATTTCTGACATGGTGTGGGCATCCAGCAGGAATAAACACTGCTTCCCCTAGTTTCTGCTCAAAGGACCAAGCTTCGACACCTGAAAACTGAAACCCAGATTCATGTAAATAACTAATTGCATGCATTGAGCTATATAGAAGTTTCCAACTCTATAAGTACTAACCAAACTCTTCCTTTAGCTTTTTCTTATGCTCCAAAGTCAAGTAAAAACACTGGTTGGTTGTTGACCTCGGATAGATGGTTGCCGGCCTCGGATGGATGATTGCTGGCCTCAGATGGACCGAGGTGATCTCCTCCCACGCCTCGGGTGGGGTACCTGCAAGCACTCCAATGCTTAAGTCAGTAAGGGAAGAGAAGAGGTATTCTAGAAAGAATGAGTGAGTACCTGGAAATGGAGGGTTGATCACTTATTTATAGACGACGGCGCCGTACCCAAACCAATGGATCGGGCGGATAAGTCCTTACCGTTGGATTCGGGTCACGCGTGGATGCAAATACGGTAGAGTACGAGAATGGGCCGGGCCCAAGTCCTTTGGATTGTTGGCCCAGTCCGGAACAGTGGCCCCCCAAGTCTAGGTCGGAGAGGGAGCGAGGTCGGCCTCGACTTAATATGGCAGTTTTTCAGGGTAGATCCATGATTGCAGTGCCACGTGTTCTCCGCTGAGTGGTGGTGCAGAAGGAGCCGGTTCATTTTCTGAGTTCCTGTAGTATTTAAGCACAACGGGAATTTCTTATTTCTTCACTTGCCATTTTCGAGTGAGCTAAGATCCCTTCTTCCTGCGAGATCAGTTTTGATTAACTTTCCGGCAGCCGTTCCGACCTGAAAACTCACCACCGAGATCAAAATTCTTCCCGATGTCAAGCGTTGAAATGTCAGGTTCATCTGCAGAAGAGCAATGAGTCTCTAGCCCACAGGGGAGTTCTCCACAAGAGTCTGCTCCCGAGGTACGGGACTCGGACGCAGTTGAAGCCGAAGCCGAGGAGTACCAGTTCATTCTGGCTTTGTACAACTGGGTTTCTTCCAAGGTAGGGGACTCTGCGTCCAAACTGAATGGTGATGCTTTGGCCGAGGTTGAGAAGTATGTGGTTGCACCTGCTGACCAGAAGTGGAGACTAGAGAGCGCGGGGCAACTGCCGGCTTGCACCAAATTGCCCAAGAAGGAGGTCGGGTACTTCTTCTACGGGAGGTGCATGGATACTGATAGGCCTCAAGTGCACGGTTCTATCGCGTAATAGAAAGTATCGATCCACAGGTAGTACAATGTGATTACTAATCTAGTTTTGATGTTGCTTAGCTAAAAGGAATGATTTGAATAAAAAGAGTATTTTTGTTTTGTAAAATTCAGAATATAAAGAACGCCTTGGGATCGTGGTTAAACCACAATGATGGAAATAAACAACCCTTTTACTATGCTCTATCTTATTTTGAAATTGTTTTAAGGACAAGGTATTCTTTTGGTGTAATTCAAGCTTCCTTTCGGAATGCAAGAATGTGCCTCGAAACAATGATCAAGCGTATTCTCATGGTTGACATCGCAGAGACCCATTAAGTACAACCTTATTGTCCCAAGGCTAGCAATGCTATTCTCATGCTTTGCTTTGCCTTGTCTAATTCCATTTGTTCCAATATCAAACTTCTCCTATCGGTACTTCGTTTAATATTTGTTTTATAAAAATTAGTTTGATGGAATTAGATTAAAATCAAGTTCTAAATAAGATAGAGTTTAGTCTTCGATTTGTTTAGGGACCCATCATTGGATTGTGTACCACAATCCCAAGACTAAATAAGTCTACTCACTCATGATCATAGTAGACAAGGGAGTAGAAGAGAATGACATAAAAGTAAATGACATAAAAATAAATAACAAAATTTAAATGACAAGAATGTAGAGAAAGTAAATAGAGAACTGAAATGTAAAGTGCTGGAAATGTAAAGAGCAGAAATTAAAATTGCAAGAAAGTAAAGAACATGAAAATAAAAGAGCAAAAGCTTAAGAGAAATGTAAAAAGTTGGATTAAACTTTGAGAGTAATTTTTACAATGGAATATGATGCCTCTAGCACTTGGAAATGGTGCTTTATATAGGCAAGAAATGATAGACAAGGTGATAAATTCGGATTACAAGTCATAAAGGAAATAATCATAAGGAGTTACAACAGTTATGGAATTTGAAAGATCAATAATCAGCAACTCTGTGAGCAGGACACGGGCCGTGTCATTTGCACACGGGCACCCGTGTCAGAATCTGTTTGCTCCTTTTATATCAGCTAAAATCGCATAGTTGCACACGGGCACCCGTGTCATAATCTGTCCCATTATCTTTTCTTACTCCTAACTCACTTTCTTGATTCACTCCTGCATCTCAAGCTTTGGGACATCAACATCATGCTTTTTAGTACTTGAAATTCCTCTTTTGCTCTTGACTTGTCCTACAAAATGAAATCCAAATAAAAGCTGTAAAATAGTTCTAAAAGAGAAATAAAAATATCAAATAGCTACTTAAAACAAACACTAAAACAACAACTAATTTGGACTTATCAAACTCCCCCATGCTTGAACCTTTGCTTGTCCTCAAGCAAGAACAATCAAAACAAGCAAGCACAAATTAATAGAAGCATTCTTAAAAAGTCCAAAAACAAAGATAGCCAAATAAAGGACCAAAAACAGAAACATATGACAGACATAGGATAGTATTACAAATGAGATGTTAGCTGGTTGCCCAATTAGAGGCTTATGACCTGAAAAAATACAATTCTGTGAATAGGGCACTCGCTCTCCATTTCTCTCAAAGTGTTTAGGGACTTGGGAAATTATGCACACAGGTTTATCAAAACGTACATTGCCATAGGCTTGTAAATTGACCGATTCGTCACTAAAAAGTTCACATTCATGCGAAAGATTGGGGTTTCATGGGTTATAATGGGGCTTTGGTGTATTAGAGTTAGGTGGGGTAAAAGAAAGAAGGGAAAAACAAAGGGCTAAAAAATAAAATCAATCAAAGCAACCTTTGAAATTAACAATAGAGCTTACAATTTTTTTTTAACCCAAAATTCCAATTTTCATTCTTCTTCTTTCCTTCATTTTTCACTGAAGTCCACTCTTTTGATATTGTTTCTTTTCTTTGAGTGAACTCTTTTAATTTCTTTTTCTTAGGCTTTTTCTTCCTTTGATTTGCCTCTTTCCTCCTTTTTGATCTTTTCTCTTTTTAGGAGGAAAAATGACATTTATATCCACAATAACCAGCTTTATGTCCATAAGATATACAATTTAGACATAAGACAAAATTTGCAATTTCCAATAGTTGCTCCAATCCAATTCCAAGGTTACCTCAAAAACAAAAAAATATTTCTGGGTGCCAAAAGAATAAAAATTATAGGCTCAAGGGGGCAACTAGATGGAAATAATTATCAAACAACTAACTCTGAGGCTTGACGAAAAATTCCTAAATCCTGGATTCTTTCGCATGACGCAAAACATTTTTCGCTTTAAAACGGTCAATAGACAAGTTCTAGAATGATGCAATTTTGATAAACACAGTCAGCAAAGAAAAAGGGGTACAAAATATATGATTTTAGTAACATCCCCTTGTGAAGGCTCAAGAATTCACATATAGTGGATTGGTTCACAGAAAGTATCAAACAAGTGCAGTGCTAATTTTCAATTTCCAGCATAACAATCTCATAGTCATATTCAAGCACAAGTTTGTCATACAAATCAGTTTTGTGGTCCTAAAAATATTAACTCTATTTTTGTTTTCTTTTTTAATGCAACTATTAATAAGTGCTGGAAATTTTTACATTCAACTTGCATAAAACAGCAGCAACAATGCAAACATGGGAGAGTAATCCAGACTCAACAGACTCAAACAGACTTAAACAAACAACAAAATAAATGGCAGAAATTAAATAGCATAAATAAAAGGGTAAGGAACCCCCCCATGCTTGGACTAGACATTGTCCTCAATGTATTGCAATAATAAACAGATGAAAGGGGTAAGAAAACTCACATGGGCTGGTCTGGAGGTGGCTGAGCAGTGTACTGAGTGTACAAAGCGGTCATCATGCTCCTCAAGTTGTAGAGCACTTGGCCTTGATGGTTTTGCTCTTCTCTTAAGGGTTGCAATTTTGCTCCTTGCCACATCTGCTCCCTTTCAACTTTGGTGCACCATTCTTTCCAATAAGACATATTTGAGGAAGAAGATGGGTGATCTTCAATCCTAGGTTCAGATTGTTGGTGCTGCGGGGGTTCAACTTCAAGTTCATTTTCATGCTCAAGGTCAGGATCAAAATCCTCACCAGCCCCCACTCCTTCATATAGCCAATTTGCTTTGTTGTCAATATCAGTCTTGGCAAGGTCAGGTAAAATGATGGTCTCTGGCTCACGAATCAACAACCTATACCCTTTTGATACTGGTCTTAGCATTTTGAAGGTCATACAAGCTTCAATATCAAGCTTAGTACTTCCCGGGACTGGGGTAAGATCAGCAAGTAAATCGGTATATCCAAGATAATCAGCAATTGCAGTTACTAACCCACCCACCACAATATCACCAATGGGAGGAATAGCAATCTTGCTCAGGTGTTGAGCCATAAAATAGCCAGCATTGACAGCTTTGTTATTAACCATATGCCACAAAATAAACAATTCACCCAGCCTCACCACACCGACACTATCCCCTCTGCCAAACACAGTGTTAGCCATAGCCCTCTGAATATAACGAAAAACCAGATTATGAATCCGAGAGGCCTTGGCACTTTTAGCAACATAAACAGCTACATTTGTAATACTTTCCCAGAACCGGTGAGAATGGAATTTGTGCCTGGGTCTAGGGATTTGGCTTTTTGGGATATAGACTGTTCCATCACAAAAGTGGTACAAAGACAATTCTTGATCAGTGTTTAACATTCTGAAATAGAGTGTGTACTGTGGTTCATCAACATTTTCAGTTTCATCCACAAGTTGCACAGAGCTGACAAATTCAAGAGTTAATTTTGAATATGTTAAACACCTTAGTGACATAAATTTTTCCCAACCCACATTAGAAAACAACTGATAAATGTTGTCAGCAATTCCTAGGGTTCGAATACAAGTCTCATCAACATACCTTGTGGGCTCAATTTTCCTCTTGAGCAATTTTTCATACCTTTCCTTTTGAGCATCATCGTTGAATACAACCCCATGAGGATTCGGTTCCACTTCGGCCCTTTTTCTTCTCTGGCCAGCCTTTGAAGTTGATGGTTGGGAGGTCTTTGCCTTCTTTGGTGCCATTTTTGGAGCTTGAAGTATGGTTATGGGGTATGTGGGTTTTTGACGTTTATGGAAAGTTTGGGGTTTTGGGTGAATGAGTGAGGAAAACGAGTTTGGGGGTGATGGTGATTACGAATTTGCTGTTGGTTTGGTGATTTGGGGAAGATTGGTGGAGGTTTATGGTGAAATTCGAATTTTAGGGTTCTTGGTAAAATTTGAGGTTTTTGGATATTTGTAGGTAAAATTCGAATTTGATTGGTGGGTTTTGTGTTTTGAGTGATGGGTTTTTGATATGGAGTGGTTTGGTGAAGGTTTGGTGTAAGTTTGGGTGAAAAATAGAGGCTTGGTAGTTTGGCTATGATGGTCACGCTTTTGGAAAAGAGAAAACGAAGAAAAGGAACACGGGCTGTGAGAGAGATGAGTGAGGCGCTGAGTTTTTTTTAGTGAATGCTGACAAAGGGCCCGGGCACCCGTGTCCAAAACTGTTTTTTTTAGCGTCTCTTGTGGCACCTGTGGAACACGGCTGCTGATAACGGGACACGAGCCGTGTCAATTTCACACGGGCACCCGTGTCCAAAACTGGTCCCATCTCCTTTTTTTTTCTTTCTTTTTTTTTCTGCAAAACAAAACAAAAGAAACAAAACATTAACCCGTGGGTTGCCTCCCACGCAGCGCTTCTTTAACGTCACTAGCTTAACGGTTAAGCAGAGTCTATTTTGCTCAGTTTGGGTTTTGAAGAACCAAAGTGGTTCCTTTGTTAACATCTTCACCCTCATTATAAATCTTTAACCTCTGGCCATTGACCTTGAATGGTTCGGTCTTTTCACTCCAAATTTCAACCGTGCCAAAAGGGTATACCCTAAGGATTTTAAAGGGACCAGACCATCTCGATCTTAGCTTTCCTGAAAATAATTTCAATCTTGAGTTAACGAGCAACACAAGATCACCTTCTTTGAATTCCCTGCGAATGATACGCTTATCATGCCAATTTTTTGTTCTTTCTTCATAGATCCTGGCATTTTCATAAGCGTCCATCCTCAGTTCCTCCAACTCATTCAGCTGCAGTTTTCTTTTATCTCCTGCAAGACTCATGTCCAAATTGAGGGTTTTGATTGCCCAATAAGCGTTGTGCTCCAGCTCAATCGGAAGATGACAAGAATTCCCATAAATCAGTTTAAAAGGAGTCATTCCAATGGGAGTCTTGTATGTTGTCCGGTAAGCCCAGAGAGAATCATCAAGCTTAACTGACCAATCTTTTGTTGAGGTAGAAACAGTTTTTTCTAAAATTGATTTGATTTCTCTATTTGACACCTCAACTTGGCCACTAGTCTGGGGGTGATATGGTGTTGCAACTTTATGCTTGACCCCATACTTTTGAAAACTTTTTCAAATTGTTTTCAAATGAAATGGGATCCCCCCATCACTTATAACCACTCTAGGGACCCCAAATCTTGGAAAAATTATCTTTCAGAAAAGCTTTATTACAACTTGTGCATCGTTTGTTTGAGAAGCAATGGCTTCAATCCATTTAGATACATAGTTAACTGCAAGTAGGATATATTGAATTTCGAAAGAAGACGGAAATGGACCCATAAAATCAACTCCCCAGACGTCGAAAATTTCAACCTCCAGAATGTTGTTTAAGGGCATTTCGTTCCTTTTGGAAATACTCCCAGTGCGTTGACACTGGTCACATTGAGAAACAAACCGATGCACATCTTTGAAAAGAGATGGCCACCAATAACCAGAATGAAGGATTTTAAAAGCAGTTTTCTGAGAACTGGCGTGGCCACCATAAGATGAAGAATGACAAAACATTAAAATGTTACTGACCTCGTCCTCCGGAATGCACCTTCTGAAAATACCATCTGATCCCCTTTTGAAGAGGTAGGGCTCATCCCAATAATAGTGCTTTATATCATGAAAGAATTTCTTCTTCTGCTGGTAGTTCATGTCCGGAGGAAGCACACCAGCTACAAGATAGTTCACAAAATCTGCATACCACGGTGCCTCAGTTTGCACCAAAGAGAATAGCTGATCATCTGGGAAGGAATCATCAAGTGGCAGCTTATCCTCTTTGTTCTCTTGTAGCCATGACAAGTGATCAGCCACAACATTTTCTGTGCCTTTTTTATCCTTGATCTCAAGGTCAAACTCTTGGAGAAATAGGATCCACCGGATCAACCTCGGCTTAGCATCTATTTTATTCAACAAATATTTGATAGCCGAGTGATCCGTATAAGTGATGATTTTGGATCCTAGTAAGTACTGCCTGAACTTATCAATGGCGAAGACTACCGCCAACAATTCTTTTTCAGTTGTGGCATAGTTTACCTATGCCTCACCCAGAGTTTTGCTTGCATAGTAAATAGCATGCATTTTCTTGTCTTTCCTCTGTCCAAGCACTGCCCCAACTGCGTAGTCACTTGTGTCACAAATGATTTCGAATGGAAGACTGCAATCAGGTGGCTTCATATTTGGGGCAGTGATCAAGGCTTCCTTTAACCTGCCAAAAGCTGCTAAACACAAATCATCAAACACAAAAGCTGCATCATTTAGCAGCAAGCTTGTTAGTGGTTTAGAAATCTTTGAAAAATCTTCTATGAACCAGCGCTAGAAACCTGCATGACCTAAGAAACTTCTCACCTCTTTAACAGAGGTTGGAGGTGACATTTTTTCAATAATTTGTATGTTTGCTTTGTCCACCTCTATACCTCGTTCAGAATCCAAGTGTCCAAGTACTATACCTTCTCTTACCATGAAATGACACTTTTCCCAATTCAGCACAAGGTTTACTTTTTCACACCTTTCCAAAACTTTTTCTAGGTTGGCTAAACAGTTATCAAAGCTAGACCCATGGACTGAAAAATCATCCATAAAAACTTCCATAATGTTTTCAACAAAATCAGAAAAAATTGACATCATGCAACGTTGAAAGGTGGCAGGGGCTTAGCAAAGACCAAAAGGCATCCTTCGGTAAGCAAAAGTGCCGAAAGGACAAGTGAAAGTTGTTTTTTCTTAATCATTTGGATGGATAGGTATTTGAAAGAATCCAGAATACACATCTAAATAACAAAAATGTGAATGCCTTGCCAACCTTTCTAACATTTGATCAATGAAGGGAAGGGGAAAGTGATCTTTACGGGTTGCTTTGTTAAGCTTCCTATAATCGATGCACATTCTCCATCCCGTAACAGTTCTAGTTGCAATAGATTCTTTTTTTTCATTTTTGACAACTGTTATGCCTCCCTTTTTAGGAACTACTTGAACAGGACTAACCCATTTGCTATCAGAAATTGGATAAATTAGCCCAGCATCAAGGAGTTTGAGAACTTCTTTTTTCATAACTTCTTTCATATTAGGATTTAATCTCCTTTGATGCTCAATAGATGGTTTATAGTCCTCTTCAAGTAATATCCTATGCATACACAATGAGGGATTGATTCCCTTAATATCCTCAATGGTATATCCTATGGCTTTAGGATATTTCTTGAGAATATTAAGGAGCTTATTTGTTTCAACCTCATCTAGGTTGGCATTTACAATGACAGGACAAGTAGAGTCTAAGCCAAGAAATTCATACCTTAGAGATGATGGGAGAGGCTTTAGCTCCACCTTTGGAGCTCCTTTTTGAAGAGAATCAGAATTTCTTTCAACCAAGTCTTCAATACCCAAGTCCTTTATAGGAGGATTTTCGTCCAGCATTTGAGCATAGACTTGGGCATCTCCAGTTAACTTTTCACCTGCATTGTTAATCAATCATACTTCCAAACCATCGCAGGAAGATGATGGCTAAAGAGCACTCTTTCACACAATGGTCACAACATCAATCATACAACAAGAGTCCTGAATTGAAGGACTCTTCATCAAATTAGCAAATTCAAACTCAATCTTTTCTTCACGTACATTGAATGCCAACTTACCATGCTTGACATCAATTATGGCCCCTGCAGTAGCAAGGAAAGGTCTCCCTAAAAGAATTGGAACTTAGGAGTCCTCCTCCATTTCCATCACAACAAAATCTGCCGTAATAAAAATTTCTCCTACTTTGATAGGAATGTCCTCAAGCCGGATATTTAGTGGAACGGTCAGCCAATTGTTAGGTCATATTTGTAGGTTTCAACTCTCCTATGCCTAACCTCTCACAAAGGGATAAGGGCATTAAGCTCACACTGGCTCCTAAATCACACATGGCTCTTTCAATAGTCTCACTTCCAATGACACAAGGGATGGAAAAGCTACCAGGATCTTTAAGCTTTGGAGGCAGTTTGTTTTGAATAATAGCACTACATTCTTCAGTTAAAGCTACTGTCTCATTGTCATCTATCTTTCTTTTCTTAGATAAAATTTCTTTCAAAAACTTTGAATAAGATGGCATTTGAGACAAAGCATCTGTAAAAGGAATGTTAATGTAGAGCTTTTTTAACAAATCAACAAATTTTTTTCACTGCTCATCAAGCTTTGATTTGGCAAACCTTTGTGGGAATGGTATTTTAGGCTTGTATGGTGGTGGTGGAACATAGGGTGTTTCTTTTTCTTTTTCTATCTCAGCCTCAACCCTCTCATTTTGAGGGTCTTCTTCCTCACTCACATTTTTCTCATTAATTTATTTTGGTTCCTCTAATTGTTTTCCACTCCTAAGGGTGACAACATTTAATTGGGCTTTAGGATTTGGTTCAGGCTGCCCTGGAAAAATTCCAGAGGACCTAGAGGATGAAGCAACTTGTTGTGCTACTTCGGAAATTTGAGTTTCCAACATTTTGTTGTGAGTAGAAATAGAGTCCACTTTTGAGGTCAATTTTATGAGAGTGTCATTCAAACATCCAGTTTGGTTTTTAAACTCTTCATTTTGCTTTGTTTGTGTTATCACAAAATTTTCTAATAAAGTTTCCAAATTGGATTTTTGAGGAGCTCTTTGATTATTTTGAAAACCAGGGGGTGTTCTTCCTTCTGGTTGGAAAGAGGGATTGGCTGGAGGATTTTTATATGAAAAATTTGGATGATTCCTCCATCCAGAATTATAAGTATTTGAAAAAGGATCCCCCTTTTGAGCATAATTAACTTGCTCAAAACCATTAGCAGACACTCCTAGTTGACATTCAACACCAGTATGACCAACAACACCACATATTTCACAAGAAGGTACAACAGGAGTAGAAGAAGGTGAGACAGCATTAACATTTAATATTTCAAATTTCTGGAAAAGTGCGTCTACCTTAGAAGCTAAATGATCAAGAGCAGAGACTTCGTACTTACCTGGCTCTTTCTTTGATGAAGGTGTAGCAGTGATGGCTCTCTCACTTGTCCACTGGTAGTGATTCTGAGCCATGTCTTCAATTAATGCATAAGCCTCTTCAATGTGAAGATTCAAGGCTTGGGAAAAAGATTTGGCGCTTTAGTTGAGTCCTTCTTCTTCATTGAGTCCTTCTCGTCTCTATTGAAGATTCAAGGCTTGGGAAAAAGATTTGGCGCTTTAATTGAGTCCTTCTTCTTCATTGAGTTGTAATTTTTGTTTTCTCTCTTCTCCTACCATGTGTAGCTAAGTCTCTTTTAGTTAGGGGTGAATGAATATTGAGGAAACCCTATTGTAGCTGGTTTAGATTTACTTTTATGTCATATTCTCTCTTACTTTGTGTATTGAATCTCTTTTCTTAATGTTTTTTATGATTTGATCACTCATAGAATGATTTATGGTTCATTTATGGAATGGAAGTTTTGTTCTTGAATGCTTGAGATTTAATACCTTCAACTCTTAGTTTAGGAATACTCCTTGAGTAGTTATATATTGCAAACCCACCCTTGATTTTAATGATTGTTGTTAACTAGAATCACCTAAGGGATCAGGGTTTTTTATTGTCAACAAATGATTAGTTGCCTAAGGAATTAGGAATTAGTTAATGTTTTGGGTTTGATAACAAAGTTAAGGAATTAGGAATTAGTTAATGTTTTGGGTTTGATAACAAAGTTAAGGAGATAATCAATATTCATTACAAATCAGCTTTCAATAGTGTGGACTCATTAGGAGTTGGCCCTAACATATTCTACCATCTCATACTTTCAAAGCTTTCTTTGGTTTCTATTATCAAAAACACAAATACATTTGATTATCTTTACCTTAGAGTTTTATTACTCATTCATACCAACCCAATCTTAGTCTATTGTGTTCGGTTAGCTGTTGTTAACGTTTATTGGTAATTGCATTCGATCCTTGAGGACGATATTCCGTTCTTATTGGTTTTATTACTTGCGACGATTTGGTACAGTCACTGAAATCCTAACAATAAGTGATACTAGTGACGTCATGGTCATCACCAGTCACCTGAACTTTGGACCACACTTTATCCTTCGAACCGAATGCCGCAGTGGATTCTGCATAACATCGGTTTCGGAGTCCAGAAGTGGACACCAGCTTCTCTCATGGTGATTTTTCCCCGATGATGCATACCGCAAAGCCTATTGTCGTTTGAGCATTGAATGAGGCAGATCTGCATTCTTGATGGGTAAGGATGTGTGAAATAAGTACGTGAGAGTGAAATTTTTGTGTGAAAAGAATGAGGGTGGTAGTGGGTATTTATAGAATTCATCAATGATTATCCACCGTTGATATTGTCGATGCAATCTACACCGTTTATCAACATTGGCAGTGAAATCCTACCTGTCGAATTTAGTACAAAGCGGATTTACCTATCAGGGGATAAATCCGCTTTTGCATTTAACAAGGCGGATTTACCCCCTTGATAGGTAAATCGGCTTTCAATTATATCAAAACGAATTTACCCCCTAATAAATCAGATGTATCTCGCATACGGATACATCCGCCTTTAATTTTTAAGAAATCAGATCAACCAAAAGTTACGTAAATCCGATTGACAATTTTTTAATCTAATCGGATCTACGTAGATCCATTTTGTTATTTTGGGATGCGGATTTACCTGTCTGTTACGTAGATCCTGGATGCATTGGAGCGTCGTAGCCAGGGGCTGATGCAGTAGAAAATGGCCACCATAGCGCGGGCAGCTGCGGCACAACCACACCCGGTGGATTGACTTCCCCAGTCTCCACCACCGATTGCGGTTTCTCGAAGGCATCGGACTCTACGACGTCCAGACCGGGTCCCATATGACACCTCCCCAGTGCCGGTTTGCAAGTAAAAGCGCCGAGGGAAACCCCCGACTCCTCTGTCATCTCGGACAACCCTTCATCAAATTCCTCCTTCTCCTCCCGAGATCCATCTCCCTGCAAGAAGGGAACTCACAAGAGTAAGTCGAAGAAGGAGGGAAGATTCCGGGCTAGCCCTTTCATCCCGGAAATAGCCAATAGTCGTATTCCAAAGTCCCTCAAAAAGCCTCTTCGTCTGAATGTGTACGACGACAGAGGAGACCCTGATGAGCATGTGGACACTTTTGATTTGATGCTCGACTATCGTGATACCTCGGACCACATCCGTTGCAAACTCTTCCTCCTCTCCCTGAGTAAGTGTGCCCTGAAATGGTACCGGGAACTCCCCCCGGCATCAGTTTCGAGTTGGAAACAGTTCACGAAGTTGTTCTCATCACGCTTCACAGCTTCAGGGGTAAAACCCAAGTTGGAAGACATTCTATAGGGAGTCCGCCAAGGGGAAAAAGAGTCCCAAAGAGATTATATAGAAAGATACAACCAAATTGCAGATGATGTCCATCAACTCTCCGTGGACATCAGGTTATTATTCACGAGGCACGGCCTCCGGAAGGGTACGCTCTTCCAGATCAATGTCGGGCTGCGCAAGCCGAAAACCCTTGATGAGTTCCTGAGGCGGGCGCAGCACTACATCGACTACAAGGAACCCGATGCCGCAGATGTTTCCAACATAGGTCCAACCTCGGGTAAGGCAAAGCACTCGAAGGATAAGCACAAGAAGGACTCCGGAAAGGAATGGCGCGGAAGGCACGCCGAGTACTCGGATCTCAACGCTCCCAGGGAACAGCTTTTGGCCGAGTGCATCAGCACGGATTTCCGTGATGTAAAATGGCCGGCTCCAATTCCCCAACGGGGTAAGACAAACCAGAAGGCATACTGGAGATATCACAGGAGCAGCGCCACGACATCGAGGCCTGCAGGGTGTTGAAGGATGACATCGAAGACCTGATTCAGAAAGGGAAACTGAAACAGTACCTGAGGACGGACGACAAGAAGAGGGAGAGGTCTCCCCGACACTCGCCTCCGAAATCAAAGGCGGCGGTCAACAAAGTAACCACATCTCCCGCGGACAGCAGCAAGTCGGCGGAAGATACGCCGACGTCCCAAAGGTAACGACCCGTGGCCATGGTAATCATGGGGGCTACTCCATGGAGGTCAGGCAGACGAAACGATCAATAATGCGGCACTGGTCAAGTCAAACAGACCGCCGCTGTCATTTATCGACGCCGACCTCCATAAAGGTAAGTCCAATGAGGAAATCCCACTGGTCATCTCTGTCGTCCTAGCTAGGGTCGATGTAAAAAGGATCCTAGTTGACCAAGGAAACTCGGTGGACATACTGTTCAGGGAGCACTACGCCAGAATTAGGAAAAATAGGCGCTACCTTAAGCAGCGTTTATTAAAAAGCGCTAGGTAAGGGGAAACGGTCAAAGGGATAGGCAGCGTTTATATTGAAAGCGCTGGGTATTGCTTAAAAGCGCAAGCCAATAGGTAGCGCCTATATTTGGAAGCGCTGGCTATTGCAAAAAAGCGCAAGGCAAAAAAGCGCAAGGCCAAAGGTAGCGCTTATACTGAAGCGCTGGCTATTGCTTAAACGCGCAAGGCCAATAGGTAGCGCCTGTATTGGAAGCGCTGGCTATTGCAAAAAAGCGCAAGGCCAAAGGTAGCGCTTATATGAAGCGCTGGCTATTGCTTAAACGCGCAAGGCCAATAGGTAGCGCCTGTATTGGAAGCGCTGGCTATTGCAAAAAAGCGCAAGGCCAAAGGTAGCGCTTATACTGAAGCGCTGGCTATTGCTTAAACGCGCAAGGCTAATAGGTAGAGCCTATATAGGAAGCGCTGGCTATTGTTAAAAAGCGCTAGGCAATGGGTAGCGCTTCTTGCTAAAACGCTGGCCATTGCTCTTTTTTTTATTTCGTTATTTTCCTCTTCTCAACGGGTATCACGCACAGTCTCTCTTGCTCTCTTCTCTCTCGCGCTCACTCTCACACTCTAGCTCACCATTTTTGTTCTCACCCTCATTTTCGTGCTCACTCTCATTTTCGTTCTCACACTCATTTTCGTTCTCACCCTCCCTCGTGGCTGCTCTCATTTTCGTTTCTCCAAAGCTCATTTCTTCCCATTTTCGTTTCTCTTCCATACTTCTCCATTTTTGCAAAGGATTTCGGTTCGTACTTGGAAGCTCATTTCTTCCCCATTTTCGTTTCTCTTTCACTAAGGTTAGTATTATTACATGTTGTTCTAATTATTTTAATGGCATTGGTAACTTAGGTTAGATGATTGAAATTTAATGCTTGATAATTGGTTCTTTGAAATGGTGTTTCTAAATATGAGGGAAAATGTAGGTGTAGTGTTTGTTGAAATGTCCAAATGAAACGCTTTTTAGTTTAATGTTGCTCTAGGTTAAGGGATTTTATAAATTTGAGATATTTAGGATTGCTTGTTGTTCTAGTTATTTTAATGGCATTGAAACCTTATGTTAGATGATTCAAACTTGATGCTTGTTGATTGGTTCTTTGAAAGGGTGAAGTGTTTCTAAACTTGAGGGGAAATGTAGGTGTAGTGTTTGTTGAAATGTCCAAATGAAATGCTTGTTAATTTAATGTTGCTCTAGGTTAAGGTATTCTTGTGTTGTATTTATAAATTTGAGATATTTAGTGAAATGCATGTTAATTGAATGTTGTTCTAGGTTAAGGGATACTTGTGATGTATTTCTAAACATGAGAAATTGAGGATTGTTGCTGAATATGTGAATTGTTGTTAGGTTTTGCGAGTTCGTTTTGTTGGAGCTTTGCATTCGCTGTTCGAGAGTTCGGTTCATTTGCTAGTGCGTGGTTCGCCTAGGTTGGAGTTCATTATTGCTTCCACTTGTTCAGGTACTTTTGTTGTTTAAAACTAGAGTGACTATTTATTTATTTAAAACTGAAATTGCCTCTCTTATTTATTTTATGTGTTCCTTTTCTTTTAGTTGTGCTTGAAATGAAAGATTGATACCTAACTTAGTCTTGGCAACAACAATGATTCTAAAAATCAATTGCTAATAACTGTTTTAATTGAACCATGATGATTTATACTTGAACAAGAATATAAGTTATGTAAACTTGTATATGTGTGGTGAATGAAACTAGCAAAGTAAAATCAAATATGCCTAAATATGCGAATTGTTTGTTGTTTGTCACCTATAATAGGTTTTTAAGTTCTCTTATCAGGATTTTATTATAAATAAATACTGAGAAATTATGGATAGAGAGTGGATGTCTGCCAATCGTCTGTCCAAGGAATATGCTGCTGGAGTGGATTATTTTGTGAAGTGTGCTGTTGAACGTTTAGGGACTTCTAGTAACATGAAGTGTCCTTGTTTGAGTTGTTGTTATGTAAAATCAGTTAATGCAGAGGAGTTGGCAGGACATTTAAAGGGTTACGGAATAGATCAAAGTTACACTTGTTGGACAATGCATGGTGAGGAAAGAAGTGAATCTTCAAATATGGGTAATAGTACTGAGAGATGTGAACCAGTTGACACCGAAAGACCTACATTTGAAGGGGGCGAATTTGAAGAGATGGCAAAGGCTGTTGAAGACGATCTTAATGATTGTCCTCAAATGTTTGAGAAATTGATAACGGATGCGGAGACACCGTTGTATTCAGGTTGTACTGAATTCACAAAACTATTGGCTGTGATAAAGTTGTATAACTTGAAAACTTGCCACGGATGGACGGATAAGAGCTTTACGGAATTACTCGCACTGTTGAAAGAAATGTTGCCGAAGGACAATGTGCTCCCTTCTCGGACGTATGATGCAAAACGAATGTTAGGGTCCATTGGGTTGAACTATGAGAAGAGAGATTGGTAAGACACAATAAGCTTGATTTCTCTTTGTTTAATAAATCTTTTGATTTATAATTTCTTAACATTTGGTAAATTTAAATATAGTTGGAGGAGAGTGGGAAAGATCCTACTAAAGAAAGCATTGAGCGACATTTTTTGTGGGTAGCAGCCAGACAAAAGGATGGAGAGGTTGTAGATCCCAAAACTAAGGAGGTGACCGACAGAATTGTAAGTATTTCCAAAATTCGAATATTGTTTTGAAACTTTTATGATATTTAAAATGTATAATAATTTTATTTATTATACTTTTGTTTGTGAATCAGGAAACCATATCAGAGTCTGTGTCACAGGGAGAGATCACTGATTGCTCTGAAAAGGAAATCCTTACTCGTGCCTTGGAAAAGGAAGAATACCCAGGTCGTACAAGGGGTTGTGGATTTGGCGTTAATCCATCCAACTACCTTGGGTCAAAGAAGAGAACTTATGAGGAGCATCATGATTGTAAACAAAGTAGAGAGTTGCGGGTATTGTATGAAGGTCTAAGGTCTGAACTTAGTCAAATCAAATTGCACTATGGGTTGGTTTCGCCTGCAGTACCATCCCCTGCCACAGATAGCGCACGAGATAGCTGCACCATTCCGTCAACTAAGGTATTAATTTTTTTTTTGAGGATAAATAAGAAATTAATTATTAAACTCTCTTTCTTCTACGCAATGTATTTGTTAATTTTTGTTTATAATTGATTTAGGACAACAATGAGTGTGAGTGTGAATTGTATATCTCAAACTCACACCAAATGGTTGCAATAGGCTTCACATGTGACCAATTGGGAACTTTGATGCACAATTTACCCATACCTCCAAATCATGTTAGAGTCAGAGTTGATTGTGCAATTGTGGGGGACTGCATTTTGCCTGCTCCAATACCCAGTATAGATTTACTAACTGTGCAAGATGCAGTTGGTACATTTGTGGCATGGCCAGCACACCTTATTGTTGTAAGTGACAATATATTTGTAACTAACTAATTATTTTATTTTGTCATTTATTGTGTGCTAGCTAACGAATTATTTGATTTATATATAGGTACGCCAAAATGCAAAATCTAGGGGCAAAAGTGTTAGCAAGGCAATATCTACTAGCAAGAAAGTGTCTCAGTCCGGCCGTTCAACACAAGTTTCTCAGCCTGCCCCTCAAAAAGTGACTCGGCACTCTCCTCCTCCAACAGTGACTCAGCCCTCTCCTCCTCCAACAGTGACTCAGCCCGCCCCTCCTCGAAAAGTGACTCGGTCCACACTTGCTCCAAAAGTGACTCAGCCCGCCCCTCCAAAAGTGACTCAGCCAGCCCCTCCTCCAATAGTGTGTCAGCCCTCCGCCTCTTCCATTGATGATTCTAGGATTATTTTGTATACCGAAATGCATGCACAATTCAAGATGGATGATGAAACCCCGCTTGTATTGGAGATGGATGACAACATTTTTGGAAATCCCGATCAACTATTGATAATCCCAAAACAGGATATTAATGATTTATGTCAGATGAATTGGGCAACCAGTGTTTGTATTAGAGCATATATCAGGTACGTATGTAATTTATTATTTAACATCATTGAGTTTATTTTATTATATTGTTAATTTAATTTATATATACATATACCTCTAATTGTAGGTGCTTGTATCATAACATTTTGGTCCCTTCGGAGCGGACACAGAGATATGTGTTCTTGTGTCCGGATAGTACACACCTCCGTAATGTCAGGGAGGATCTGTCTAATTATAACGACCTTGTGGAACAAAACAAGACAGATGTTACAAATTAGGCAAAATTACACTAGAGCACCTTTAAGTTATTTATTTGTAACAAGTTGGACCTTTAAGTTTTTTTTGTAACAAATAGGCCCTTTTAATGATTTCTCTAGCTTATATATTTTGATGTAATGCTACTTTATATATTGTGACTACTCTAGCTTATGTATTTTGATGCAAACAAACATATTTTGGTGTATTTTGATGTAATGAACGATATTACATTTTACTAAAAGGGCCAACGGTGTCAACGTCGGGTAACTTAAAGGGCCTATTTGTTACAAAAGAAACTTAAAGGGCCAACTTGTTACAAATAAATAAGTTAAAGGTCCCCTGGTGTAATTTTGCCTACAAATTATATCACTCGACGCTTATCGGATGCTCAACATAGAGGCGTCGATACCATGTTTTTGGCACCGTGTCTCGTAGGGTGAGAGATTTAATCTATTCTTATATAACATGCATTTTTTAAATACTAGTCAATTACTTATTCAAAGTTTTATTTTGTAGGGATCATTGGATTTTGCTTGCAATAAATCCTAAGACAGATACGGTGTACTACATTGATTCTGTGCATGGTCATTTCAACACCCACCCAGACTTGGTTGTCATATTTAATAGGTGTGTGTATTTCGATCACTCTGCATATTTCTTTGTTTTAGTTGTTAACTATATGTATTTTTAATAATATAGTTATATCCAATTGTGTTCAGTTGTTTGAAGGAATATTGGGGATTGGAACAATCACAGACAAAATGGGTGCCAATAGTGGTAAGTTTGTAATCAATCTTCTCATATATTTATTTACATTATTGTTGTCAAAAAAATGTATGAAATTAAATTTAACAATTAACTAATCTTTTGTTTTGTAGTGTCCGAAACAACCAAATAACAATGATTGTGGGTATTACGTAATGAGATTTATGAAGGAAATTATTACCCACAATCAAATGGTTATCCCCAGACAGGTATCTTTACAGAACTCTTTTTTATTTTGGTTTAACCATATATTTCAATTCTAATTTTATTTAATTATATAATTTCAGTATTTTCCCGATTGTCGGTGGAAGACATACTCTACTGCACAGATTGATGAGCTTAGAGGAGAGTGGTGCCGTTATGTCTCGCAAATCTTTTGATTTTAGATAGATTGTAATCTTGTAAATTGTTAGAGTTTTATTTGGATACATGCATATGAATTGGTTCATGCATATGTAAGTTGCTAACTTGTTTTAATTTAGATACATATTGTAAGTAGCTTGCTAGTTTTGGATACATGCATATGAATTAGTTCATGCATATGTTAGCTGCTAACTTGTTTTAATTTAGATACATATTGTAAGTATCTGGCTAGTTTTGGATACATATTGGTAGAGAGTTTGATTTGGATACATATTAATTTGTTAATATTGTAAGTTGCTAAGTTTTGGATACATATAATAACTTGTTAGCTAGTTTGTTTTGGTTTGTGATCATATTGGTGCATTGGGATATATAACTAGTTTATATATATATATATATATATATATATATATATATGTTGTTAGTATATAATGGATTGGATTGGTATTAATTGGCTGTATATGACCAGGAAATTATCAAATATAAAAAGGAAAGTACAAAAAAACAAGAAAAAAAGGAAAAAAAAAATTAAACAATGGGCAGCGTTTGGTGGGAGAAGCGCTGCCCATTCACCTAGCGCGTATAGCAATGGGCAGCGCTTGGTAAAGGGAAGCAATGCCCATTGCTAAATGTGCTAGGTGAATGAGCAGCGCTTGGTGGGGAAGCGCTGCTCATTCACCAGCAATGGGCAGCGCTTTCCTTTACCAAGCGCTGCCCATTGCTATACGCGCTAGGTGAATGGGCAGCGCTTCTCCCACCAAGCGCTGCTCATTCACCTTGCGCGTTTAGAAATGGGCAGTGCTTCCCCTTACCAAACGCTGCCCATTTCTAAACGCGCTAGGTGAATGAGCAGCGCTTCTCCCTTCAAACGCTGCCTATGGCTATTAATGAGCAGCGCTTCTCAAACGCTGCCCATTTTTGGGGAGGAATCACCAGCGCCAAATTTAGCAGCGCCCAGAAACGCTGCCCATGGCTAAAAAAAAACGCTGCCCATCCCCAAATCTGTTGTAGTGGAGCTTCTCCCAAAATTAAAAATCTGTGAGACCGACATATATGAGTACGACGGTTCCGATCTGGTGGGGTTTAATGGCTCCAGAACCAAGCCGCTGGGCTATCTCAAACTCCGGGTAATGTACGAGGAGGACAAGCTTTCGAGGACCATCAAGACAAGGTTCCTAGTACTACCGTGCACCTCGCCTTACCACTGCATCGTCGGCCGACCGACGTTGACGACGCTCGGGGTCGTTGCCTCCACCATCCATTTCAAGATGAAATTCTTCTCAGATCAAGGGGAGTTGGTCACGGTCCCAGTGGATCTCGATGGGGCAAGAAGATGCCAATACCTCTGCCTCAAATCGGAGCAGCAAGCTGAGAAACAACAAGCTCTCACAGTGAAAATGCACTTACAAATGTATTAAATCAGTCATCAATAAGAAAAGATTGCAGAACTGTGCTCTCAAATTCTATTTTTAATTGCTATGTGCGCACTAACACGCAGGTTATCCAGCAGCCTAGGCGCTCAACCGACGATGGCGCCCCTCATACTCGAGTCCGACCCGAGCTGGCCACTCGACGAACGACAGTATGAGGCGAGCCCCCTTCAGAGACGCACATGTCATTCCCGACTCCAAGCTTAAATGCTCAGTCGAGAGGCGCACACAGGCCCACAGCTGCTCTCAAAATCTCGCCCCGAGCGAGCAGCCTTCCCTCTGATCTCCGAGCTCAACGCTCCATCAGAGGCCGAAGGAAGAAGTCCCCAGCGGCTTCGACCAAAGACCTTCCCTCTGATCCCCAAGCTCAAATGCTCCATCAGAGGCCGAAGGGACCTCTAATCTACGAGCCCCGCCCTCCATCAGAGGCAAAAGACTCCCCTGATCTCCGAGCTCCGCCCTCCATCAGGGGATAAAGACTCCCCTAATCTTTGAGCTTCGCGCTCCATTAGGGGATGAAGACCCTGCTGATCTCCTAGCCCGGCACTCCATCAGGGGATGAAGACCCTGCTGATCTCCGAGCCCGGATCTCCGAGCTAAGAGCTCCATCAAGGTAAACTTGATGCCGTGCAAGGTAAGATACTCGGGTAATCTCAACCTCGGCCTCTGCCACGCTCATCTCACTAACAATATTTGCAACCGAAATATGAATAAATAACAAGATTGTTTTAATCAAAATAAGCTTTCATTCATATTGCAAATGTTACAAAAGTGGGGCCACAGGACAATATTTACAAATACAAAATATTGAAGGAAAAAACTAGAAATGATCATTCAGACAACTCCGCATCATAGCCGACGTAGAGCACCTCAGCCTCGTCCAAGGCGGCACCAGCTACAGGCCTGACCAGCTTCCCTTCAAAGACTTCATTTTCAAGTTTCAGCAACTCTAGCGGCAAGTCAGAGCTGACCCCGGCCAAGAGACCCTTGCAAAGGTTGAAGCCAAGTACCGCCGAGCTCTCCACTCAGGCCGCAACAGTTTTACACTCACCCCAGAGTCTCTCCACCTCGACCTGAAGCGCCTCAGCCAGAACTCGGCCTTCCTCCTCCTTGACCTCGGATAGCCGCCTCCTGATCTCCCTCGCTTCCCCAGCCTCGTCCTGACCCACCGTTAATTGAGCCTCGAGACTTGTAATCTGCTCTCCGACTGAGGCCAGGGAATTGATGGTACCACGAAGGCAGCGATTTTCTTCTATGAGCTCCAGGATTCTCACGTCTCGGCAATACTCCAACTTGTCGGCCCAGTCTAGGAGATCCCCCACCAGCTCACAATTGATGGCCTCAGCCCTTTCCAGTCTCTTCGAGAGCCGCAAGACTTCCGGGTCCGACTCCAGATCCTCAAGCTCTTGAAACAAACTGAAGGCCGTCTCGGCCACCCTCACACAAGCCTCCAGTTCCGCTGCCGAAGGGACCTCAATCCCGAACTCAGCAGGCAAAGCAGAACCTTCATCAGCAGATGTTCTTGATTTTTTGAAGGGGACGAGAACTCAATGCTTATAGCTGCCCGTTTCCGGCTTGAAGCATTTGCGCCTATCCTCCGCCTTGAAGAACATGGCTTGATTTGGACCCCGGCCTCCTGAACGTTGGGATTGGGCACGGTGCAAGCAGCCAATGCATCTACGAAAAGAGAAAAGATAAAATTGGTTAAGTCACTGAAACAAACAAACTGGAAAACGGACTTCGGGAATTTCGGGTTACCTAACGTCGATTTCAGTCTTGCTGCAGACTTAGCCCCAGCTTTGATAATGTCAGCACACCAGAATCTCATGCCGGACTTCAGGAATTTATCGCCCCATTCCTTAAGGAGCTGATAACTAACAGCATCCTCACCCCACAGGGACTTCGGGTCCACAGAGAAAGCCTTCACTAACAGGTGAAGAAATAAGAAATTCCCGTTGAGCTTAAATACTACGGGAACTCGAAAAACGAACCAACACGTCTAATCAATGCGCCTCTCCAATCTTGACATGGGAATCTGAACCATAATTATGATGTTCCCGCCTTAGATTCCCCAAACGTCACCTTGTGCACCGCACTCAGCGGAGAACACGTGGCACAGCAATCATGGGTCGACCCTGAAAAACTGCCACATCAAGCCGAGGCCGACCTCGCTCCCTCTCCGACCTTGACTTGGGGGGCCACTGTTCCGGACTGGGCCAACACTCCAAAGGACTTGGGACCGGCCCATTCCCATACTCTGCCGTATTCGCATCCACGCGTGACCCGGATCCAACGGTAAGGACTTATACGCTCGATCCAACGGTTTGGATACGGCGCCGTCGGAGTGCTTGCAAGAGGAGATCACCTCGGTCCATCAGAGAGCAGCAATCATCCATCTGAGGCCGGCAACCATCTTTCTGAGGTAAACAACCTATCTTCACGAAGCACTTCAACTCGAACCTCAAACCCGTACTCCGGTACCCAACAAATCCGTTTAAGGCAAAAATTACAAAAGGGTATTTTTGTCGTTAAAGTTTTTGTGGCGGTACAAAAAAACCCATAAAAATTTATATCCATTAGGATTGTACCAAAAAAATCCAATCCAATCTATTCATTGACAAAAAAAAGTCCATCCAATCCATTCATCAACAACTTTTTAATGGATGGATATCCACTCCATCCAATAGGCCCTACTTTTTTTTTGAAGCAGTTAAGCCCAACTGTTTAATTCTATATTTATAAATATATATATATATATATATATATATATATATATATATATTATAAATAAATAATGAAATAGAGCTTGTTGGTGGTGGTAGTGGCGACCGTCACGACGGAGCTCCATGGACCGGCGGTGGTCGACGGCGGCCGGCAGAGCTCCGACGACCGGCGGCGGTGCTTTGGTGACTCACGGTGGTTGGCGGCCGCGGATGGTGGTGGTCTAGTTGTTACTTTTTTAACATATATATATATATATATATGTATATATATATTGTAAAAACATTTTTAATATTGTCCATGGGATTTTGATTATATACTTTTTGTAATCCACTTGATTTTAAAAAAATTAATAGATGGATCACAACCATCTACATATTAAATGGATGGATCCAATCCAATGCATTAATATTTTTTTTTGTAACGGATGGACCGGATATCCAATTGCTAAATGCATCAGTTTGAGACCCCTACTCTCTATGTATGGATGTTACTAACATCATTAGAAAGCTAGTGGGGATAAGGTTGATAATGTGAATGGAGATGCAGAGAAAGGAATGTATGCTGTTATTCTCATCGATATTGTATTTCTAAATTTTGGAAGTATCCTTTATAACCACTAGTGAAAAATTAGGAAAAGAATTAGACATTTAAAGTCAGATGCTTAGATGTCTGACTTAATAAGTAGACGCGTTGGCAAACTTGTAATTAAGATGAAAAACTTTTTCTGGCGTGTGTGTTTTAAAGTCAAGCGTAAACTTGACAGACTTCAAAAGTGAAATATTTTAACATTTTAAGACAGACCTCGTATATAGCGTAACTTCAAAAGTATTAACAATTAACAATTAAAAATAGAAATTGCACTCACTCTCCCTCATATAGATCATTCTCTCGCTCAGTCGCGCTCAACTCCATCTCCGGTTCTGTCTTCCACGCTCAACTCCTCTTCTGTTTTTGTTGGAACATGGGTTGTGAATTAAAAAGTCCCACATTGCTTGGACTAGGCACTTGAAGAGTGCTTATAAGTGGTGACTTCACACCTTTGGGTTGGGGCCCAAAGGGTACCCAGTTTTGTAAACGGGCAAGCACGCACACCATCTGACCACCACACGCGCGCGCCGCCGCCGCCGTCCGTCCGACCGGCCGGGCCGGGCTTGGGCTTAGGCTTGGCTTGTGAGGTGTAAATAAATTTTTTTTGCGAAAATAATTATTTATTTTTTGGTGCGTTGCGTCCAGATTCGTTGAACCGTCCGGATACGATGAACTAACCGTTGTGTCCAGATTCGTTGAACGGGAGCTACTTGGAGCACAAGCAGCTCCGTCCTTATCCAACAAGACTTGCGCAGCAAGCCGGTTAGATGCCTATAAATAGGCCCCTCCCTCAGTTCATTCGACACACCGCTTGACGTTAAATCATACCTCAAGCTCTCTCTCCTCTCTCGAAATTTCTTCTTTTCTACTCCGGCCTACGAGCCATTCTTTTAGAGTGATCTACGGATCATATTTCAGAGTGATCTACGGATCATATTCAGAGTGATCTACGGATCATATTGAGGTGTATTTCTAGAGCGATTATACACTGTGCAGTGATAATCGTACTGGGCTGTTTTATCCTGGGGACGGCGTGGTTGATAGTCTGCTTGCACCTTGAGCAGTGCCGCGAAACGTCTTAAAGAGAGCGACCTAGTCCACGACTCAACCCGGTAATTTCTTCGGTATATTTTTCTATAAACTCCGCAACAACAATTTTAAGACGTTTCGAATCAGCCTAAGCGTAGCCCTGAAGTGCTTGCTAGGTGAGACGATCTAAGAGTAGCCCTGAAGTGCCGCTCGGTCAGATATTTGCGAAATCAACCATGACTACCGAAGAGATTACTGGACCCAATGTTTCTGACTACAACAAGCCTTTTCGGTTTGAGGGATCTCATTTCAAGCGTTGGCAACAAAAGATGGAATTTTTCATGACTATGAAGAAAGTTGCTAATGTCTTGACCGATGAGATTCCAGTGGAAGATGAAACAGCTGAACAGGAAGTACGAATTAAAACAGCCAAAGAAATACTACTTTGGAAGGAGCATGACTATCTTTGTAAGAATTTCATTCTCAATGGACTAAGTGATGATCTTTATGATTATTACAGCACCTGCAAGTCCGCCAAAGAAGTGTGGAATGCTCTGAAAAAGAAATATGACACTGAGGAAGCAGGTACTAAAAAATATGTTGTGAGCCGCTTCCTCAACTACAAGATGACAGATGAAAAATCTGTAGAGACTCAGTCACATGAGTTACAGAAAATAGCTCATGAAATTATCTCTGAAGGCATGGCCTTAGATGAACAATTTCAAGCAGCTGTTATTATTGACAAACTTCCTCCTGCCTGGAAGGAATTCAAGAATTCTCTCAGGCACAAGACCAAAGAATTCTCTTTGGAAAGTTTGATTACTCGACTCCGGATTGAGGAGGAATCTCGGAAGCAAGATCAGAAAGAAGAAGTATTGTTTCTTCCAAACAAGAAACCAGGAGCGGTTCTGAAGCCAACTGGCAAACCTTTCAAGAATCAGAACCGTAACCAGATTCAAAAGAACCGCAACAACAAGAATGGGAACCCTCCAAAAGTCCCAAATGCTAAGACTCCACCACCACCACCACCTAAGAATGATGCTGCTCCCTTCGTTTGTTTCAGACCAGGTCATATGGCACGCAAGTGTAGGAACGGGCCAAGCCCTGCTCCGCAGGCTAACCTGACTGAAGAGCATTTCACTGCTATGATCACTGAAATCAACATGGTTGGTGGATCTGATGACTGGTGGAATGATACTGGATCCTCTCGCCACGTATGCAATAACCGTGCTATGTTTAAAACATACAAGGCAGTTGAGGATAAGAAAGTGTTGTTGGGCGATGCTCACACCACTATTGTTGCGGGTATTGGAGATGTTGAGATGAAGTTCACCTCTGGAAAGACTCTAATCTTGAAGGACGTGATGCACACTCCAGAGATAAGGAAGAATCTGGTTTCAGGCTTCCTTCTGAATAAGGCAGGGCTTACCATTTCTGGAGGAACTGAGTATGATTCCCAATTATTTAATGACTTTTATAAGTTGAATGGGATCATACATGAAACGACTGCAACTCACTGGTGGGGGGAAATTTTACTAACTGTATGTTATGTACTAAACAGAGTTCCTAAGTCTAGGAATAAAATTTCTCCTTAGGAAATAATAAAGAAAAGACAACCAAATGTGTCTTATTTTCGAACATGGGGCTGTCTAGCCTATGTAAGAATCCCAGACCCTAAGAGAGTTAAACTTGCCAGTAGAGCCTATGAATGTATATTCATTGGTTATGCAGTGAATAGCAAAGCATACAGGTTTTATGACCTTAATGCAAAAGTGATCATAGAGTCAAATGATGTTGACTTCTATGAAAGTGAATTTCCCTTTAAATCAAGAAATAGTGGGGGCACCGGAACTGGTCAAGTTTCATTGCCTAGGAACGTTGAAAACAACGAAGAAAGGGAAATAGAGCCTCGAAGAGGTAAGAGAGCACGGATTGCTAAAGACTATGGACCTGACTATGAGGTCTATACATTGGAGGAGGATCCTACGAGCCTTCAAGAAGCTCTGTCTTCATTGGATGCTGATTTGTGGCAAGAAGCCATAAATGATGAGATGGATTCTCTAGAGTCTAACAAGACATGGCACTTAGTGGACTTGCCTCCTGGTTGCAAACCCATTGGTTGTAAATGGATATTGAAAAAGAAACTAAAACCCGATGGCACTGTTGATAAATACAAGGCTCGCCTTGTAGCCAAAGGTTTTAGACAAAGAGAGAATATAGATTTCTTCGACACATTTTCGCCCGTTACAAGAATTACATCAATAAGGGTACTAATTTCGATGGCCGCTATTTATAACTTAGAAGTACACCAAATGGATGTAAAAACTGCTTTTCTAAATGGCGAACTAGAAGAAGAAATCTATATGGAGCAACCTGAAGGGTTTGTAGTTCATGGGCAAGAACACAAGGTCTGCAAGTTGGATAAGTCTCTGTATGGTCTAAAACAAGCTCCTAAACAATGGCACGAGAAGTTTGATAATGTGATCATATCGAATGGGTTTAAAGGGAATGAAAGTGACAAATGCATTTATTACAAAACCGAGAATGACATTTGCACTATCATATGTCTCTATGTAGACGACCTACTCATATTTGGATCAAACATTCATGCTATTGATAAGGTGAAATCATTGTTGTGCAACAACTTTGATATGAAAGACCTCGGAGAAGCCAGTGTGATACTTGGCATTAAGACAACTAGGTCCGAGAAGGGAATTTCTTTGGATCAATCTCATTACATTGAGAAGATCTTAAAGAAATATAATTACTTTGACTGTAAACCTGCGTATACACCATATGATCCGAGTGTCAATCTCTTTAAGAACACTGGTGACAGTGTAAGACAAACGGAATACGCGAGCATCATTGGCAGTCTAAGGTATGCCACTGATTGTACTAGACCCGACATTGCCTATGTTGTGGGATTGTTGTGCAGGTTTACTAGTCGACCTAGTATAGAGCATTGGCATGCTATTGAAAGAGTCATGAGATACCTGAAAAGGACCATGAATCTTGGATTACACTATCAGAGATTTCCAGCTGTACTTGAAGGGTACAGTGATGCTGATTGGAATACTCTATCTGATGATTCCAAAGCTACTAGCGGCTATATATTCAGTATAGCCGGTGGTGCTGTTTCCTGGAAATCAAAGAAACAGACCATATTGGCTCAGTCCACTATGGAGTCTGAAATGATAGCACTGGCCACAGCCAGTGAAGAAGCTAGTTGGTTAAGATGCCTACTAGCAGAGATTCCCTTATGGGAAAAACCGATGCCAGCTGTGTTGATCCACTGCGATAGTACCGCGGCTATTGCAAAAATAGAGAATCGTTACTACAACGGTAAGAGACGACAAATACGTCGTAAGCACAGCACAGTTAGAGAGTTAATGTCAAAAGGAGCTGTGAGAGTGGATCACGTACGCACAGATCAGAACTTAGCCGATCCTTTGACGAAAGGATTAGCCAGAGAGAAAGTCCACAATACATCTCAAAAGATGGGACTACTGCCTTTAGAACCATGAGTCACTCACGATGGTAACCCGACCTAAAAGACTGGAGATCCCAAGAATTAGGTTCAATGGGTAATAACAAGTTGTGAAGTGATAGGAGATGAACATGCTATTAAAAGAAAAGAAGCATGAGTCCTGAAGCGAAGTAGGCTGAGATAATAGAAACTCTTAATGAGATCTATACTCTATGTGGAGTGGAGTACCTAGCTACAGGAGTACTCTTGATAGACTCACCTTTGTGAATGTGGAAGTGGGGGCCGCTTCCTATGGAATTTTGGGCAGAAATTCCTAGAGCGTTCACTAAACTGGGATAGACGTGCATGGCCATAAAAGCACGGGCATTTGAGAATACACCTATTGAAAGGGTTGTGTGTGGTTTTGACGATTAGAGATAGAGTTCAAGACTACGAGTCACTCTTGTTGAATCTAAATCTTAACCGCTATGCAAGGTTCAAGTCGTATGACATCTCTGCTTATGCACAATCCTATAGAGGCGTTTGACGCTAATTCTGGAACTTCCTTTTAAATTCAAGCGGGGGATTGTTGGAACATGGGTTGTGAATTAAAAAGTCCCACATTGCTTGGACTAGGCACTTGAAGAGTGCTTATAAGTGGTGACTTCACACCTTTGGGTTGGGGCCCAAAGGGTACCCAGTTTTGTAAACGGGCAAGCACGCACACCATCAGACCACCACACGCGCGCGCCGCCGCCGCCGTCCGTCCGACCGGCCGGGCCGGGCTTGGGCTTGGCTTGTGAGGTGTAAATAAATTTTTTTTTGCGAAAATAATTATTTATTTTTTGGTGCGTTGCTTCCAGATTCGTTGAACCGTCCGGATACGATGAACTAACCGTTGTGTCCAGATTCGTTGAACGGGAGCTACTTGGAGCACAAGCAGCTCCGTCCTTATCCAACAAGACTTGCGCAGCAAGCCGGTTAGATGCCTATAAATAGGCCCCTCCCTCAGTTCATTCGACACACCGCTTGACGTTAAATCATACCTCAAGCTCTCTCTCCTCTCTCGAAATTTCTTCTTTTCTACTCCGGCCTACGAGCCATTCTTTTAGAGTGATCTACGGATCATATTTCAGAGTGATCTACGGATCATATTCAGAGTGATCTACGGATCATATTGAGGTGTATTTCTAGAGCGATTATACACTGTGCAGTGATAATCGTACTGGGCTGTTTTATCCTGGGGACGGCGTGGTTGATAGTCTGCTTGCACCTTGAGCAGTGCCGCGAAACGTCTTAAAGAGAGCGACCTAGTCCGCGACTCAACCCGGTAATTTCTTCGGTATATTTTTCTAAAAACTCCGCAACAACAGTTTTGCAGGCAAGTTCTCTCTCTCTCTCTCTCTCCCCCCTCCCTCCCTCTCTCTTTGTCGGCCGCTCTCTCTCTCTCTATCTGTTGCTCTCTCTGTCGATCTCTCTCTCTGTTTCTCTCTCTCTAGGTTTTTTTATTTTTTGACAAGAGGTTTTTTTATTATGTTTACTTTTTATTGATTGGTCATATTTTAGGTGGAGGATTTAGGGTTTGTGAGATTTTAAAACTTAATTTGGGAATGATTTAGCAGATTCGCGTATTTGGGTTTTTGTTTTGGTAGGGTAATTGATGTCATAGCTGCTGATATTTTAATGTTGTGAAGTGGTTGTGTGTTTAACTCTTTTCAGATTATATTGTCTTCGACAAATTGTTAAGAACGGCGTGTTAATAGGCGTGTTTCCTTGACGTGCGGTGGTAGGGATCTATTAATTAGTGTTCTTTGTTTTTAGCTTGATGGGTTCTATTAGACATTTTGCATTTGCTTATGTGATTATGTAACCTATTTGGGGGAGACTCACAAATGATGGGGAGCCAGGATCCGTCTATGATGTGGCCGTGAGTGGGACATCCGTAGGAGAAATAACAGTGAATAATGGGAGAAAAGCAAAATTACACCGTGACATTTGTCTCCAAGAGAGGTGTTAATGATTCGGTTACATCTGATTTTGGCAGCATTACGTGGAGCAACGAAGGATACCAAGTTAGAAGCCTAGTTTCTTTTACATTTGACCAATTCATAAGGTTTAGCAATTAAGCTCAACAACACTAGCCTACTAGCCCAGTCCTCTGCTGTTGAGTGACAAAAAAAGATGGCTTGCCGGGGTAGATTGCTTTTTTCATATCAGTAACATAGCATTATGTAAAACCAAGCAAATATTTTGACATAATGCGGTGCATTTAATATGCTTAGTTACAACAGTTAATTTTAATGTCAAAAAAATATATTTGGGGGAGACTAACTGTTCCGGTCTTGGCCAAACCTTCATTGGATTGGGCCTGGCCCATTCCCGTACTTCAGGACATCCGCATCTACTTTTGACCCGTACCCAACGGTCAGGATCTTTCCTACGCATCCAACGGCTCAGGTGCGGCACGCTGTCTATAAATAGAGGTTCCGCCCTCCATTTCCAGGTACGAACGCAACACAATTACACTTTCACTAGTCCAACGCATTGATCCCTAACTCCTTTCTTTTACTTCTCTCTTCCCTTTACTGACTTGAGCGTCAGAGTGTCTTGTAGATACCCACCACCCGACGTGGAAAGGTTGCTATCTCAGACCATCCGACCTCCAATTTTAATCTATCGAGCTCAAAGCTCCTTCGCATGGAGCACTTCAACTGGAAGCGCATTCACTCATCCTGAGCTCCCGGGTTCAACCATTCCCCGAGCTTGGATGTCTCAGGACCGTACTACGGTACCGAACACTAACTTTTAATGAAGTTACTCATGATGTGTGACCTCTATATGAAATTATGAATACAACATAATTTGGTGTTATTTTGATGAAGTTTCTCATGAGGTGTGACCTATAGCATAAAACTTTGTAGGCAGTTTATGTAAGAATTCAATACAATCTTATTAATTAATCCTTAGTCCTTATCTGTGTGTTTAAGTGTATCAATGTGTACGTACATAAGGTGCTATCCACCTTTTTGTTTCTCAGAATTGCTAAATGGGTTGTTGATAAGGATATTTAATTTGAATTTTGTGAAGGGTTGAACTTCCATTGAAATTTTTAAGTAGCATCTGCTTTGTCATTGAATAGTTCACTATAAGTTGGTCAAAGATAAGTATGTTAATGCCTTTTCACAAGTCACAATTCATGTTCACCTTGTTGCTCCGTGCACATGCATATACAATGTTTGTATTGGATCTTGTTTTCTGAACATGTTTATCCTTTTGTTATGCCATCCTGAATGTTAAGTATATATAGGCTCATCGCTTAGGAGTGTTATTCTGAGATTTTGATTTTGATTTTGGTTTTGATTTCTGATATTCATTCTTACAGATTTGAACATTTGGAATTGTGTGGGTCATGTTGTAAAATGGGATGCTGAATTTAGGGTCAAGTTATGAATGATCTGCTACTAGCACACATTTTTGTTTTAGTGTTTTTAAAAGTGGAAAACTAGTAAATGAACCATAATCCTTTTGTTAGTTTGAGACTCACTTGAAGGAATGTTCTTTTTTCTTACAGGGGATTGCTTGGTCAGAACTTCTAGAATGAATTGAGAAGTTTTGTAAGAATGAATTGAGATACAAGGTAATACAATGAGTACTCAAATCCTGATTTGAAATACAATGAGAATATCCTTCTTAGTTTGTCTATTCAACCAGCAAAGCTCTTAAAAAACTTATGAAACCGAGGTCACACTAAATACTTTTAGAATAGACTGAAAAAAAAGGTAGAAGTTACAATCTAGTAAACAGAACAACAAGAATTACAAGAAGAACGAAACATAAAAACCCTAACCTGTTGGTGAGATGATGAAGATAGATGCATGTTGCTTGTATTGCTGAGACTACAAAACCCTAACCTGTTGCAACAACTACTAGTTAGTGACTTTCAAGAAGAAAAAAAATTCACTCAACACAAAGATGAGATACATTGTTTGTAACTTAAAGGTCAAAAATTGAAGGCACGCATAGTCATTTGAAGAAGAGAGAAGTAAGACCGGAACAAAGTTATGGGGATTGGGGATCGTTGAAAAACATGGCATCCATGGAAATCAAAGAGAAAACCCTAAAAGTCAATTATATTGAAATTGGTAAAAATATTACTAATGAGAAGAAGATGATTACAAATGAGTGTACCATCTACCTTATATACTAACAAACTAATGGGCGTTTCTACTAACTAATGGGCTTACTGTCTATATTTTAACTGTCTCCAGCAAGCTGGAAGGTGTTCACAACACTTCCAGCTTGAGATAAGCAATACAAAATACTATCAAAGTAGAGACAAATAAAGAACAATTTAAATTGTAGCAACTGAGGTGCATAGCTCCTAGTAAACTTCGACCAACTTTTGGGCCTTTTCAAGCTTCTTCCAGTGTCTCCACAACATTCACTCCAAAAGAATCGACAAACTCCACTCTCGGGTCATCCAAGTGCCAAAAAAGTCCACAACTACTTAACCATCGAGTAGAAACCGCAACTCATGGATTAACCCTTTGAAGGAAGAAAAACGCTTAACCACCATAGGGCAGAAGCAAACATCAACAAGGCCATAAGGCCAAAGGCTTAACCACCAAGCAGAAACTATACCTCAAAGTTTAACCACTTGGCAGAAGCACAAACAATGCTTAACCATTAAGAGTACTCAATCACTCAAGATAGAAGTAAAATCTCAGTGCTTAACCATTTATAGTAAAAGCATCATGCTTAACCACCACAGACAAAAGCAAAAGAAATTCCAGAAATCACCATCACTACCAAAAACCATAATCCAACTATTTAGAATACGAGATAGGCAAAATGCTATTAAGCCAATATACTTCAAACAAAGGAACAAGCCAGTGTAGTGAGAAAACCTACAGGAGGACACTCCAGAAATACAATACATCACAAAAGAGGGCTCTATTACACCAAAGATAAGCCAACAACATAGATGACCAAAAAAAACCACACATGTACACCAATACACAATCCAAGCCCATTAGTTAGAAGTAAGGCCCATTAGTTGGTTAGTATATGGTACACTCATTTGTAACCATCTTCTTCTCATTAATAATATTTTGGCTTAATTACAGTTTTGGTCCCCCTATTTTCACCAACTCACGATTTTAGTCCCCGAAGAATTTTTTTCACGAATTTAGTCCCCCAACAATTTTTTTGACGAATTTAGTCCCCCTATTTTTCTAATTTTGACAAATTTAGTCCCCCTAATAAATAAAAATTCCATGTTCACAAATTCCAATTGTTTTGCTTTTGAAGGAACGATGCTTTGCGATAGGATTCGCAAAGGGAGAAGAAGTATCGAACGAATAAGAAGATTGAATTTTTATTTATTAAATATAATAAGTAAAAAGAATTTTTGTAATAAAAATCATAATTTTTATGTTTAAATTCTAACAAGGCAAGTCAGGTGTCATCCACGTAGGATAAGTGAAGTGACTAACAACTCAGCACCAATTTTGACCAAATTATAGATGTAGAGGAATTTAATTTTACAGATTGGGAAAATAGGGTGACTAAATTCATCAAAATTTTTTTTTGAAGGACTAAAATCGTGAGTTTGTGAAAATAGGAGAACCAAAACTGTAATTAAGCCTAATATTTTTAAATGGGATTTTATCCATAAACTATAAAATCAAAAATTCAAATAAAGAGAGAAGCAATAAATAAATAAAGAGTAAAGATTGAAATAAACATACCTATTTGAAATCTGGAAGCAGAATCATGATGGAATCAACAATGATACAAAAAGAAACAGTCTTAGTCACAGTCAAAAGGAAAAATCAAAGATTATAAATGAAGAGAGGAGGAAGAGACATACGAAGTGGAAATCATAAAATGAAAAGTCGAAGATGAGATGAAGAGAGGAGGAAGAGATGAAGAGTACCTGATGAAGGGTTTGAGATCAAGCCCCGAAGAGAGAAAGTGGAAATCAAGCCCCTAGCAATTTTACAATAACCGATGAAGGGTTTGAGATTTTTAGCGATGAAATAAGCGGGCACCGAAAAACCAAACGTGTGCGAGTCTTTGTTCTTTTTTTCTGAATTACAGGACCACCGCAACACAAAAGCAGAATCGCCGCCGGTCTTCCTTGTTGCAGGCGGTTAAAGGGAACCGCCGCAGGATCAATTTCAGCGGTGGCGGTTGGGGGTAACGGCCGCCAATCAAGTGTGGCTAGACTTCCTTTTTTTTGTGCTATTTCCAGACATTTCCATCCCCATTAGAGTTAAACTTCCACATCATGGAAGCTTACCAAGTCATCGTACATGTCCTTCTCTTTCGGGCCCTTTCACTTATGATTATACATCATGCTTCCAATTTGTGCAATCTTGAGTGGGTTGAGCATTTTCAGAACTTGCATCCTCTTCCATGTGCTTCCTAAGTTCATCCTACATGAAAATATATAAATTATATTGTACATGATGAAATAAAACGATTTCTTACCATCATCGTATCTAGCGGAACTTCAGAGTTAAATAACTAAACAATGTTGTGAAATTCTTACAATCATACTAGCAGCCTTTTATAAACTAACTTGTAAATCGTTGGCAGAAATCATAAATGAATATGGATGACTTAAAATTGGTATCTGCATCAATAATGGTCATATTTCAAATTCCACATTCTTCAGTAAATGATACAAAATTCACAAACTAGCAATGTTGTGTGTGTGTGCGTGTTGGGGAGAGTAAGGAGCTGCAATTCACCCAAATACCAAACACAACCAGGTTTGTAACAAAGGTGTCGAGAACTTAACCAAAAGTAATTTCATTCAATTCCACGATTGCACATACGTGCTATGGGTTGATCATCAGTACAAGGCATTGCCAAATATCTACTTAGAATGAAATGCAACGTAAAGCAATTACCAATATAGTTATGCTGGTCGACTCTCTCTCTTCTTGAGAGTTTCTCTCTCTAGCGAGCCTTGGCTCTGCTAGGGTTTCCCTCCCATGTGGCTCCGCCACTATGGGGTTGTCTCCTCCCTCCGTGGAGGTCATTTCCTCTCTTCGCCGCCGCGGGGGAGCCCTCCCATCCTGGTACGTATCCTTTCTTCTTTCTCATCTCCACCAATCCCCTATTCCAAAACTCTATCTCACCCCCAAACCTCCCTGTCACGCCTTCCTCTCTCATCGCACCGCCATGGTGTCTCCCCAACCATCGGCCCACCCAAAACCAAACCTAACCTCCGAGCCAGAACCCCAGACTCACCCTACCCTTTGATTCACGGAACCAAAAAACCTTTAGCCCCACCCATTCTCACCAAGATGCAAGCTTTCCCAAAATCCTCTCACCCAAACAACCACCACGCTCGCAAAACTTGTTCTAACGCACCCCACAACCCTACCACTGGTGCGCACCTTCTCCGATCTGTTCCCTCCACCCAGGCTCCGGAGCGACCACCACCAAAACCCCCACCTGTGTGCTATAGCATCTCTACAACCATTCAGAGGAGCTCTCGATTCCTCATCTTTGATTTGTGCTTAGGCGAGGCCCCTACCACTTCAGTTGTCGATTCACAGCCGCCTCCAAAACCGAACTGGGAAGAAGCTAACCGTTTCATCTTTGATTTTGTCTCTGCTGTTCCTCCTTCAGTTATGCTTTTTGTGTGGTTGGTTTTACGGTCAGGAAGGACTTCGATAGTCTATCAGGGAGTGGTAGGTTTTTGCAAATGTTTTAGGTTTTTTGGGAATCTGATTGTACCCAATGTCTTCAATGTAATGGCCCTCGGACTGTTGATTGCTGGGAAGTGCAGGGCTGGCTCTAGGATCTTCACCGACCTCATTTGCGTCTACGACGGGCAAGCTTCGACCAATCGTGCAATTGAACCAGGTCATTTTGAAACCTTTGATAGTCGATTCGAGCTTGCAGCAGTTAGCCATATGATCCGTAACTAGATAGATTTAAAGACTGTGGTTTCTCCCCGTCACCTGACCACAAACCATGGGTGGAAGTTGCTGGCTTGGTTGTTAGATTTAGATGGTTGGATTGGTGATGTTTTAATCTGGCCTAAACTTCTTCTATGTATTAATGCCATTTATTTGGATACTAGGTTTCTTAGGATCAATCCTAAAATGTGGACGGGGAATGCCCCAACACTTGCTGTTCAATTCGGTTGTAATGCTTCTGGTTTCGCCTAATGAATGAACTATTTACCTTTCAAAAAAAAACGTAAAGCAATTACCACCTATCATAACAAGTCCAAGCAATTACCAACTATCAATTGAAGTATCTGTGGTTTCTTACCCAGATGATGTTATCATTATTAGTTGTCGCACTCCGAGCTTCTGCATCAATCACGAAAGACAGATATATTTTAACCACAATAATATAGCATATATATCTCCGATTACCAATATCAATGTGTTTCCGTAGTTTGCATCTTCTTCTGTTCTTTTTGATAGTGATTTTTATTTCTCATAAAACCTTTTAACAGCTTTTCAAACTGTATACACACGATGCAGTAAATGGTTCAAATGGGGGTGGTAGTGGTTCCAATTATGTCTAATCTAAACAAAGTCTTAGTTTAGATTAGACATAAATGAAGTGCACGTGGCTGAATAGAACAATAGTGAAATTACCAAATTGAAAATTCGAATGAGTAACAAGCAACTTATATTAGTTTTCAATCAAGTAGGGATACTGGTCGATCTATCAACAGATATTAGTTTTCTAACAAGCAACAAATATTAGTCGATCGTGCTTTGGAAAAATAAGAGTAAGATATTAAGATAGCATATATTTATAACTTCATGATTATTACGTACCTTCATTAAAAAAATATGAAAAGTTTGATTGACATCTTTTGTGATGTTTTAATCAAGTACTTTACATTCGTTGGAGATCTATGTTGGTTATTATAAAAAGAGCAATAGAGTAAAGAATTTCTGAAAAGGTGTAAAAACATAAGACAACATCAACAGGTTGGTGCCAGTGGCGGAGCCACATGTGGTTGAGGGGGTTCAACCCCTAAAATTTATTTTTTTTGGCTTACCACCCTATAGAAATATTTTTTTGACACACCTGAATATTTTAAATTGCACCAATAGCCTAAACTTTGCACCCATTTACAACAAACACCCAAATTTAATTTACCCAAAACACAACACAGTCACTGTTTCACGCACGCACAACTCTCTCTCAGACTCTCACGTTCTCTACGAGCTCTCTCAGACTCTCACGTTCTCTACGAGCTCTGTCACTCAACTCTCTTCTCACGGTGGGCGGTGGCTTCTCTGTTCTTTCTCTCACTCAGTCTCACGGCTTCCCTGTTCTAATCTCACAGCAGCAACTTTCTCTTTTCCATTGAACTTTAAAAAATTCTAAAACAGTTTAGATTTCTTCTCTTTTCTACTCTAATCTACTGAAGTGATTGTTTGATTCTTTGATTGAAAACCCTAATTGTTTAATTTTTGATTTGGGGAAAAGAAAACCCTAATTGTTTAATTTCTGATTTGGTAAAAATTTGTAACTCTAATTGTTTAATTGCTTAATTTCTTCCTTGTGACTTTTATTTTTAATTTTAAAATATGTTCTCTACTAGTAGGATAGGATGAAGGATATACGAAGCTTCATGCCGTTGACAATGACATTTTTAAATACCAACATTCTATTGAAAATATTAGTATATATATAATTTAAAGCTGGAATTTCATTAATATGATCAGTGTTTGAACAACAAGTTGTTTTGCTCTTTGTTTAGTTTTTAGCTTGTTTTAGAAAACTTTTCAAAAAAAAATAGTTAAGTTAATAGTGTGTATTAGTCTCCAATTAGTATTAGCTTAATTCTAATTAGTATTAATAGTGTGTTTGAACAAGGTCATCAAATGGATACATTTTTAGCAAATTGTGTGTTTAAAAATTTTGACACCCCGACCCCGGGGTCCTAGATCCGCCACTGGTTGGTGCCTATGGTTGTCACTAAATGCTATTGTTTTTAGGAATGAGGATGCTAGCACAACATCTGTTATTACTCGGATTAAAAGCCTATCTTGGAGCAGGTTTATTTATGGTGTGGGTAGCAGCTCTAATCTTTCTAAGTCTTCATGGTGGATAAAAAAAACCCAAATTAAAACGCCCAGATTTCCTCTCTCTCTCTCTCTCTCATTCATTTGCAATTTCTTCCTTCTCCTTGTGTAGAAATTAGGGCTCAGTAATGTGGAGAAATATCAAAACCTTGAGAACCACGCATCCCCATTCAACGATGAAGAAGATGAGTTCAATGATCTTGGTTTGAAATCACTGATCTAGGTTTCATTGGGGTTCCTGGAAGAAGAATGAAGAGGAAACGAAGACAAGGACAAGAAAGACAATTCACATTCTTCTTTAAGTTTTAATTAAAAATAATAAAAAATAATTATTCTGGCATGCCAAGTCAGCAGTCAAACAGCCACACAATCAATCTTTTAACCGAGTTAAAGGAAAATCGGTAAAAAGGGCAACAACGCTTCGATTTTAAAACTTAAGGGACCTAGTCGCTAAAAAAAAGTTAAGGGACCTATTTGTTACTAAAAAATAAGTTAAGGGACCTATTTTACTCAAATATTAGTAACTTTCCTAAATTAGGCAAGACAAATCAGTAATTGATTTGACATCCTATAATTGTAAATATTTGTTGTAATTACTTGTTAAGGTTGTAATTCTAACTTATGGAAGCAATAACAACAAAGAAAAGGCAGCATGCAAAAATTCCTAACACTATTTACAATCAAATACTAAAAATCGAGCAAAAAATAAAAATAAAAACACCAAAGTATACTTGTAATATTGGTTGGCGCAAAAAGACCAAAACAAGAGTCATAAAGAAAAAATGGTGCTAATAGTAAATTAATGATACACTAACTAAAAAAGAAAGAATGAAGAAAGAAATTTTATTTCAAAAAAGAGGGGGGGGGGGGGGGGGGGGGGGGGGGGAGGGTTCGATTACTCCGTTGAAGCACGAAACTCGCATTATATATAGAAACAAGAGTTAAATTCTAAGTTATATTTTTTAAATAAGGGTATAAAGGGAATAAAAAATTATAGTTTTTCATGTTCTGTCCATTGTCCAAATAATGGATTAGGCGTTAGGTTCTGTTTCGTCCTAAAAGTCCCAAACAATCGAATGCCATATTTATTCCATTATATTTCGCTCCGCTCCTTTCTGTTGTTCTTCATTCCATTCCACTACTTTTTACTCCGCTCCACTAACTTTAAACAATCCAAACATATCATAAGTGACCCTGCCTTCGTTCACATCCTTTGGTAACGATAGTTAAAATCAATTATTTCTCACATCTTTGTGGCATATTTGAAAGTCCTTCAATAATGAGATTTTCTACGATATCAAAGATCCTATTGGAAATTGCGGAACACTATTACTTCTGATTTAGAAGCCTTGCAAGCAGCAATGGTTGCAAATAACAAACTCTTTTAAAAGCGTCTAGTCTCTTGGCTTCCTCCTCCAGATTAGTTTGTGGAGCTTAACACTGATGGTAGTAGCTTTGGTAACTTAGGGAGATCGGGTTTTAGTGGTGTTCTTAGGAATTCTAAAGGTGAATGGCTTTTGGGTTTTTTGGTAATTTTGGAATTACCTCCAATATTAATGTTGAGCTTCTAGCTATATCGAAATGTCTCCTTTTAACTTGGGAGAATTGCTACAGAAATGTTATTTGTGAATCTGATTGCCAGACAGCTTTGTCTTTAATCAATGAGGGTGAACCCCATACTCATTTGTATGCTCATCTTGTCTCCTTCATCGGCATATTCAAGAACTACAATTAGTCTCTTACACACTCTGTAGGAGGGAAATCATGATGCTGATCGGTTGGCCAAGCATGGAGCTTCCTCGAGTCCTGACCTGTTCTTATGGCGTCATTGTCCGCCTGATTTATCTTTGACCCTTGCAGCTAACGGTATGAGAATGCAATATTGTAGAGAGTTGTTTGTTTGGTTTTGTTGAATTTCTTGTTGATAAAAAAAATATCCCAAGTGACTCTCTTCGTGGATTTTATTAGGCCTCTATAAATAAGCGCTCTCATCAACATGTAAGAGACACTTGATTTTCATACAAGTCAGTATCCAATATAGAAGGCAACTATCTCTCTGATTTTCCCACCCTTTCCTTCATCTGCTCACCTGCTCAAACTCTAACATGGTATAGTAATAGTCTGTTGGGAATAAGGATTAACCTTTCTAATTGGTTTAAATTCAATAATTTTGAATTTGTTCAAATTAAACTCAGACTTGCCCCGAACTCAGATATGCTGTATTTTCTGTTTTATTTCTTATCAATTGCCTTGCACTTTCTTTTTCGAAGTTGTAGCAAAATGGTAAATATTTCTCTAACAAACTCTGTTCATATATTTGAGCCTTGTGTGACCTTGATTAAATAAGAAATAAGATTATGATTTCTTCTCCAAAAAATAAAATGACTCAAGTACTTTCTCATTACATGTTTGTATTTACTAGAGTTAACATTGACTTGCTTACAAAACTGTTAAAATATATACAGAAAAAGTTATGTGCATTGATCAGTTTGGGGACAACAAGTTACAAAATTAAGAAGCCAATAAGGAAAGCCATTGACAGAGATTTATGTTTTTGACTACATACCACACCAATTAGGCTAATAATAAATACAATTAACCCTTCAATAGAAAATTACAATATCTCAAAATTTTCATATCTTAATAAGTTTGAACTATCATCATATAAACAACATTGTAGCAACTATCACTTAAAAAGGAGTTTGCTTCTTTGAAGCAGCAACAACATGGTGTGGGCATCCAAAAAGGATAAACACTGCTTTCTCAAGTTTCTTCTCAAAGGTCCAAGCTTCGACACCTAAATATTGAAACCCAGATTCATGTAAAAAAGTGATTGCATGCATTGAGCTATATAGGTTCCTACTATGCGAAAATTCGTTGAGTTGTTGGAAAGTCAACGCACAATGGATTGGTGAAAGAGATATCTCAGACCATTGCCCAATATGGTTACTAAATGCAGTTGTAAACTGGGGGAACTAAACCATTCAAGTTCAACAAATGCTGGTAACAAAATCATGGCTTCAAACAATTTGTGGAAGACTCTTGGACCTCTTTCCAGATCACAGAAACTGGTTCTTTTCTCATCAGAGAGTCTCTGAAGTTTCGCGATGAGGATACCCATTTTATACTAAAAAAGAGTAATTTTAATTTATGACAATTATTTCTTACATATTTAATGATACCCATTTTTGGATTCGTTAATGGTAAATATTTTTTTGGTTTTTGTGCTACTCGTGCACAATATTCACATGCATTTCTGATGACTAACGTATGCCGGGGAATTTGAGTGGCCACGAGTACCCAGTTTCATCAGCCTGTGTGGTATCCTCCCCCAATTGTGTTTTTGCCATGCGTAAGATTTGAACTCGAGACTTTAGGGTGGATCCAAACCCAGTTACCTCTCCAATCAACCCTTGTTAATTTGATACACATTTAACGTATATTTTTTATTTGTTATAACAATGTGATCATACATAAAATATTTAATATATAGGACAAATAAAGCATATTAATAATGTTTTTAATTTATTTTTATGATTTATGAATGGGGTCAAACATGAAATTTTTAATTATACATAATGAATATACAATTAAAGATACATATTTATAAAATACTTTTCCCAATACCTCTTGCTAAAGGCATAACCTAGACTCAAGTGTTCATCCATATAATATTCACAAGGAGAGCTTAGTTTTCATAGAATCAGAAGAAAGAAATTGGTGAGAAAGGTGGAGAGATCCCAGACATGGGGGAAACGCAAAAAAATTGTAACATGTCTTCCACTGATGGCATCACCACTATGAAAGAGGTGGACAACATAAAGTGCTGCTTGAAAGAAATGGAAGAGGAAGCTTCTGCACTTCACAAGATGCAAGCCAAGGTCGAGAAGGAGATTGGATCCTCCATTCAAGATCCTCGTGAGGAGGCAGATGCTCAGTCTATTTTTGTTGGCAATGATGATTATGCATGCACACCACAAGAAGTGCAACAACATTTTCAATCTTGTGGTACAGTGAACAGAGTAACTATCTTGACAGACAAGTTTGGTCTCCCTAAAGGTTTTGCTTATGTGGAGTTTGATGAATTTGATGCTGTTGAAGATGCTCTCTGATTGAATAAATCCGAATTGCATGGTCATCCTTTGAAAGTTCTGCCTAAGAGGACCAATGTTCTTGGGATGAAACAAGATTCCTCCAACCCTAATGAATAGGAGAAGGTCCCTAGGTTTAGAAGGGAAGCTCGTTACAATCCATATAACTGAGGTGGTAAAGATTTAATGATAGGATTACCTAGAGTTGTCTGATGTGATAGGCCATTTCTGGTTTTCTTTTAAGAACATTGAAGTGTTAATTTCTACCTGCAATAAATCAAATACATATGTTATTCAATGAAATGATATGATCTTATCTTCAAAGAGTAAAAACTTGCTGTCACACTTGTAACCATGTTTGGGGATTATTACCGTTTATTTGAATCATTAGCTACTTGTAGTGCTCGCTATTTTTACAGTGAAATGATATGATCCTAGTTTCGTCAAAAAATGATTAGAATTATAAAATCAAATAAATAATAAGATAATGCGCATCAAAACAAAATCAATTATTTCATAATCAATCAGAGTAGTAATTGATAAGGACAACATATATTTATAATTTCCTAATTATTACGTACCTTCTTTAAAAATATGGAAAGTTCGAATAATCATCTTTGTTGTACTGATTTAATCAAGGAAATCAGTCATTGCAGATCAATGTTATACAAAATAAAAAGACCAATAGAGCAATGAATTTCTGAGAAGCCGTAAAAATATAAGACAATGTCCATAACTTTGAAGTGATCAATCTTGTATTTATAATCGATTCACCAAGTTTTTGTGTGCCACTTGTCGATCTTAATAAACGCAAAACAACACAAGATTAAACAAGAGAAAAAAAGCGACTAAAGGAAGACACAGTAACTACAAGAACATCATGAATTACCTGTGATTAGTGATATATGCGGCACTGATCTTTATGGAATGAAATCCTAACTGATGTATCCCTTCCCACGCATATGAACGTAATCAATTCCAGAAATTCAAATGTCAATTTTATTTACTGTGATCCCTAGCCACGCTCTCGATTCAATTATAAAACCATTTTTATTCGTAGCTTAATTAAACTACTTGCCTCTTTCATTTATCGAAACACCGACTGCCTTCAAGTGCTAATCCCGGTGAATGTGCAACGGTTATATTTAGCGAAACACCGACTGCTTACAAGTGCTAATCCTGGTGAATCGTACATCTTACCTTTTAGAATAGCACCACTGCACGAAGAAGCTTAAGTGATTATGCATCGCAATATTACATTTTTAATCTTTAGCACGTCACCAACTCCGAAAGCTTAAGTTAACCCCATAGGCAATAGTACTTTCCCTAAAGGCGAAAACAACAATAATGGGGGCCTAGGCCAAGGGCATATGACCTCCCTCGCCTAGCATGCTAATCTGTAGGGGTCGTCACCCGGACTCGATATAATTTATATATCCACCCGCATTGGGTCGTCATTTATATTCGATATAATATATATATCGTGAATCAGAGACTGGTTTAGATAATTTAAATAATAACCATCCCGAGTCTTTTATACAATACCAAGTAGGACTTATAGTCTACATATGACAATAAAAGATATTTTCTCACTTTAGTTGATGATTATTCAAGATTTACATGGATATACTTGTTAAAACACAAATCTGAGGCATCTACTTACATTAAGAAGTTTTTACACATGTGGAAACTCAATTTCACACCATCATTAAAAACCTTAGAAGTGACAATGCCAAGGAACTAGCATTGACAGATTTTCTTGCTTCTAAGGGAACCTTACATCAATTTAGCTGTGTAGAGAGAGCCCAACAGAACTCTATAGTTGAAAGGAAACATCAACACCTCCTCAATGTCACTAGAGCCCTCTACTTTCAATCTAGAGTTCCCATATCATTTTGGGGAGAATGTGTAAAGACAGCCGTCTTCCTTATCAACAGAACCCCCTCTCCATTACTCAAACACAAGACACCATACCAATTGCTTTTTAACAAAGAACCTGATCTAACCTCACTTAGAACCTTTGGTTGCCTCACCTATGCTTCTACTCTTCGCTCCAAAAGAGACAAACTCACACCTAGAGCAATTCCTTCTGTTTTTCTTGGCTATCCCATAGGTTACAAAGGATATAAACTTTACAACCTCCAAACTAGATCCTTTTTTACATCTAGATATGTTGTATTCCATGAGTCAACATTCCCCTTTCACAATCTCCCCTCCATTGACCCTTTGATAGATCCTTTTCCTGATCTAGTCCTGACGAAACCATTACCAGACATTGATTCCTCAGAATCCTCCTCTGTCCTTCCTACCTCAGAGCCCACTGTCCCTCCAATGCCCAATCCCATCCCAAATCCTTCTGACAGTAACAATACACATACACCAGTAGCCTTACCTTCCACTAATGCTACTGTGTCTCACCCTCTTACCTCACTTCTTATCAATGCAACAGTGTCTCACAATACCCTATCCAAAACTACATCTCACATGACAAACTTTCTGACACTTATGCCAGCTTTATCAACAAAATATCCTCCTTTTATGAACCACAATATTACCATCAGGCAGCCAAGTTTCCTGAATGGCAACAAGCTATGCAAGTTGAGCTTAATGCCATGGAAGCCAACCACACTTGGACTCTTGTTCCCCTTCCCAAAGATAAACATACCATAGGTTGCAAATGGGTTTATAAAGTCAAAACCAAACTTGATAGCTCTCTTGACAAATATAAAGAACGCTTGGTAGCCAAGGGCTACACTTAACAGGCTGGTGGTGACTTCATTGATACCTTTAGTCCTGTAGCTAAGCTCACCACAATCAGGGTTGTTTTAGCTTTAGTAGCAGCTAGGGGTTGGCATTTATTACAATTAGATGTTAATAATGCTTTTTTAAATGGAGATTTGTTTGGAGAAGTGTACATGGATCAACTCGAGCTATACAACTCCGAATTTGACAAAACCAGTGCCAAAACGACCGGCGTTAAGTCTATTTTCAAAAACAATCAACCTCATAATTTTTGGATCAACCAAACAGCGCCAGTTTTAGAAAAACCGAACCTGTGTCCAGAATCGCTAAATTGCCAAACACCAAACCCTAACGGCAACGACACCGCAACCACCACAACAAAAACGACAATTCGACAATGCGACAACAACAATCAACCACGCACAGCAACAACAAAAACACGAACAATAACAACACCATCATCGTGATACAACAATCACGTAACAACAAATAACGAAACAAATCACAATAACGTGCAATAATCATCAAAGCACCAATCTCAACGAAAACACGATATGCAACAACACGAACAATTCAACAAAAGCCTAGACTACCCACACATAATTATCATCAACCCATTATCAAGGTTAAGCCCACCCTTACCTCGAATAACGTAAGCTCCGGAACACGACGAACGAGACACGAACAAAACCACAGCAACACGAACGATCTCCTTTTGAAATTCTTCGCGAAACCCTCCTCTTCTCTCCCTCTTTGCGCCGCGTGCTCTCTCTCTCACTCTCACTTTCGTTTTTCTTTTGCTTGCTGCGAATGAGGGTTTGGCTTAAACCCCCAGGGTTTAAGTTGAGGGCTCAGTAAACACTGGGCTCTCTACGTCACCACCTCCTTTACTCGTTTCACCTCCTACGCATATAAAATATTAACCTTTTAATTTATCTATATCCCGCCTCCAAATTATTTTAATAATTCAATCAACTATTTTAATTAAATTATTTCCGGGGTGTTACAGAAGGCGTTGACTACGAGTTTTTATTTTTATTTTTAAAATTTAATTAAATATATCACAATCCAACTGTTAATGGTAACTTAAGCCAAATCTATGGCTCATAATAGAGGAACTGGGTCTCTCAATTTCTTTAGCGAAATTAAGAGGATTCCAACTCAAAACACACCTATTAGATTAATAATAGAGCCAAAACAAAATCCTTTTTAAGAAGATTTTATGTTATTATAATTAATAGTATTACTTGATAGTTTAATAGTTTTTTTTTGACATGTACTTGATAGTTTAATAGTTAGTATAAGGAGTTAGTTGCGGAAAAGAGTATGAAATATGAGAGTTCTAATAATTACTTACCAAACTTCGTGTTTGTGTAATTTGATAGTTTGATGTGCCAATTTATTAATAATTATTAAGTGATAATATGTTAGTTAACTTAAATTGCTTTGGTTTTATTAAAAAGTGGAAATAGGATTAGAATCTAAAAAAAATTAGGAGTTTAAAATTAAATTGTAATAACCCAACATTAAGGGACTATTTTGGAATCAAAACAATTTGCAAAACAACCCCTATATAACATAAGGAGCTTGGCGCTACACCCTCTCTCAAACTCTCGCTCAATCTCTCTAGCTTCTCTTATTGAGCGAGAGTTTGAGAGAAGTAAAAAGGGAGAGATTCTGGTTTTCTTCTTCATCATTAGCTCCTCCCCACTATCACTATCACCATCACCATCAACATATACACTTCACTTATCCCATTATTCAAAAAACCAGCATCCATATTATAACTCACAATCATCAAACCTTCTTACTCAACTAGATTCAAAATGGCCCCTCGCCAGAAGATGGAAAAAAGGGTGCACCCTTAAGTAGCGGTTTCAAAAAAACGCTACTTATGTTATATCCTTAGTGGAGCTTTGTTTGAAAGCGCTACTTAAACTTAAAATACTGAACAGAATGAGTATCGCTTTCTTAAAAAACACTCCTTATGCGCAAAACACTTAAAAGAATGAGTAGCGCTTTCTTAAAAAGCGCTCCTTATGCGAAAAATTTTATTTCTAATTCTAATTCCCCTCGCTTTGGTTCTAATTCCTCTTACTCCCTCTTATAAAATTTTAATTTTAATTTCAATTCTAATTCCCCTCACTTTGATTCTAATTCCTCTCACTCCCTCGCGATCTAGCTTAACGTTCCCAAAAACCCTACGAACAAGAAAACCCTCCACGCCCAAATATTCGCCTTCACGCCTCCATGCCCTCTGCTTCCACCCTCCACGACAACGCCGTTGACCACACCGTAGAGGAGAGATGAAACAGAAGACCTAACCTCACGTTGTCGACCCTTTTTCGCGAATCAGAAATGAAATCCCTAAATCTCCTTGTCATGCCCTAACCTCTCTCTCATTCTCCAAAAGACGCGAGCTCTCCCTAACCTCTCTGTCATTCTACAAACCAAGAACAAGCTCTTAGAATGGTTTTTTGGGCCTAACTCAACCCCATAAAACCGGCTTGTAGGGTGAGGGATGTCTCGCACTTATAAACTCTCTTTCAGGACATATCACATCCGATGTGGGACACTTAACACACGCCCCTCACGCCCAGGTCCAGCAAAAATTTTGGAAAGTTTTTGACCTCTGTCTTGCCCAGCCATAGTAATTTTAGGCGTAGCAAAAGTTGCCTAGGAATTCTAAATTTCTCATTTCTCGTTATTCTTCAAACTTTATGCTTGTATCTCTTTAGCCTTACTTGATACCCTTCAAAATACCTTTTTATTAGGGATTTTGATTAGAGTAATTACTAGATCTAGTATTATTATGATTATGAAAATAAACCGTAATATCAAGTGTAGGTCGCTTATGTTGGTAAGGATTAACGGGATATTGGTGGTCAAACTTGGTAGTTAATTCTTAGGTGATAAAAAATTTTCTGCCACCTAGATAGTGTGAGACATAGTGGAAGTATGGATTTAGGGACGCCTAGACTTGGGTCATCAGATAAGGCCTCCATTACACTTTGTGTTGGTTATGTGTTACCATGAGGTTTATCATAATTTATCACACCTACATTATTGTTATTATTATTTAGATAAGGATTTATTATGTCATGGATACTACGGACTATTTGTTACCATCTATTGATTATCTAATAACTTAGAATCACATGTGCAGTTAATAAAATGGTTTACTTGTTTGAACAAGTTTACTGAGATTTCAATCTCATGTTTGCTAATTGTTTCAGATGCACGTGGTTGAGTTATCTTTATGGGGACACTATGTAGTTTAGTTCATGTTTAGAAGTCCTCTTACTTATGTTGTATTCTTTTTACAGTCATATACTTACTTGATTTATCGGGGTATACTTGGTAAAATTGTTTATGACTTTGTCTTATGAACCAGGCTTTCAGTTCCAAAAACTTAGTACGACTTGTAATGACTTACTTGATTAACGACTTGAATGTCTCCGTTTAGGTATGAAGCAATTTCACGTTATCATGTAAGTTATCACTTACAAATATTCTAGATAACTTCTAAGGTGTTACATTTATGGGAATATAGCATTTCGACCTTGTTCGGACAGGGGATAGCTTAAACATATAGATTACGTTTATGAGTTTGGTTTTTTAGGGATTTCGGCCATCGCTTGCTAGACCTCCAAAGTGAATTGTTTGAGTCTGATCCACTCAGTATTCTTTACATTGTGCAAAGAATTATATGAAATGAATTTCTACGCCGCAAACCTTAGATTCCTGAAGTTCTAAAGAGAAAAACTTTGTTCTATCAGTATGAAATACAAAGCGTGGATGGTTAACGACGACTTCCAGAAGATGGTTAAGATGGACGTTGGATAATTGCTGAATGCGATAGTATTCACGGCATCATCAAGAGAATGAACATTAGGCATCATGACATTTAGTCGACATTAGTTAGAGGAAGCCTCATCAGCTGAGCCAAAATTTTCAACACAAACTTCAGAAACGAGACTAATCTATTTAATCAAGTTATCCTCATAATCATAATCCTTTCTCGGAAGAATAAATAACAGTTTTCAAACATGAAAAAAGTTTGGATGCAGCTATCAGCGTAGTTAAACCTTCTAATCATGGGGTACTAATTGGACTTGAGCTTGGACCATTTGCTTTTCTTAGGCGGCTCTGTAGTATTTTTTGGAAGAAGATTATTGTCATTCACAAAAGTTGCTAGTTAGAGCAAGATGCTCGTCTAGATTCTTTAAAGAAACTTTAATAATCTTACCAATACTTTCAAGCTTGTGGCGATCCTATCGATCTTATCAATTTCCCTTGGAAATTGTGGCAACCCTCGTTCCTTTTTTCAAGGATCTTACAAACGCTTTCAAGCTTGTGGCGATTCGATTGATCTTATAAATTTTTCAAAAAAATAATTGGCAATTCGATTGATCTTATAAATTTCCACATGAAAATTATGGCGATCCTCACTCATTTTTCATCTTAATATTCTACTTCAACATTTCCTAAATTTTGTGAATGGTTGATTCAAATTCATGATTACATCATTATATTTTTTGTGACCTATGAAAATAGAATCCCATCATTTAGAGTTCTAAAGAAATTTCTGTTTACATTCTACTCAAGTAAGTGCATGTTGTTTGATGATTATTGGTTGAGTATGTTGAGTAGTTTTCTTGATAATATAATGTTGCTTTGTGTTGTTATACATTGATATTGATATGATTTTGGTGTGTTTAGAAGCAAAATCTAAGTTTAAAACTACCCAAAAATGCCAAAATATGTAGTGGTCGCGCTAGATGACCTCAGCTGGTGTTGGCAATGAGCTAGACTAATATTTTAACCTCTAACGCACTTTACAACCAAAGGTAGTCGTTGGACGACCAAGGTCGAAAATCTTACACTAGTTTTGTTTGGTGGCTAGGCGTTGGATTAGGCCTCACCAGATGACAGTGATTAGTTTTCATTGATTTTTTGCTTGGAATATCACATCTTAATCAACCTAGTTGAAGTGTGATTCCATAAGGATAAAATATAAAACTTCAAATGCTTTTTAAAATAAACAAACCGTTTAGAAGTTTAATTAGCGAAATGAGGTGATTTTAAACCGATTAAGAGAGGGAAATAGTTGGGATTGTTAGATTGCAAATATGAGAATGAGACTGCAAATATACATAATTACATGAGCAAAGGTCGGGATTGTTAGATTCTTGTTTAAGAGAGGGAAATAGTTGTGCGGACTTTTTGGCAAAAATGAGATCTTATTGCATAGCATACTTGTCCTCTCCTTCTAGAGATTTGGTTACTTTGCTTAATTTTACTGGTTCGTACATCAGCTTTGTAAGGCTTTAAAACTCCATTTTCTTTTTCTTTTTTTTTTGCTTCTTGTAAGAAAAAATAAAGTTTGCTACTAAAGAAAAGTAAGCAACATAATATTTACTTAATAAAATTTTGAAATCATTATTTGTATTCTTCACAAAATACATACTACAAACTTTGGACATACATATACTTTCTCCTTAAACGCTACTAACAAATACATTGTGTACTGGCTAAAACTATTTCAAAGAACTTGTACTTGCTATTGGAAAAGTGTCACTAATTCAAAATAGGGAACAATTCTTCCCGAATTCTTCTCATTCTTCTTCTCCACCCCCTTAAAATTACTATTATCTCCCCCAACATGACCATAGATCTAGAGCTATTGCTTCTACAACTCAATTTTAGACAAGTAGATTCCTTTTCCTGAAGTTTAAGTAAAATCCAGCATTAAGTCAAAAATAAAAAATAAACTTAAGACAGGCCAATTACAACTTTCACTAAAATTACCAAGTATATTTCTCAAGCAAAGACTAAAGGTCTGTTTTTCATTTTCACTGATTGCATTTAACAACAAAATAAGCAGATGCAACACAGACAAAACAAAAACCCGTCAGATTAATCAAAGAAAAAAGAAGCTATAACATCCACCATCATTTCATTTATCATACTAAAACACATCATCAACTATGAACAATAGACATTAATCCTTGAGACTCTTTAGTCAACTTCATTTTTTATGTGTTTTTAAAATACAATTCATTTTTAAAATAAAATTTTACATAGTGAATAACTTAACTATTTTTTTATATTATAATACAAACAAAAAATAATAATTTCAGCGCGAAATGTTTTTTATTAGAGGATCAAAAGTAATGAAATGTAATAATTATAAAGAAAATATATATAATATGATACTAGAGAAATGTCAAAAACAATTATACTAACAAAATGCAATGTTTTTTCTTATGTTTTAAAACACAGATCAGTGACAAACTTGGTGATGGTACAGGGTCATTGGGTGATATATGTAATTTTCAGAGTAAATTACATTTCCCTCATCTCAAAGAAGCTTGAATTACACTCTCCTCACTTGAGAAGTAAAAACCTACTGTATAGTATACTCTTCTCCCATTTGAGATGCTTGAATTAAAAATCATCTTTTTAAATAGTTAAACTAGAAGTTGACTCCCGTGCGATGCATAGGTTATGGTTATTGAAAACATGTATAGTATTATAGATATATTGATTAAATTATCGAAGTTCCCAGACTCTCACGACGCGAAGGAGATGATTAGGGCATTCAAATTATAAGGAAACATCATTGATGTTGTAATTCCGCAGAAACGACACAAGTAGGAAAGAAGATTCGATTTTGCTCGCTTTAGAAACGTCGAAGACCCAAGGATGTTTGCTATAGAACTCGACAATATCATAATCGGAGCTAAGAAGATCCATTTCAATTTACCAATATTCCAAAGTCATATGAGATATGAAAGACCAAGGAATGATCAAAAAAATGTCAACTCATGCTACGAGATGCAAGCAAGATGGGAGGTGGTCGCTGATAGAAGAAGAGGACAAGGTGAAAATGATAAGAGAAGGCCAGAGTAGACGTATGCAAGCAAGGTCAAGCTAATGAATAACAGAAACACACATGCAAGGCAAACAGGACAGCAAAAACTAAAGCAAAAGTGAAGGGAGAATTTGGGAGATGTTTGCTTTAAGGTTCCTGAAAAGGAAATGAACAGACTCAACAAAATGTATGTGGGGGTGGTGAAGAAATTCGGATGCACTCATCTGGTCCAAGAATGGCTAAACGTCCAGTGGGGGTGGTGAAACCAAGGGACAGGTCTATGTTTCATATGAATGAAGAATGGTGTGATCACATGCATTGGAATGGCTTATCTCAAGCTAATCAGAACAAAGTAGAGGTAGAAGACTAAAAAGGTGAATCAGAAAGTGAAGAAAACGAAGGTCCCAAGATATTCGCGGCGGAGGAAGGCAGTTTTGGGTGGTTAGAGGAAGAGGCGGAAGTCGATGGGTCGTATGCATTCAACAATGGTTCATATCAAGAAGATGAAAAGTTGAACATCGAGGTTCAAGAAAATTATTAGGTTGAAAGGCATCCACTGGAAGAAGTGAGCAAAGATATCTCTATCCTAAATGCAGTGCATGAACCAAATTTGTCACCTAGGAAATCCCATCATGGAAAATTAGTAAACAAGGAAGTCATTGGGTTGGTTGATACAATCAATGTAGTTGAAGAGGTAGTAATGGAAACAAGTGATAGTGGTGGGCCAGAGCTAGCAAAGAGGCCTACGGGTCAAATTGGTCACATAGTGGAACCCAGACTAAATTTTTCTCACGACCAAAGCCTTGTTGGACAGGTCCACGGTGATGGTGAAGGAGGTGGACATGATTTGAAAAATGAATATGATGATGAAGTGGGTCGTAGAAACAAAAAAAACAACGCGTAACAAAGAAAGGGAAGCCCAGAAAATAAAGAGGAATGAAAAATCAATACAACAGGTACGGACAAGAGCATTTCAATTGGGCTCATCAAGGAAGGAGCAAGAAGTCTAATTTCCTGATCGAATAGCTCTGGGTCGCAAAATTCATTGTTCAACTAGAAAGAATTATATGCCACAAGAAACCCTCCAAATTCATCCCTTTCAATCTCTATTAAAGGCGGTGCAGGCCAATTATTATGTGAAGGATCAATTGGAGACTTTGAAATCAGGGTGTGTAACGACAGATTTAAGGTGGATCATGAAATTTCCATAGGAAATAAGGTCTGGAAATTCGCCAAGGGTAAGGTGATCTCTCAGGAAATGGGAAAAATGAGTTTTACACAGTAAGGATTTTGCCTACGGAAGCTAGGGATCAGAGTGCCAAAAGCAAGAAGGGGAAACAAATTTCAGCCCAATAAAGATAGTCACCTTAAACATGAGAGAATTGGGGGGGGGGGGGGGGGGGAACGCAGGCGCCTAAGAAAATGTTGCAGGTAATTTTGAATTATGTTTTATTCAAAAAACAAAGACTGCTAACTTGTCCAAAATAATGATAACTAGTATTTGGGGAGGGGGTGATTTAGACTGGATTAGCAAGAACGCTTCTGGTCACTCCGACGGCTTGCTGTGTGTTTGGAGGGCTGGCCTGTTCGACATCCAATTCTCATTTTCAGGCAAACAGTTTATCGGGATGTGTGTAGAATACCAAGACAAATTATGCTATGTGGTGAATGTGTACTCTTCTTGTAATATGGAAGGGAAAAGGTGTCTTTCGGATGAACTGCAAGAGCTGAAAAGGGATTTCCTAGCTAGCGATTGGTGCGTGGCAGGAAATTTTAACGTAGTTGTGTCAAGAGCTTGAAGGAGGGGTGAGTCAACGAGCTCGAGTCATTCTGAAAGGAGAGAATTCGAGGCTTTCATTGAAGATACAGAGTTGTTAGATGTGTCGGTTTTGGGTAAAAAGTTCATGTGCTTTGGGAAGATGGTAAGTTCATGGGCAGAATTGATAGAACTTTGTTGATTGAAGGGCTTATTTATAGATGGAAGATCTCGGTACAATGGATAGGGGACATGGACATGTCTGATCACTACCCAATTTGGTTGATTAGCTCAGATCAAAATTGGGGACAGAAGCCATTCAAATCAATAACTGCTAGTTGGAATACAAAGATTTCATGAAGTTTGTGCATGAGGTTTGGTCATCATATCAAGTTAAAGGGAGACATTATTATGTGACAAAAGAAAAAATGAAGTTGTTGAAATAAAGATTATATGTGTGGAATAGAGAGGTGTTTGGAATCAAAAACCTCCAAATTGACAATATTGTTAAAGAGCTAAATGAAGCAGAGAGGATAGCTGCTGAGGTGGGGGCTCTCAGAATTGAAGACCTGAAAGCATTGATTGCAGAGTTTTGGCATGAGTTGCATATAAAATAAAGCCTCCTTGAGCAAAAGTCTAGAGCTAAATGGATTGTGGAGGGTCACTCAAGCACCCGGTTCTTTCATCCTTGTATCAAAGGTAATAGAAGGAAAACTCAACTGCTAAAAGTAAAAGTAGGTGACGACTAGATTGAAGACGTCCAAGGGGTAAAAATGCAGTGAGTAATTATTTCAAATTGGGGTTCAATGAGGAAGCGTTTTTGAGGAATACTTTGGACGATATTAGTTTCAAGCAATTGATGATGGAGGAAAATGAGTTGTTAGCCGCACCACTCACTATTGAAGAAGTTAAGGAGGCAGTTTGGGATTGTGATAGAAACAAGAGTCCAAGACCGGATGGGTATAATTTTAATTTCATCAAGAGCTGCTGGGATATCATCAATCCAGAAATTCAATATTTTTTCAAATACTTCCATAGCTCGCAAGCCATGAGTGTGTCATTTCTAGCACTAATTCTGAAAAATAACAACCCATAAGGTCTAAATGAATATAGACCTATCTCCTTGATTGGATGCTTGTACAAAATGCTTGCAAACGTGCTGGTAGGTAGACTCAAAAGTGTTCTCAAAAAGGTAATTCAGAATACCAAGATGCTTTTCTTCTTGGAAGTAATATATTGGATGGACGTAGTTGTGAACGAGATACTGGATTTAGGAAAAAGAAAGAAACAATATATTTGGTGCTTAAGAAAGACTTCGAGAAAGTGTATGACTCAGGGAATTGGGCTTACATTGAATAGATGATTCCAGGATGGGATTCACTAAAAAATGGAGAACTTGGATGCATGCCTGTCTCTCGTCAAACTCAATTTCATCAACATAAAAGAATTTGTGACTCAAAAGGGGTTGAAGCAGGGAGATCTGTTTGCTCCTTTCCTTTTTCTTATAGCGGTAAAAGATTTGTCGAAGCTGGTGCGTAAAGGCGTGAAATCACAATGTCTTTCGGGATTTAAGTTAAGTGAATCATTATCCCAGAGTAATGTGCTTGGCATCAACATAGAAGAAAATTTATTGAGCGGTATTTCACCCTATCTTGCATGCAATATTTGTTCGGTCCCATTCAAGTTCTCGGGATTTCCAATGGGTTCTAATCCGAGAAGAGAATCTACATGGAAGCTTGTTATTGACTCAATAAAAGCAAGGCTTGGCAGTTGGAAGAGCTAACAACTATCCATCAGAGGTAGAGTTACTTCAATTCAGTATTATCATCCCTACCTCTATATTTTTTCTCGATGTTCAAAGCTCCCAAGAAAGTGAAAGGAGATATCATAAAGTTGAAAAGGAGGTTTCTACGGGGTAGGTGATGAGGAAAAGTTTAAGATGGCTTGGGTGAGTTGGGAGATGGTTTTTAATGAAAAAACTAGTGGAGGTCGCAGAATAAGGAATTTAGAAGCTTTCAGTCTAGCTCTTCTCTCAAAGTAGAGGTGTCGGTTCTTGGAAGGAAACAACAACGAAACATGGAAAAATATGCTAGAAGAAAGGTACGGAAAAAGGGGCCTTGGTTTAACGAGAAAGATCGAAGGAGGACTTTGAAGAACTCTTCTATTTTATGGTGTGACATAGTAACGGTAAGGGAAGGCAAAAACTTGGAGAATATGTGGTGTAGTGAGCTAGTTAAAAAGAAGATGGGGTCGGGAAACACAATACGGTTCTGGGAAAATTCTAGGATTGGGAGGGATTCTTTAAATACTTGGTTCCCCTCATTATTTGCCTCAGGTAACAATAAGGAGGAAATGGTAGCTGATATGGGTAATTGGCAGCAGTATTTATGGGATTGGGTAGCAGAATTGAGCCAGGACGAAGCCTCGAATACAGACGATATGCAAGCGATGCTATCTGGTGTCGCACCATCTTCTCAGCAACTGCGAGATGAGTCAGAATGTGTGGGTTTTCGAGTGGATGGATGTTGATGTGATTTGAAGCAGTGAGGTGATTTCGCAATTCAAATTTTTTGGCAACAAGTTCAAAGGAAAATCGAGGAAGGGGATTAAACACCTAATATGGATATTAGTAGCGTGGACCATATGGCTAGCAAGGAACAAAGTCTTATTTAGATGGGTGGTATCAAATGCAAGGTCTATCATTACGTCAGCAAAGTACACCGCTTAGGGCTTCTCAGTGAGGAAGGGAAGAAATGTTGGGGTATCGCTGGTTGATTGGCTCAATTGTCCCATGGGGTTTCTAGTATCGCTGTAAGGGAAGATTCAAATGGATCAAGTGCCGTAGTAGAATAGGAGGAACTTACGTAGGAAATTATATCATGGCAGCAACGTTAGTATGATGATTGTTGCATGATTTTGCTGGTATACAATTGCACAGGAGATTCAGACCGAAAGGAGATATTGATGCATGGTTGCTGATGTTTATGCTGGTGTAGTTGTAGCCGGTGATGATAAAAGCATGATGGTGAATTCTGGTTCACAAAAGGTGATAGTGGGTGTTTTGCACAATCTTTAGATTCATGGTTGCTGATGTTTTATTGGGGTAATCTTTTTCCTCTTTGGGTCTTTTTTCTGGGTTTTGGGCCAATGAGATTTTAATGAGCCCCCGGTAGATACATTGTAATTGGGATTGGAATACTCCTTGTACTCCTATTAATATATTAGTTGCTTATCTAAAGAAAATAAATAATTGAGTCCCCCACCCGGAAATATTAATAATAGTCTCCCCTCCTGGAAATATCAAAAATAGTCATCAATATGTAGTGTTCCGACAAAATTTTCCCCCAAACCATTTTGAAACTCCAATAAAATAATAATTATAATAATAATAATAATAAAAGTAATAATAATAATTCTCTCGTTCAACAAATATCGTATTGTATCAGTAGTTTCAGATATTACTCCCAACATCAAACCCAACTATTCATCTATTCCTGGAAACATAAACTCGCAACAATTTATAAATCTCAAAATAATTCAACTAAATCCACGTATTTAAGTTTGACAAACTATATGACCATATTATCGAAGTTGGATCCTCTCTTTCCCATTCACCCTACATCTCCCTCCATACTCTCTAACTCTCTCTTAAATTCACTCTCCCATCATTATATATATTTTTTAGTCATTTTCTCTCTCCGCCGACCCTTATATTTTGTGATGGAGAGGATGGAGGGAAAGAGAGATCCAAAACCCATATTACCATGTCCCTCTTGAAAAACAAAGCATTTCAAGTAAAGAGTATTGACACCATTAAGTAAATAAAATCAAAAGAGAACGACTTAAAGAATAAAACTAGGACTTGTTGTAGTCTCCATTATTTACTCACAGACTTCCTATTCCGCTTAGAGAGGAATCAAAAACTGATATCGATAGGATGAATTATCTGAACTAGATTAAGATAAAATTAAATTAGAATCTTAACAAAGATGTATAAAACTTAATTAATTGCTAACACCTATTTATATTATAATTTGTTAACACGTCTAGTTTATGTCTTTCTTATACCTTTATGTGTTATAAGCTCCTTCTAATGTTGTTAACCCAAAATTTAAGAACTACCCATATCTAAAATGTAATTTAAAGATACTAAACCTCAACAATGAACTACCCATTCAAATTGATAGATTACTTCGATAATAATACAAATTCAGTATTGGTAAAAGTACAAAAGGATGAATCTGCGAACAAACTCACAACATCCAAGTTATCATAAAATGGAAAAATGCCTACAAATGTGAGAAAACAAAAGTCACTGGAATACCCATGCCTCCGGATCTGTAACTTTCTGGCGCTAGTCATTACTTGAATATGCAATGGGTCGAAGTTGAAATGCCGATCTAAACCAAAAGAACACCACAACATGACAGGAAGTCAAAAAGACTGCACCAAGATGACAAACAACTATAACGCCGCATTCACATGATGAAATTTAGAAAAATACCAAAAAGAAGCAAGATCTATGTGAAAGCCACTTTACTATGAATTGTTTATTTTGGTAATAAATAAAAATATAGGGTGCTTCTAGGGTGAGGGATCAACTAAGTCCCTCACCAGTAAATCATTAAAATTGACTGTAGGATATATTATAAATTTCATCAATGATTGAGACACTACAAAAAAATTGATTTTTGCCCACGTATAATCTTAACCACTCATAACATTTTACACAATATTCTACGTTCAATTTCATTGTACATTGGTAAGAGACTTAGTTTTATTCCTCACCCTAGAAGTACCCCAAAAATATATACCTAATCTACAAATTCAAATAAATAATACACAATTAAGGTCAAACAAAAGAAATTAGTTCATAGTCAATTAGGTTAGTGAATTACCTACCAATTGGCATCAATATCGTCTTTGTGTTTCTGGAGGGGATGTTGCGGTTGGAAGCCTCGGTGAGTCCAAAATATGTCTTTGTCTTCTCATGGGCATATTCTTTTAATCAAGGAAGTCACAGTTGTTGGAGACTTATGATTCGCATTATCAAAACGAACAATAAAGGAAGTTTATCTATCGACCTCTGAAAACAACACTATGATAATACCTGCTATTGAAAATGACACTGCGAAAAATTTAAAGAAACTAAATTTTTCATGCCGATTGAGAAGTCTCATTTATGTACTTGTTACACCAATGTTTCATATTGTTTGGAGCCTTCTCTATTCCCGATCTAGCAAGTGTCTGGAGCTTCAAACCTTCTCTACTCCCATTCTAGCAAGTGACTGGAGCTTCTTTATAAGGTGTTTAGATACAGCGAGTCCAGGAGTACAGAGGTATCATCAATCCAATTTTCATTTGTCTGCTAGATAATGAATCATTAGTTGAATACAAATGTAATATCAAATACATCATTAGAGTATTTCACCAATTTAATAAGTTATTATATTAAATTATTACTGTTATTATATATTTATTATTTAATATCTCTACGGTCCTAGCTAGGAAGCATCACCTCACTAATCCTTGGAATTTCGGCTATGTCCCGATTATCACCCACCACCTTGTGTCAGTTCTGTTCTTCCTGTGAGAAAGTATATATAGTAGAATCAGTAACATTTGTCTATAAAAAAATCGACGATATTAAAATAAATGTTGAAACTAATACTCAACCATGAAGAAAGAAATTAAAACATTAGCTAGGAATGTGGAATCACAAATAATTGAATTCCAAAAAATATGTAACATTGGTGTAATTAAAAGAAAAAGGGTTACTTCAGGTGCTAGCTCAGTGGTACTTGCATATGTTTAGTTACACATTTACCTCAACATATGCAAATCTTTAAAGATTGGTAAACCTTAATGTTTTTTTCAATGATAGAATTCCCCCGAAGTCGAGTGCATCAATCCATAGTCCACAAAACATCGATACAAAAAAAACATTTACCTAAAATTTTCAAGAGTTATAAGACTTATCAATTCTTTTTATAGATCTGCATTGAATTTAGAAAAATTCTTTCAACAGAATATCAACAATGAACATAAAAACATGAAATGTTGAGAGGAAGAAAAGTTAACGAGAACCATAAAATAGTCCAATCACACGAATGAACTAGTATTTTAAAAGAAAAGCATAAAGCGTATAACAAAAAACCTATTTTTTTAAAAAGTATAACGATATATTTCATAATTGAGTTAAAAATCTTCTTCAAGTTCCCATATGGCCTTTTCCTATGTTTTTTTCCTTCGCAAATAACCTTAATTAGAAGAATGGTTTTGTTTCTTAACGTCTTAAGGCCACAGTGTAGAATCTTTACCAATATAGGTTGATAGGTCAAATGGGACCTCAGTTGCACGTACTCATGATTCAAGACTTTGGAAGAATCCAGAATATACATTTTGAGCTGAGAGACATGGGAGATATTATGCAAATTTGACATGGAAGACAATCATCTAAAATTTCAAACAGTTATAAGACTTGCCATTTCTTTGTATAGATCTGGATTGACTTCTGATAATTCTTTTAGCATAATATCAACAATGAACATAAAAACATGATATGTTGAGATGGGTAGAAATTAACGACAACTATAAAATAGTCCAATCACACGAATGAACTAGTATATTAAAAGAAAAGCATACATAGTATAACAATAAACCTATTAATAAAAAGTATAACTATATATTTCATAATTATTTACCTTCTTTTAAAGTAAGACAAAATTTGCCTTCTCTTGTGAATACTCTTTTAATCAAGGAAATCACAATCGTTGGAGATCTTTGTTCGGCAATATCAAAAAGAACAGTAGACCAAAACATGAAGGCGTACAAACATAAAACAACATCAGAAATTTCCATTTGATCATTCCTGCAATTATAATCAATCAATCAGGTTTTTTTGCCTCAATTATTAATCTAGTATAGACAAAACAACACAAGATTTGAAACAAGAAAAGAAGCCAACAAACGGTATAGATGCAAATAAGTGACAAATTATGATGAATGATCTGACAAGAGTAAAGGTGTATTGATGTAATCCACCCTAGAGTATGATCTTAAATCATAATCTAATCAATAACACAATTATGAATGTGTGCACATATCATCTCATATATATATGAATCGGTGATACATAGATATAGTGAAACACGATTTTGACAACTATTTGTAAAAGCGAGTAATGAGGAGAACAAAGATTGTGAGAGGCTGGGTAAGCGGTGTGTGTGTGTGTGTGTGTGTGTGAGAGAGAGAGAGAGAGAGAGAGAGAGAGAGAGAGAGAGAGAGAGAGAGAGAGCAAGGAGAAGAAGAGAAATACCCTAATAATTTTGGGGAAGCGCCGCTGCCATATGCAAGTATTTTGAAAATCATGACCGCAAGTACACATTTTATATGAAGATAACTCGAAGAGTATTTAGGGTTAGTTTATGTTTTTACGCAATCATATTTTTCAATATTATAGAAAAAAGAATTATAACTTTTAGATGATAAATTACTTAAGAGAATATTATATTCAATCAATTCATTTAAAGTAAATTCAATTTGAGATGACAATTTAAAACTACAAAATTGTTCAAGAAGAGAATCGAATTATAACACAAATGTGTCTAATAAGTTATAAATGATTCAACATTAATAATTAATGTAAATCAAATATTAAAATTTATCTTTTTTCTTTTACGACTATTTTTATAAAATACCGCAATAGAAATTTAATAGGAATATATATATTTTTATTTTCTAGCGTTTCTTATTACTAGTGCTGTGACCCGTGCTCTGCACGGGGCCAAAGCTCTAGGGTCTACGGAAGCATTATAAGGCCAAAATTAGGTTAATAGTAATTGAAGCCAAAGTTTAACAACTAAGTTATGTTTAGAAGATTCAAAAGGATAAAAACGAAAGAAAAAGTGATAACAATAGTAGAAATGCTAGTTATTACATTATAATTGGGTTATAAGGGGTTAGCAGAATAAAATAGACATAAGAATGAGATAAGAGTGCTTGACATTAAGAAGAACATTATAAGTAGTGACAAAGATGAAAGTGCTAGATATTATTACAAAGAGTACAAACATAATCCATAGATTAAGTGTTATTCATAGATAAAGCCTTAAGTTTGAACAGAAACAAAACTTAAGCATTAAAATTGCCACTGCAACAAACCCCAACAACTCCAACTCCAACTCCAACTCCACGTCATTTAATTGTGCAACAATCAGTGATCAAAGACCAAAAGAATATTTGTGAAAGTCCTTACCTATGGAAAAATCATGTAATCACATATAGACAAAGACCAACTATTGTTAACAAATGTGTAATGGTAGGAACTTAATTCAATAAATTCAAATCAACTTAAAAATGAGTAAACCTAAAAATAATTCACATATATTATTGCTTTCATATATTGGATTTCTACTAATACTCAAGGGAGTACTTAAATGACTTAGTTCTTCCCCTTAGCAGTTAGGGAGGGTTTTCCATGTGTTTGGGTGCTTATCATTTTTCCTGTTGTTATTATAGTATGAAAGTAACATAATTTTCTTGATCTAACTATTATTAACTTTGGCAAGAATAAAAGTATCATATTTGATCTATTCTTCAGAACTCACACGAAGACAAACAATATTCAGTATATTTTTTTCCATTTGTTTGAAGTTATTTATATTCTTTCATGCCTTTAACTCTTCTAGTTAAAAAATAGAAGACTGTCTTGTATAAAATTTAAAGAATACTCAAATAAATATTACCATGTTAATCTATATACTGGAAATTATCTTGTTGATTACTTGTTCCACTTCGCTTCCATGCTTTTCTGGATGAAACACAAAACACAATTGTTACATGGAATAAACATGCATATCATGAGTAGCTTTTAAGATGCACAAAGAAACCAAAAAAGGTTGGAGTACATACTAAAAGCTTTGAAAGAAAAAATTAAAGCCACACTATCAACATGTTTCAGGTTGCTTATAGTGCATTTGAGTCTCATGTTTCTCAATTGGAATTTCATGTACTTTATTGACATCTCAATTAGTAAAATCTCTTCACTATTTGCATTTTGGTTGCTTCTGTCATCTGGATATACATCTTTTGCCACATCTTGCTTACTTTGACTAAGTTCTTAAGCAGGAAGAATACTTGCCAGAAAGAGAATCACTAAGCATACATGTGAGATTTTCTTGGAGCCAATTTGAATTCTTGGGGCTTATGTGACTGTCCCACCACCATGAATGAAGTAACTTGATCCTTGAAAAACTCAATGAAGAGAGACCAAGGGTGATATTGAAGAGTGACCAAGAATGGATAATCCCTAATTGCAGCACCAACATCAAAGACCATCATCATTAGCAAATCATCATCCTTAACACCAAGAGCACTCAACTTCTAGAAATTTCTCACCTCTTTCCCATTACACAGAATTTGCAGTTGCTGAAGAGGCACATTTGTCTTCTTATAAGAACAAGTTTAGCATCAAAACAATAAAGTGAGAAACCCAAAATCACAGAAGCAACACACCCCCATAAAAAAGGTCAAAAGGACAAACGAAAACCATATAAGATCCAACATCACACACAAAATTTACATGAATCAAATACCAATATGATAATAAAAAACACATACATCCTAAGCAACATTAAACATTGAAGAAAATTGACAAAAGAATTAACTTTTAATCAAAAATTTGTTAAGAAAAAAATAGATGAGTAATTCGGGAACTCACCTCAACCTCAAGCAATGCCTTGACGTTTTCCACCTACAACATAAAAGGCGTGAAAAGGGGAATGAATCAATTAAAAGCAGCGATAAGAATTCCCAAATAACAATTCTCAAATCCCACAAACCGTAGAAACTGTGAAACTGGTTGCTGCAAAATAAAAGAGGAAAATTGATAAATGAAAAAACGAAATGAAGAAGATGGCAAAAACGAAAATGAAATGGAAATGTATAAACAAAATGGATAATCGAAAAAACGGAAATGCATCCAACCTTGAGATCAAAATAAAAGATATTATACTATCAACATGAAAAATTTGCAAAGAAAAAATATAAAACATAATTATAATGAAAACATCTTATGTTATCTTGAAGAACTCAAAAAAAAAAATTCATTTGTAAAAAAGTAAGAAGGGTATAAAGACAAAATTGTAAAAAATCATTATACCAACATTATGTAATATTTTTCATTTGGGTCCGTGTAAAACCAATTAAGTTCTACTAATATTAAGTAGTGTTTCGTTGTTGAGACTTGTAACATCTTAATCCACAATAGTTAGTTGGGATTAAAACACAACATTTATAATACAGTTAACTTGTGGAATAACAGACTTGTCAAGTAATAGTTACACACACGCTTATCTAAAAAAAATAGTTACACACATAACATATTCCAAATGTCTATTATCACCACACTACATTACAACTTAATATCATAAGTTCTTGAGTAGCAAAATACATAAGGTAAACAAATAAATTTTGTGTTAACATGAAGGGATAAGATATAAAAACTCTCAATGACCCTCAGGGACTCTAAAACATAAACAGATAAAAATATATAGGTTTGTTTAAAACTGATTTTTTTTTAGTGAACATCGTGTTCTTATCATCTTTATCCCTATGGGTCCTTAGAGTTTTTCGGACCGGGATCAATGTTGGCAGAGTCAGTAAGCATCATATGGCGTGCCCAGACCGACCTTGTTTTACATTAAGCTTAATCCCATTTACATCAATCTTCGAATGTGAATCACCTTTTTATTCAGGGAGATTATATAAGTTCTGCCCCCTTTGTATTCAATAGGGTTCTAAAAATATTTTTGATACAATCATATTCAAGTTACATTCAGAATTTAAACGAATTATCAACCAATACATTGCAAGATTATAGTGCCAATACAACATATCTGCAGAATTTTCTCCAACCATACATAAACTTTGGTGAATTAATTAAAATGCCAAATGACATCAACTTTACCCAAACAAACACTCTATGGAAATCTATATAAGTCTACTTTCAGAATATGATTTTTAGTTTGCAAGTTAAGAATCCATTTTGTATAGTTTATTAAAATAAAACACAGTGGTGCAGAAACAGGATAAATTTTTTTGTTCAAATTGCAATTTAGTTTTATTCATAAATACTTAACCAAATTGGACAAATCAAGTGCCCAAATTAAATAAAATTTAGTCTAGTTTCTAAATAAATACGATTAATGTTGAAAGGACTTTTGTGGAAGTCAGAAAGAGGAAAACACTGAACATATATCAATACGCGTTTGGGGACAACACCCAAGCCTTCTTAATTTCAATCTAATTCATCACTTTCCTTTTTAACACTCCATCAACCACTCAACATAGACATAGTAAAAACCTTAATTAACATATACACACATTTAGGGCATACACAAACACATTGTAGAATGAATAATTTCAACATGCGAGTGCTCATTTCAACACCTACAATAAAATTGATAGAAGTAGGGTTTACGAAACTCAAGCATTCATAAGAGCGAAATCAAAATAGAACTCTAGGACATGATTAACGGTATGTTTGGGAGGGGGATTTGGGAGGATTTTGGAGGTCTTGGTCTATATTTTAATATCTTTTTGAGATTTTAAAAAATTGAAGGAATAACATGATGGATAATGATAAAATATTGTTAATCACACTTTATTTTTGTTTAGAAACATTTTATAGCTTATTCAAATTGAAATTTAAAATGAAGCTTTCCCCTCCCTTCCCCTCCTAAAACCCCCATCCAAACAATAACATTATATCAGAACATAATGAATCCCTAATGAGGATCTTATCTTTCCCTCCCTAAGCCCCCGTAGGTTGAGAACTCACCTTAGGTTTTTGAAGGTCTAACAATGGTGATTGTGCAAGGTTGGAGATGAAGAGGGCTTGAGGTTAGGGAACATGAAATTGAACCTTCAAGCTCTCAATGATCTGAACCTTTTTGCTGGACCTTTTAACAACTTGATTTTCTTCCTTTCTTCCTTGTTTTCACGTTACTCTTCTTTTCCTCTAGTTCTCTCTATTTTTTCCCTTTCTCTTTTGTTTAAGTGTTAATGTATGGTTCAGGTGAAGCAATGTGACTTTATTTGCATGTGTTCCTATTGGTTGAAGGGTGTCTAGGTGGAAAATGGAAATGGAGTGATAAGGTGATTGTTTTGGTTTTTGCAAAAAGGTCCCTCCATACTCTAGTTGATGCTAATGTTATTGAATTCTATTTATTTCCTGCAATTATGTATTCTTATTCCTAATCATTTATAAAATGCATTTATAATATATTCTAACAATTTAAGTTAACATAGTCAATCAAATTAAAAAAATATGTAGACCATGATTAAGAAAGGTGGGGTTTTACTTTACTCCCCTTCTTTTTAAAAATTTCTGCCCACAAAAATTGTAACATACATATCTATGCAAACAAATATGGGTGCTTGAGTTGAAACTCTTCTTCATGTTCGCATGTGGCCTCTTCCAGAGTTGTTCCTTCCCAAATGACCATAATTAGAAGGATGCCCTTGTTTCTTAACGCCTTAAGGCTACAGTCTATAGTCTATACCATCCTGGGTTGATATGTCAAATCGGACCTCAGTTATACGTACTCATGATTCAAGACTTGGAAGGATCCAGAATGTACTTTTTGACCTGGAAGGCATTATGCAAATTTGAGAAAGAGGGAGGCTATGCAATATGATAAGCAACTGGACCGACACCAGAGAGGATTTGGAATGGACCAATGAAACGAGGGACTAACTTTTTAGCCTAAAGGGCTCTGCCAGTTCCTTTTGAAGGGGTTATTCTTCTAAAAACATGATCAGACTCTTCAAACTCAAAAGGTCGTCTACGCTTGTCGGCATAACTCTTTTGACGGCTCTGAGCCGTCCTTAACTTGTCCTTGATTAAACGAATCTTTTCAGCGGTTTCTTGAACTAGCACCGAACCTAATAAACTTCTCTCTCCAACGTCATACCAGCACAAGGGTGTCCTACACTTACAACCATATAGTGCCACATAAGGTGTTCTAGCAATGCTAGAGTGGTAGTTGTTGTTATACGCAAACTCTATTAGGGGGAGATGCTCATACCAACTTCCACCACTTTCCGAAAGACACACTATCAGCATGTCGTCTAAGGTTTGGATGGTCTATTTTGTCTGCCCATTTGTCTGGGATGGTATGCAGTGATAATGCTCAAGTTTGTCCCTAAGGATTTGTTTAACGCACCCCAAAACCTAAAGGTGAACTTAGGGTCTCTATCTGACACTATAGTGGTCGGTACCCCGTGTAAGCTGATAATCTCTCAGAAATAAAGCTTGGCTAACCAGAAGGTGTTGTATGTGGTTTTAACTGAGAGGAAGTATACTAACTTTGTGAGTCTGTCAACTATGACCCAAATAGAGTCATATCCTGAATGCGTTCGGGGCAAGCCTGGAACGACCATGTCTTAGGTTAAGTTTAATCACGTTTACATCAACATTTGGATGTGAATCACCTTTGAATTCAGGGAGATTCTATAAGTTTTTCCCCTTTTGAATCACCTTTGTGTTCAATAGGTTTCTATAAATATATTTGATACAATCATATTCAAGTTGTATTCGGAATTAAAAACAATTATCAACCAATACATTGCAAGATTAGAGTGAACAAATCAAGTATTTCAACATACAACATATGTACATAATTTTCTTCTGTCATACATCTACTTCGGTGAATTAATTAAAATGACAAACGATATCATATTTAAACAAACAACAACTCTTTGAAAAGAATTATAAGTCTACTTTCTGAATATAACTTTTAGTTTGAAAGTTAAGAATCCAATTCATACAGTTTATTAAAATAAAACACAGTTGTGCAGAAACAGGACAAATCTTTTTGTTCAACTTGCAATTTAGTTTTATGGATCAATATTTAACCAAATTCAGCAAATCAAGTGTCCAAATCGAAGAAACGTTAGTCTAGTTTCTAAATAAATAAGAATCACAACGAGGAAAACATTGAACATATATCAATACAGGTTTGGGGATAACTCTCAACACCTTTTAATTTCAATTCTTTTTCATCACTTTCCCCTTTAAAAACCCGTCAACCACTCAACATAGACATAGTAAAAACCTTAAATAACATATACACACATTTAGGGCATACACAAATACATCATCAAATGAATAATTTCGACATGCAAGTGCTCATTTCAACACCAACAAGATTGATAAAAATAGGGTTTAAGAAACTCAAACATTCATAAGAGGGAAATAAAAACAGAAATTGAGGACATGATTGAGTAATTATAAAATTATATCAGAACATAATGAATGCCTAAGGAGGGTCTTATCTAGCCCTTACCCTAGGTTGAGAACTCATCTTGGGTTTTTGAAGCTCTAACAATGGTGATTGTGCAAGGTTGGAGATGAAGAGGGCTTGAGGCTAGGGAACATGAAATTGAACCTTCAAGCTCTCAATGTTCTGACCCTCTTTGCTTGATGATAGGTCGCAAGTATACGATTCTATCGCGTAGTAAAAGTATCGATCCATAGGGACTTATGTGATTACCAATGTTATTTTCAGTTTTAATTAGCTAAAAAGAATCATTGAAATAGAAGAAATTGTTGCTTGATTCTCTAAACGGAATGAATGAAATAGAATAAGTTGTTGTCTTGTTTCATCACAATGATAGAATGATTTCACAAATCCTCATCGATTCCCTATTTTATATAAGGTTTATTTTCTAAGAACAAGGCATTCAATGGTAACTCAAGTTTCCTTAAGTACAAGCCTTTTCTTATCCCAAGAGTCCCAAAAAAAATTCCATGTTTTGTTTCGCTTGTTTAATCCCATAGTTCTAATATCAAACTTCGGCTTTCGTTACTTCGTTTAATATTTGAAAAAAATTATGAATAATGGGATTAAATTAGAATATAAACTTTGACAAAATAGAGTTTAAACCTGGGATTGCTTAGGGGTCTATCATTGGATTAGTTCCACAATCCCAAGACTAAAAGGAGTCTACTCACTCATGATTATGGTAAACAATTGCTTGAAATTAGAATACATGAATTGTAAATGACAGAATTTTAAATGACTAGAATTATAAATGACAGAATGTAAATGACAAAAAATATAAAGAAAGCAATAGAGTGCAGAAGGTAAAAGTGCAGAAAATAAAAGACAGAAAATAAAAGTGCAAAAATGTAAAGAGCAAGTGAGAACTTAAAATGGGAAATGTAAATTGTATAAAATGTTAGAAGTAAACTTTGAGTGGTGTTTGAAATAGCATAATCTGGTCCTAAGCACTCAGAAATTTGTGCTTTATATAGGCTAAGATAGGAGACAAAAGAGTTAAATTACATTACAAGCCTTAAAGGAGCAAAATGTAATAGCTTGGCAATCTGATGCAGGCGCACTGATCGTGCTAGACCACGCACTGGTCATGCCATCCACTAACTGTCACTTGATATGCCAACGGGAAAATAGTCACTCACGGGTCCTACTCAAGGACGCACTGGTCGTGCTCAGTTCTGGTCCTTGGTGCTTTTCTTGAAATCTCTTGTAATTTCTTGCTCCTTGTTTCTCCTTTTAGCTTGGAATTTTATCTATATGCTTCTGGAGCTCAAATTCCTTCACATCAACTCAAAGCTTGATCTTAAATGAAAAGAAAACATTTGGTAGTAAAATAGCTCAAGACTAGACCTAAGTTGCCACACAAATTACTAAAAACAAATGTTATAAAGACACTTAATTTAGACTTATCAAACTCCCCCATGCTTGAATCTTTCCTCATCCTCAAGAAAGAACAATAAGAATAACAACAACACATTTTCTCCAAGGGCTTTGCTTTTAGATTACATTTGTCACATTCCTCTATGCTTTTCATGAAAGTTTCAACTCACAAGCTATCCTGAGTGAGTGTGTGTACTCGTAAGTCGAGTCTAGTTACCATGATAGAAAAACTTGCCTTATTTTACTTAGAAGTAGCCTTCTTAGATTGTGCTTCACTTGATCACAAAGGGAAAAATAGTTTTTGACTTGTGATTCTTTGGGGATTAATACTTAAAGCTTTGGTGGTCAGGGCAAACAATTTTTATTTTTTTCTTTCTTTTTCTTTTCTCTTAGCTTTTCTTCTATTCTTTCTATTTCAAGATGAAATATTTGGCTTTTACAGGTTAACTCCATCTCTTCGACCAAAACCATGAACTGTCACCCCGAACATGACCTTCCTACTTAACAATTAACCTTGAAGTATGTGCCTTTTTCTATTTGCTCTAACCAATTCAGAAGTATAGAATGAAGTCTTTGACTTGTTACTATTCCCCCTTTTTTATATTAACTTGGCAACAGTTTTAAGTTGGTTTACTCAAGCATGACTTAGCTAACATTTAAACTACTTGGTTACCTTTCTACACTTAGAGTTTAACGTATGAAGATAGCTATGAGTATAGAAAACAATCCAAACATTGAGTTATGCTTACATGCTAGATTTCATCATAAAGTTCAGTCCTATTCTGAATTTTTTCTTTCTTTAAACCCAATTATCTACCAATAATGCTGCAACCATACAGTATCATTTCAAGATGGCACAAACAGGGGATAAACATGGGAGGAGAAGATAGTAACTCAAAACAAACACAAAAAATTTAAATTGAATTGAATTGAATTGATTGATTAGTTTTCTTTTTGTTTGTTAGTTTTTTAAATTGAGTCTTGTTTTCGTTAGTGTTTTTGAGATACTTAGCACGTTTAATTTGTTTGTTTTGTTGTCCTTCGCCTAGCAATGACAGAATCCATCCTAGCTATGAGGAAGTTGTCAGTGTCGATGCTTACCTGAAACTCGCCTGGAGATGGACAAGGCTCGACAGGCGATGAGGAAGCTATTGTCAGTGTCGAGCTGAAACACGCCTGACGATGGTCCTTGCTCGCCAGGTGATGAGGCAATTTTCAGTGTTGGTTCTTACCTGCAGCTCGTCAGGCGATGGGGTTGTCTCGCCAGGCGATGGGGTAGTCTCACCTGGCGATGATGAAGCACTTTTCAGCTTCCAGTGTTTTGCTTGCATCTCGCCAGGGGATGGGACAGTCTCGCGAGGGGATTAATCACTTACTCAACTCCTATTTAAGCCTGTAACTCTAATTTTAGGTTATTCTGATCATTGATAACAGTCTCGTTTTGCGCTGTAAAGTGTACGACGCAAGGATTCGCACCCCACTGACCTCTGTTGTTGATTCAAGCTAGGGAACAAGTCATTGGAGCCTTTATGTTGCCAGCTTCTCCCTCTAGTTTGATCTTTTCTCTTATTATTTGTATTTCTCTGTCTAGCTAATCCACTACAAGAATTTCAGTATTTACCGGCGGGTAAAATCCGCCGGAAAAATCGAATTTCCGCCGAAAAATGGTCATTACCGGCGGATCTGGCCAACCGGAAATCCGCCGGAAATTCACTCGTCGGTAATGGTTACCCGTGGAGATTCCGCCGGTAATTACCGGCGGATTTTTTACATTACCGGCGGATTTTTTCGCCTGTAATTTCCGGCGGATTTTCCGCCGGTAATGCACATTACCGGCGGATTTTAAAAAAAAAAATTCAATAAAATTAAACCTTTTTTTTTCAATTTTTCCAAACTTTAAATTTTAATAAAAAGTAAGAAAAAATGAAAATGAATGAGAATGTAAAAGTAGGAAGGAATGAAAGAGAATATGAGAAGAATGAACGAGTGAGAATGAAGAAGAATGAAGAATGAAGGAGAGTATGAGAAGTCTTAAAATTGGAGAGAATGGGAAAAAAGAAGAAGAAATAAGAATGAATGAGTGAGAATGTAGAAGAGAGGAGAGATATATAGAGAAATTTATGGAGATTGGAGAGTATGAGAAAGATGAAGAAATATAAGATAGAGAAAATGTAGAGGAGAATGAGAAGGAAATAAAGAGTGAAATGAGAGAATGAGAGGAGTGTAGAAGAAAGTTTTATTTATAGGTGGATTTTTGAAATTACCGGCGGACTTTGTAAAAAAAATTTATTTATTTATTTATTTACAAAATCCGCCGGTAATGTTTTCGGCGGATTTTTGAAATTACCGGCGGATTTTTGAAATTACCGGCGGATTTTGCAAAAAAAAAAATTGTTTTTTTTTTTGCAAAATCCGCCGGAAACATTACCGGCGGATTTTTGAAACTACCGGCGGATTTTGTAAAAAATTTTTTTTTTTTTTTTTTTGCAAAATCCGTCGGAAACATTAGTGGCGGATTTTTGAAATTACCGGCGGATTTTGTAAAAAATATTATCATGTTTTTTTTTTGCAAAATCCGCCGGAAATGTTAAAAAATCCGCCGGAAACATTACCGGCGGATTTTTGAAATTACCGGCGGATTTTGTAAAATAAAAAAAAACAAAAATTTATAAAAAATCCGCCGGTTATTTCAATAATCCGCCAGAAATGTACCGACGGAAGAAATCCGCCGGTAAAAATCCGCCGGAAATTCATATTTTTCTTGTAGTGATCTTTGTGGTGTTGGGTATGAGTAACAATTTATATATCAAACCTCTGTTATTTAAATGAATGTTATGATTTATGTTTCATTCTCTGTTCTTAACTCTTTCTAGGATTTGATCCCTCTTAAAGATGATTTATGATATGTGAATGAAAATTTGAATTACATATGCTTGAGAAATGAAATCTCTTTATATCTAGTCTAGGAATAGTCATTGGTATTCAGAATCTTACGATAACTGTTGTTATTACTGCTTATTTCTTTTTTGGGTCACCTAAGGAATTCGGGATTTTTATTAGAAATAAATGTTCTTTTGACTTAGTAATTAGGGTTAGAAGTTAAATTGTTAAACTGATAATTAACCGCAGTCTCTGAGTTCGACACTCGGTCTTTCTGTACTATTACTAGCAACGATCCGATACACTTGTCGTGATCGCATCACCAATCTAATCATCTATTCCAATGATTAGTTAAACACATAAACCATACAATTTCACAACATATAAAATATAGTCTTCATGAATCAATAGCATTGTACGTTTTAACAAATCAATCAAGTTTTTGGATCACATATACTCATTTTTTTCAACAATTCAAACATCAACTTTATATTAAACATAAAACTCAGTCACCAAACATATAAATAACATCAAACCTTCACTTGAAAGTAAAATAGCACTAATGAAATTGAGCTAGAATTCGAAAAACAAGTATGAAATGCTTCCACAAGGACAAAATGACTCCAAAGACTTCAAACCAACAATGTGAACTTCAAAACTCCACCTTTGATGTTTCTACTACATCTAAAACTTCTACGACCCTCTAACCAAGTGTCCAAACCCACATGCAAAGAGAACTTTGGTAGATTGAAGGGGTTTTGGGTGTGAAGAAATGAGAAGAAATGTTGAGAATGGTGATGATTATAGAGGTAGTGATGCTAAGAGTTGTCATACCCTAATTTTGTCCGCCTAGGTTTAAAACCCTAATTTTCCGCAAAAAAATAAATAAATTGAGAAGTGTGGTTTTATTTTGAAGAGTGAAGAGCATTGTGCATGCATTTTTGGGTTTTAAAAGTCATTCTATGGCTTTTAAATTCATTGTTAGAGTAGAAATGCATTTGTTGTTAAAAAACAAGGTTTTTAGGGCAAAAGGGTATTTTGGTCATTGTCAAAAATAAGATAATTTCTCATCAAGAATCATTGTGCAATTTTAGAGAAATTTATTTGAGGCAAAACATTTTGGTCATGTATGTATGTATGCGCATGCATGCATACATTGTGCACAAAATTTCAAAAAGGATCAATAGGGAATATTCTACAAAAAGTTCCAAGATGTGATTTTTATGACATTTTTTGGTCATGGTGATCACATAAAATGGCATATTCCTCAAAATACCTTGTATGTGGCTCAAAGTAGTGTATTTTTGTACAATTATCTTGAAAAGAATAATCAAAAATAAAAGGAAAAGGGAATGGTCTCATAATAGTACAATAGTACAATTGCCAACTTGCAAAACTTGGTCACCAAGGACCCCTCCCAATGTGTGTCGCCTATCCCTCTCATTCCCTCTCATATTTTCATTTTTTGACCTCAATCCATGTGTGATTCAATCCTCACCCTCCATTCAAATTTTAGATGCAAGGGTCATTTTTTGGAGATTGAAGACCAAGCTTGAAGATAAGTTGATTTGGTTAATTGTTTCTTCATCTATTGTGTTTATTTGGAGCTCATCTTAAGGTATGTGATTCCTAGACCCCTTCTCTTGTAAATCCTTGCATAAAGTCATCATTTCTTGCATATTTGTGAGATTTCCACTTCCAAAAATGTAGATCCTCTCTTTTAACTTCATTTTTATGCTTGTACATATGTTAATCTCATGAATCTTTGTTTTGATGCTTTGATTTTGGGGTTATATGCATGATTTTGTTGTGTTAATTGAAATAAAATGTTATTTGCTTTGATAATAATTTCGCATGCTTCAAATAAATATGTGTTTTATGACTTTTGCTGGTTCTCATGGTTGAATCTTGTGAATAAATGTATCTATGTTTTGGTTATGTCATTCGCTTGCTTGATTTGGTTGACTTGTTGAAATAAATTGATGATTGGCCATGTATGTATTTCGCATATTTTGAGATAATTTGGTTTGATGTTGATTTTTGGGTGTTTGTTGGCTTAATTTGAATATGAACCATGATTGTGAGCTTTTGTGCCAAAAGGAATGGTTACAAGATGTAAATCTTGATTTCCTTCGGCTATTTGGTTCGCATATGTTCAATAATTAGGTTTTAATATTTGATTTGATGCCTTTTGAGGTTCAATCGTACAATTGCTTGGAAATGAACCTTGATTGTGAATTTGGGTCGCTTAAAGGAATGGTTGCAAGATGTGTATCTTGATTTCTTCGGGCTAAAAGGTTCGCATACTAGGGTTTATGAATTGATTTTGTTAAATTACTTGTTTAAACTTGCAAATATTCAAACCTATGTTGTTAATTGTGAAATTTGTGATTTGAGAAGATGAATTTGGGTTTTGGTTCATTTATGGTCCACAAATGATCTTGGGTTATGCTAAGTTGGCAAAAGATAGGTTCATTTAACCTTGATGCACGTGCATTTTGCATATTCATGCATTCTTACCTATTCTTGCATCCTTGTCTACTCATGCATTCTTGAATTGAAGCTTGGTACTCCATGCTTGATATACTTGTTTATGTGCTTGTGGTGCATTAAAATGTTGAATTGGTGTTCACAATTTGCTTGTTTTGATTTCCACCAATTGTTACTCGTTAGTAACTCTCCAAAACTTCAAAACCATGTTGCATACAAAAAACAACTTGTTACTCGTTAGTAACGTTCCAACTTCAAAACATTTTTTTGCATTTACATAATCATTGATAAACAACTTCACTTCTTCTCAAAACAATTCCAAACTATTTTTCACAAATCAAACTTTGTTGAGGATAATTCGAAGCCTTTGCTAGCACGATTGTCAACAATGGGGTGCTAGTGGTGATCGCTTGGAGTCTTTGCTCAATTGATTATCATGAACACTCATTTTTCAAAAGAACTTTCATTTCACAAATTAAAAACTTTGTTGAGGATAATGCGAAGCCTTTGCTTGCACGATCGTCAATAATGGGATACTAGTGGTGATCACTCGAAACCTTTGTTGTTTGATCACTGTGAACATTCAATTTTCACAATTAAACAACTAAAAAATAAAAACCTTTTCTCGACAACCGAGAACTATGTAAGCTTTGAATTCTCCATCGCACTGGGAGATACGTAGGAGCGGGTCACATTCCCGACAAGCACGACAAATGAAAACCATTTTCTTTTCAAAAAAACAAACCCTTTTCCAAAACAAGGCAATTTCTAAAAACAAAACAATTTTCGAAAACAAGAACTACGTTGCTTTGATTCCCTCCCCAGGATATGTAGGCACGGTGCCCTCCCGTCAAGCGCAAAAGATTAAATTTTCCTTAAGTTTTTCCATAAAGTAAGGAGAGATAAAGAGAGATAAAAACAAAGCATTTCTTAAATCAACCTTTTAAATCACACGTCAAATCGAGGTTCCCTTTCAGTAGAAAGGATGTGTGGGGTGCTCGTACCTTCCCCATGCATAACCGACCCCCGAACTCAAATCTCGTGGTTCCAAGGACCATTGTCTTTCAAGAAAGGTTTTTTTCAATGTTTTATCTCTAAAAAAATATTGGTGGCGACTCCAGTTCATGTTGTGCGAAGAGAAATCCCTCCAAAGGATTTTTCGGGGTGCAACAGCTGGCGACTCCGCTGGGGATCTTTCTTTAGTGGGTCGAGCCAATCGATTCGACATGTGATTTATTTCGTTGATTTGAATGCTTTGTTATATCTCTCCTCCTTTCCCTTTCTTCTTTCTTTCCTTTGCCTTTAAAAACATGCTTGCATTATTCTTAGAATTGTCGTGTGCATTCTTGTGATGTTGTGCTTGCGTGCATTGTGTGTTAGCCTTCTTCCTCTTCTATATTTGCTTCTTGAGTAAAATAAGAGTAGTTTCTTCTTCTTCTCCTCTTACTTTCGTCGTTTATATGCTTTTCTCATACATTTCCCCAATCCTAGCATGTTCCCCTCTTCTTTGCTCCCTTTCTTGAGGTAAGCTCATGCATTTCCCCTAATCCTATTATGTCCCCTCCTCTAGGCTCCCTTTCTTAAGGTAAGCAATGCTTGCGATTGTTGTTGGAACCCTAGGTTAGTATACTTATGTTGAAATGATATTGAACCCTAGGGTAGACGACATGCTGTTGCTTGATATTGTCTGGACTTTTTTGGTTTCCCTTTGCAGGTGGGGTTTGGGTAGATTTTTAGGTGTTGTGCCCTCATCACACACTCCACACCTTATATTTGTGAGCATTGAGTGGGGCCTAAAACCCAAGGTCTGCAAAGAACCCTAGGAGAGTGGAAATGAGTAGTGACTGCCATTCGTAGACCGTTGTCTGTCTGGCTCTCTTGAAAGTTTCGCCCAAGAGTGCGCTTTCTTCATGATACCTCACAATCGGTAGCTCTCTACGATTGTGGGTGTATTCATGAGAGAGACTTTAGCTCTTGGTTGCCATTGTGAGGCAGTGACCGGAACCCACATGGGAGGATTACCCTTGTCGTTGACTTTAGAGCCTACGATCTTTACCCATTTGTAGGACACGGGGGCACGCAAATTGTGTGTTGCATTAGCTTAGGCATCCTCTTTCGAAACTCTTTTACCAAAAATGTAGAAAGTAATTTCATTTTTCCCTCATAAACACCTATATGAGGTGGCGTATAGCGGGTATTTTCAAAAATGTTTTGAACCGGCACCAATAAACATCATTTTCCTCTCTCTTTTCTATGTAAATAAAAGGTCATAATCATCACATCTGAGTCATTTTGCATCATCATCATTGCATTCGCATCTAACAAAAATTTTGAAAAAAACCCTCCATTCTTTGCATCCTCCATGCATTAAAGTTGTTTGCCGGAGATCGCAACGTAACACAAAGTCTTGTCATAGGTGTGTAAGAAACGGAATGGAATCAAAAGGCAAAACCGTTTTCAATTCAAGGCTTCCTGTTGTGAAAGAGATTGATATGACTAGTCTGAAAGAGTATGCATCCCTCCTAGGTCCTATTGAGGTCAGGTCTTTTGACAAAACCTATGGGAACATTCGCAAGCTGCTATAACTAGAAGTGCAAGAGAGTGCCATTGCTGCCCTGTGTCGGTTCTATGACTCGGAGATTCGCTGTTTCATTTTTAAGAATTTCCAAATGGCGCCTACCCTAGAAGAGTATGATAAGATTTTGGGCTTTGATCGATCCAAGTTTAAGCCTTATCAATACCAAGGGGAGTATTATTCTGATGAAAAGCTTGCTGCCTTGTTGCAAATCAGTGCTGAGAAAGTGCGGGCCCATAAGATAGAACGTAATAAGGTATTTGGGTTTCCTCAAGAATACTTTGAGAGTTTGATGACCAGCTATGTAGTGTCTGATGATTGGAATTCTTTCAAGCAAGTGCTAGCTCTGACCATCTTCGGCATTGTGCTCTTCCCTCAGATAGAGAGGCATGTGAGTGAAACTGCAATCGGTGTCTTCCTCGCCTTCAAATGTGCAAAAAATCCTATCAACCCGGTTCCCGCAATCCTCGCAGAGATATACCGTGCCTTCACTCGTCACCATGAATTCCAAAAGAATAAGATGTGTTTCTCCTTCCCTGTGTTATATGCTTGGTTGATCAGTCATGTGTGTACCAACAAAAGTGATGTGAAGGATTTGCTTTCCTATGCCTTGGGTTGTAATCCGAAGACTATGAACTCTCAAGAGTGGGTGCATGCTTTCAAGAACCAAGATGCTCTCCAGATTCGTTGGTTCTCACCTAAATGTTGGGTAGACAGGCCTTGAGTGGTATTTCGGTGTGGGAGTTTTCAGAACGTTCCTCTCATGGGAACCCAAGGATGCATAAACTATAACCCCTCTTTGACCTTGCGACAGCTCGGATACCCTATGCGGGATTCACCCTCCGAAGCTATGCTGTTTCGTTTTTACCTCCACGCGGGGATCCCTAAAGACGAGAGTCTACTTCGGCGAGTCCTGCAAGCATGGGAAACCGTAGTGCGGAAGCACAGAGAAGAGTTAACCAGGAGGACCACTGCTATCTCTTTTTCTCAATGGCTTGAAAGGAGGATTAGTGAAACTTGGTCATCCAACCAAGGAGTACCACTGCCTGAGGAAAAGATACAAGAACCTCACATTCCTACCATTGAAGAATTGGAAGAGGTTAGGTTGGCCATGTCAAAGGTGGGAGAAGAGAAAAGGGCTCTGCAAGATAGATTGAGAAAGATGATGCAAGACAAGAAAAAGCTAGAAAATGAAAATGCTTTCCAAGTTGCAGCTATTGAGGAAGTCAATAGAAAACTTGAAATAGAGGGGAAAAGCAAGAGGGAAATGCAAAAGCACTTGAAGGGTGCCAAAGAGGAAGTGAAGAGGTGCACTACCAAGATGAATGAGGCTGTAGCGGAAGCAATTAAATGGAAGAGGCTATATGAGGATACATGGAAAGAAGAGCAAGCAGTCAGGCACGCACTAGTTAAGTCAAGAAAAGACTCTCGAATAATGAAGCTTGAATTGGAAGATCAATTAAAGAGTGTCATGCAAGATCGGGAATCTATTGAAGGGATCCTGAGGGATTATCAGCAAGCACTAAGAAGGGAACAAGGGAAGTCGGAAAGCTTGGCCAATCATGTGCAGTACTTGGAAGGGTCTTACCTCCGGCTAAGGGAGAAGAGTGACTATTGGGAGAGTCAATTTGCGGAATTGCTCAGTAAGGTAAAAAGTCAACAAGTCTTTGAGGAATTGAAAAAGGAAGGCTTACATTGGAAAGACAAGTTCTCCAAGTTAGTTTGGTTAGCTATTCAGGCTGTGAGAGACATTCCCAAGAAGCTAAGAAAGGCGGATGCAGAAATGAATCCTTTCAACACCCCTGTCAAGGTATGTGAGTTTGTTGAGTACTGCAAGATTCTCACAGAAGAACTCCTGGAGAAAGCCCGGGGGGCAGCTGAGAGCAAGAAGAGGAAAAGGAGCGAGGAGTTGAAAGCCATATGCCTTTAAAGTTCCCTTTAGAGTATTATAGCGATCCTTAGGAAATTGTAATTTTCTTTAAGAAGTTGTAACTTTCTTTGGAAAATAGTACTTTGTTTAAAATCATTGTATTGCACTCTTAAGGAATATTGTACTTTGATTTGCTTTCTATTTGTGATACTCCTTCGCATTCCATTTAATTGAAGTACGTTTGTTTTGCCTTGTTGCTTCCAACTTTGTTGCAATCCTAAAAACACCTGAACCTTAACACCTATGATAAGTCGAGTTGCACCGCGATTCCCGGCAATAAACATAATTACATGCATATTGCATTGCATTTGCATCATTTGTCTTTGTGTTCATAAAAAAAAAATGTTCCATCTTAAGAAGTAAGACAAGCTGGTTAATCATCGGTATTGGACGCGATCACAGGCAAGAAATATGGCCAACAATCAAGACAACGCGAATCTGGGCAATCATCAACCAATCCAGAATGGTGTAGTTCCAGAAGGTCCGAATCCAAATGGTCAGGGTCACTACAAGAAAAACTGGATTTTCCGGCAACCAAAATCCGCCGGAAATGACCAAAATCCCCCGAAAATGTGGACTTTCCGGTGGATTTTTGGCGCCGGAAAAACCCTCGTCGCAAACAGTTTCCGGCCGATTTTCCGCCGGTAATTTCCGGCGGATCTTCCGCCGGTAATTTCCGACGGATTTTTGATAATTTCCGGCGGATTTTTGGTAATTTCCGGCGGATTTTAAAATTTTTTTTTTTAAAAAAAATTTCGGCGGATTTATGGTAATTTCCGGCGGATTTTCCAAATTTTTTTTTTTTTAAAATCCGAAATTTTTTAATTTTTTTTTGAATTTTATAACTTAATATGTGTTTTAAATAAAAGTCAAAAAACAAAAGTAAAATCAAATGTTGAATGGTATTGTTGAAAAAGGAAAGAATAAAAGAGAATATGAGAAGAAATGATATATGAGAGAATAAGAATGAGGAATTATGAAGAAATAAGAATAAAATAGTGAGATGAAGAAGGAATAAGAATAAAGAAGTGAGAATGAAGAAGAAAGGAGAATTATAGAAGAGAGATATGTAGAGAAATTTTTGAAGATTAGAGAGTATGAGAAAGAAGAAAAAAGATAAGATAGAGAAAATGTAGAAGAGAATAAGAAGGAAAGAAAGAGATAAATGAGAGAATGAGATGAGTGTAGGAGAAAGTTGTATTTATAGACGAATTTTTTTCCCTCTAAATTTTTCCGGCGGATTTTTAAAATTTCCGGCGGATTTTTTTCCCTCCAAAATTTTCCGGCGGATTTTTTGAAGTTTCCGGCGGATTTTTGCAAAAAAAAAAAAAAATTTATAAATCCGCCGGAAAGTCCAAAAAATCCGCCGGAAATTACCAAAAATCCGCCGGAAATTTACGGCGGATTTTTGGTATTTTCCGGCGGATTTTTGCAAAAAAAAAAAAAAAAATTTATAAATCCGCCGGAAAGTCCAAAAAATCCGCCGGAAATTTCCGGCGGATTTTTGGTATTTTCCGGCGGATTTTTGCAAAAAAAAAAAAAAAAATTATAAATCCGCCGGAAAGTCCAAAAAATCCGCCGGAAAATTCCGGCGGATTTTTGGTATTTTCCGGCGGATTTTTGCAAAAAAAAAAAATTATAAATCCGCCGGAAATTCCAAAAAATCCGCCGGAAATTACCAAAAATTTCCGGCGGATTTTTGGTATTTTCCGGCGGATTTTTGCAAAAAAAAAAAAAAAAAAATTTATAAATCCGCCGGAAAGTCCAAAAAATCCGCCGGAAAGTTTCTGTGGGATAAAAATCCGCCGGAAAGTCCAAAAAATCCGCCGGAAACTACCGTGGGATCAAATCCGCCGGAAAGTTTCCGACGTATTTATATCCGCCGAAAAGTTTTGGACAGTAAATCCACTATTTCTTGTAGTGGGTCAGCATGATCAGAATCAAGAAAATCGAGCAATCAGGGCTGAGATGGAAGTTATAAGAGCTCAAATGGCAGAGGTCATAAGAGTGTTAAGTGCCTTAAGGGATGCTGGCATAACTGAAGGTGCTGCTGCCGCAGGAGTGGATCCTCCTCCTAAACCTAGAGTCTCTCAGGCTCTCCAGAACGTGCGATGGGCTCCTTATGGTCTCCCATTAGGGTACACACCCCCTGCTGCCGGTGCAAACCCAAAAAGTGGTCCTTCGGGAACCACAGGACAGGCCCAGCCTGAATCAGCTGTGAATGATGTTGGAACGGGGACACCTCAGGTTCAAATTCAGATTCCTACTCCTGCTATTACCCCGGGAACTCCGGTTGGCTTTAATTCTCCAGCAACAATCCATCCACAAGTTCAGGGTCCAATTCCTCAGATTATCGCTCACTCACATGACCCACACGTGACCCCAGTTGTGGTGTCGATGAATAATCTTCACTACGGTGTGAGTGGTTTTCCGCCGAATTACCCTGATGAAGCTAGAAGTCAGTACCAGATGTTAGAAGAAAGATTGAGAGCTGTTGAAGGAACAGGTTCCCAGGCTAGGAACACCCATGAGTTATGCTTGGTCCCTAATCTAGTCCTGCCACCCAAGTTCAAAGCACCATTTTTCGACAAGTACAAAGGAGCAACCTGCCCGCGCAGCCATGTGACGATGTATTGCCGAAAGATGACTGCCCACGCCCGTGATGATAACCTGATGATACATTGCTTTCAGGAAAGCTTAGCTGAAGCTCCCCTTGAATGGTATATGCAATTGGAGCCAACTAATATCCGTTGTTGGAAGGATCTGGCGGATGCCTTTATCTGGCGGATGCCTTTATCCGTCAATACCAGTACATCAGTGATTTAGCCCCGGATAGGATCTGGCGGATGCCTTTATGTCTAAGAAGGATAATGAGACATTCAAGGAATACGCCCAGAGGTGGAGGAACCTCGCTGCACAAGTAAAACCCTCCCTGCTTGATAAAGAGATGGTCCATATGTTCATGGAAACTCTTCCCCCAGTGTTCTATGATCGTTTGGTCGGCAGCGTGGCTTCGAATTTCTCTGAGATGGTTACTATTGGAGAAAGAGTGGAGAACGGCATGCGCAGCGGAAGAATAGCCCATGGCCCAACACCTCCTTCCCATCAGAAAATGCCTTTTTCTGGTACCCACAAGAAGAAGGAGGGAGAAACTAATGCAATCAGCGGAGCTAGCGGTCCATCACACAACAATCCCCCACAAGCCATTCCAGTTCCTGCTCAGACGCCGCCTGCTCAGCCATTCTAGTCCAACAATCAGTACAGAAACTACAATGAAAAAAAGCATGTTGTCTTTGAACCTATCCCCATGTTGTACACGGATTTGTTCAATTATCTCATTATCAACAAGTTAATCAGCACTCGTCAGATGAAACCATATCAGCCTCCCTATCCCAGAGGGTATAATGCAAATGCTACCTGTGCCTTTCATTCTGGGGCAGTAGGTCATGTGGTGGAGGATTGTAAGGCGTTCAAGTACGTTGTGCAAGACCTGCTTGATGCAAAGAGTATATCATTTCAGCAACCTAATGTAACCACCAACCCGTTGCGGGGGCATGGTGGGCCCACTGCAAATGCCATTAATGATCAGGGTGGTCAGTACTTAACTAGGAAGGTGGAGTGCATTCGTACACCCCTGAGTATCATTCATGATGCACTATGCCGTTGTGGTATCATCGAAGAAGGGTGTGCCAGAAGAGACATCTGCAATGACCCTTATTGTGTTGGGGCCTATGAGAGCTTCAAACCCATCCTCCAAGAGCTGTTAGACAGACACCTGGTCCAGGTTGGGGTTCAGGAAAAGGAAGAAAGTGTATCTACTCTGCAATCAAACAACAGAGGTTTCAGGAGACCGGTTGAAATCCCTTGCAGTCTGAATTCAAGCTCGGTTGTGGCAAGACCTCTGACTGTTGTTATTCCGGTACCTGCTGCTACCCCTAGTAGAGAGACTAGGGTTATTCCCTGGAGCTGCAACGTGCAAATGCAAGCAGAGGTCCCTCAGGGCGTGTTGGATATAACAAACATTGCTGGGAGTAGTGGAATTACAAGGAGTGGAAGGATGTATGTTCCTGAAAATCTTAGAAAGGAACAATCAAAGGAAGCTGAAGAAAGGGCCCGTAAGGGAAAAGATAAGGAAACTGTGGAAGTTAGAGAAGTATCAGACAAAGAAGCTCAGGAATTTCTGAAAGTAATGAGACAAAGTGAATACCGGGTGGTGGACCAGTTAAATCAAACCCCGGCCAAAATCTCAATGCTTTCGTTGTTGCTTAGTTCCGAGGCACACCGAGCTGCACTGTTGAAAATCCTGAATGAAGCACACGTACCCCATGACATTACGGTCAACCAGCTTGATGGTATTGTTGGGAACATAGTGGCATCCAACTACTTGACCTTCGCAGACGCTGAGCTACCTCCGGCGGGGAAGAATCACAATCAAGCCCTTCACATCTCTGTCAAGTGTGGGGACTACATGCTGGCCAGAGTGCTCATCGACAATGGCTCGTCATTGAATGTGTTGCCCAAGTCCACAATGGATAAGTTGGATGTGGATTGCTCATATCTGAAGCCTAGCTCCACCTTGGTTAGAGCATTTGATGGGTCTGTGAAAGAAGTTTTTGGAGAAGTAGAGGTGCCTTTGCAGGTGGGTCCTGAAGTGTTCTATGTCACATTCCAAGTCATGGATATAGCTTCCTCTTATAGCTGTCTGCTAGGACGACCTTGGATACATGCCGCTGGGGCAGTGCCATCTTCGCTCCATCAGAAACTCAAGTTTGTGGCCGAGGGCAAGTTGATAGTAATATTCGGGGAGGAGGAGATGATGATAAACCGATCACTACCAGAATATTACGTTGAAGCAGCAGAGGAGTCTTTTGAGACTGCCTTCCATGGATTGGAGATCTCAAATGCTATCTTTGTTGGGAGTGAGCCTCCCCAATTAAAGCCTAGGTTGTCCAAGGCGGACATGATGGTTGCAAAGGTGATGCTAGGATATGGGTATCAGGTTGGAAAAGGCCTGGGAAAAGCTACTCAAGGAATTGTAGCACCCGTCCTGCTGAAAGGGAATACTGAAAGGTTCGGTATTGGGTACATCCCAAGCCCTGCAGACCGAGAGAGGCTAGCAGCTGATAGAAGAGAGAAATGGTTGGCAAAGCTCAGAGGAAGGACCCCCAACCAGGGAGGAATGGTCGTCGGTGATCTTAGAAACAACTTCCGAAGTGTAGGCATGCTGAACCCTGACCAGGTCAATGTTGTAACACCCCCCTTTTACTATTACAACTAAATAGACAATTATCAGAGTCACCTCGAAGGGCGCTACATTTTTCACCATTTTTCACCTCCAAAATAATTTATATAAAAGAAATCACCAAGCAGCGGAAATATTAACCAGTTTAAACATCTCCAGAATTAACAATTAAAGACATCTCCAAAATTAATTAAAACAATTTCCAATAACTAAAATAATAGTTCAAAACGATAACTAACGACTCCCCGGTGCTACATATCAGAGCTGACACAGACCCAAACGAGAGAGGAAGCAAAACCTAGCAATTCCTCCACGAGCACTAGCGATCACCTGCAGCGTTGCCGCATGAGAGCAACATTCCAAGCAGAAGGGGTGAGTCTAACAGAGGTAATAAGCAGATGATAAAAATATGCTAGCATCAGGTAACTACAGCAACACAATACAATTACACCATATCACAGCACCAGATACCAAAGGAAAAGTCCATTTGACAGTGAACCACCAAAATTATAACATTCATAGACAATGGGATGATATGCAACCCCTCCAGTGGGCATATGCATGCGGTACCGATCACCAAAATGAGCCACGACGGGCATATCACCAATAAACACCAGAGGCAGAGCCTATATCACCAAAACATGCATATGACAATGCGACACCATGATTATGCACCAACTCACCATAACAAGTATTTAAAATAAATACTATATCACCAGAATCAAAACAAATGATTTCACCAAAAATAGCACCAAGTTGTAGCATCACAGCTACCACTAAACTCTCCTGAGCATACCAGCACCGCACCTGAAATATTAACACCAGACGGCTCCACAACGCGGACATAACGCACGCACACCACGCACAAGACTGGCGCACAGCGCTTAGGCACATCGCACCTACTTCAGCGAATTAATTAAAATAGCAAACGACATCGGATTTCAACAAATAAATACTTGTTGGAAAGCCCTATGGGTCTGGTTATCATCCCTAAGTTCAGTTTTTGAAGGAGAGTGTCCAATAGGTACAGTTTTTCGAAAAGCACACAGGCTAGTTGCAAAAGAGGACAGTTTCTGTCCTTCAAATTCAAGCAATTCCAAAGTGACCAAAACTCAATCAAATTGCATGAAACTTGTGCATAAACTGGGGCAAATTTTGTCTAGATTTCAAAGAAATTGGATTCGTTCGAAAAGGAGTTCATTTGAAAACGTGGTAACCAAAACACTGACCCTGTGTCCAGATTGTTTCCAGAATCTTACTCTAACTTGTGGAATTCATATCTCGAGCTACACAACTCTAAACGCAACCAAACCAGTGCCAAATTAACAAGCATTAAGTATATTTTCCAGAAAAATAAACCACATAATTTTTCGGTCAATACAACGTTCCCAATCACCGAAATACCGAATCTATACCCAAATCGTTTCCAGAATTTTAACCTAACTTGTATCGCCTATAACTCGAGCTATACAACTCCGAATTTAACGAAACCAGTGCCAAAACGACCGGCGTTAAGTCTATTTTCAAAAACAATCAACCTCATAATTTTTGGATCAACCAAACAGCGCCAGTTTTAGAAAAACCGATCCTGTGTCCAGAATCGCTAAATTGCCAAACACCAAACCCTAACGGCAACGACACCGCAACCACCACAACAAAAACGACAATTCGACAACGCGACAACAACAATCAACCACGCACAGCAACAACAAAAACACAAACAATAACAACACCATCATCGTGATACAACAATCACGCAACAACAAATAACGAAACAAATCACAATAACGTGCAATAATCATCAAAGCACTAATCTCAACGAAAACACGATATGCAACAACACGAACAATTCAACAAAACCCTAGACTACCCACACATAATTATCATCAACCCATTATCAAGGTTAAGCCCACCCTTACCTCAACTATGGTGGCGCAAACTCCCTCCTAGCCTCGTTCCTCGATCTCCGAATACGGCGACTCCCCCAAACTGCAGCTTCAGTGCGAAGCCAATATCTCTCTCCTCAGAACTCTTTTCGAAGATCCGAACGGTTAAAGTGTAGAACTATATCTCACGAACCTACTGTCCAAAAACGAAGACGATCCAACGGTTAACGAAACCGGAATCGCAATTTTACGGTGACAGGTTTGAGAAAAACGGGAATTGTTTTCTCTCTTCTTTTCTCTCTCTTTGGTGGCTGCTCTAATCCGAAATTCTCTCTCTCTCAACCCTAAATTAATCCTCTCCACTTATAATAAGTGAGAAACATAATGGGCTAAATTATTTGGGACTTTATCCACATAGGAAGGGAGCCCAATGCTATTTTTAACTAGCCCACAACACGTGATTATCATCTAACTCGTTTTCAACATAGCTACTACGCCCATAACTTCAATTCTTACAATTATCCTACGGCAATCCAACTTCGAAATAATTTGATTAAATTTTCGGGCGTTACAAATGTGATTGAAGAAGATTCAGGCTCGGGTGACGGTGCTGTCGGCTTAGTGCGCCGTTGTGCTGCGAAAGAAAAGCTCCAGAACTGGGAGGCCCTAGATTTCCCTGTGATTTTCAATTTAAAGTAATTTTTCTTTGTAATGCAAAATTCCTCGGCTCTGCCCAAGGCCTTGGGATATTTCATTCGGGCATGCATGTTTTCGTCAAACTTCATCAATGAATAAAATGTTATTTTGGAATTTTCAATAAAATTCTCTTTCTTCATCTCTCATTTGCGTGTCTTTTCTTTATTTTTATTCGCCACTCCATTTTAATGCAGATCGAATACAATTCTTGAAAGTAATAATGCCCATAACTCATACTGTGACTTTGATTACCCGGTTAACCAAACCGAGGAAGATGTTGAGGATGGTTGGGATACTCCTCCAGAAATTATGAGAATGGTAGAACAAGAAGAAAAGGTCATCAAGCCCCATGGGGAGCCCACAGAAATGGTTAATTTGGGTACTGAGGAAGATAGAAAAGAGATCAAGATTGGTACCGCGATGGGGAATTGTGAACGTAAGAAGTTGATTCAGCTCCTGTTTGACTATGTTGACATTTTCGCATGGACTTACCAAGACATGCCGGGATTGAATACAGATATTGTTGAGCACAGATTGCCGGTAAAACCAGAATATCCTCCGGTAAAACAGAAATTGAGGCGAATGAGGCCAGAGATGTCCTTGAAAATCAGGGATGAGGTCAAGAAACAGTTTGACGCAGGGTTCTTAGCAGTGGCAAAATATCCTGAGTGGGTAGCCAACATTGTCCCGGTTCCCAAGAAAGACGGAAGGGTCCAGATGTGTGTCGATTACCGTGATTTGAACCGAGCAAGTCCTAAAGATGATTTCCCTCTACCTCACATCGATGTACTGGTGGATAGCACAGCGCAACACTCAATGTTCTCTTTCATGGACGGATATTCAGGTTACAACCAGATCAAGATGGCTCCAGAGGATATGGAGAAAACCACCTTCATAACCCTTTGGAGAACTTTCTGCTATAAGGTCATGCCTTTCGAATTGAAGAATGCCGGGGCAACTTATCAAAGAGCAATGGTGACTCTGTTCCACGACATGATGCATAAAGAGATTGAAGTTTATGTGGACGATATGATCGCCAAATCAAGGACCGATGAAGAGCATGTTGTTAACCTGCAGATGCTTTTCGAGCGCCTCAGAAAGTACAAACTCAGGCTGAATCCCGCCAAGTGCACATTCGGAGTGAGGTCAGGAAAATTGTTGGGCTTCATTGTTAGCCAGAAGGGAATTGAGGTAGACCCGGACAAAGTGCGTGCTATCCTCGAGATGCCGGCGCCAAAAACAGAGAAAGAAGTTCGTGGTTTTCTTGGAAGGCTGAATTACATTTCCCGATTCATCTTCCAGTTGACCGCTACCTGCGAGCCGATTTTCAAACTGTTGTGCAAAAACCAAGAGTTGAAGTGGAATGATCAATGTCAAGAAGCCTTCGAGAAAATCAAGGTGTATCTTCAGAATCGGCCAGTCCTAATGCCACCTGTGTCCGTCAGGCCTCTTATTCTGTACCTTACAGTGTTGGACGATTCCATGGGTTGTGTACTAGGGCAACACGATGAGTCGGGGAAGAAAGAACATGCAATCTACTACCTGAGCAAGAAATTCACCGATTGCGAGACCAGGTATTCACCATTGGAGAAGACTTATTGTGCCCTTGCCTGGGCAGCGCATCGATTGAGACAGTACATGTTGAGTCACACTACCTGGTTGGTGTCTAAGATGGATCCAATCAAGTACATATTTGAGAAACCTGCGCTCACAGGTAGAATTGCTCGTTGGCAAATGCTTTTATCAGAGTATGATCTCCCGCATGTCACCCAAAAGGCGGTTAAAGGCAGCACATTGGCAGAGTATCTGGCACATCAACCGGCTGAGGATTACCAGTCCATGCAATGTGAATTCCTAGATGAAGACATCATGGCATTGTTCGACGAAGGAAAATCACAAGATGATGAAAGGTGGAGAGTACTGTTTGATGGTGCCTCTAACATGTGGGGGCGCGGGGTCGGAGCAGTGTTGATCTCCCCGGACAATCGTTTCATACCATTCACGACAAGGCTGAGTTTCTACGTCACAAATAATATTGCAGAGTATGAGGTGTGCATCTTAGGCATACAAGCGGCCCTCGATTGGAAAGTCAAAAGGCTCGACGTGTCCGGGGATTCAGCTCTAGTTGTTCACCAAGTCAAAGGTGATTGGGAAGCAAGAAACCCTGATTTGATCCTTTACCGTGACTACATTCAAGAGCTAATCAAGCCCTTTGAAGAGATCACCTTCCAGCACATACCTCGCAATGAGAATCAACTGGGCGATGCCTTGGCCACTTTGTCTTCCATGTTCAACGTCAACTGTGACAGGAACTTGACGTGTGTCAGAGTCCAACACCGGGGTCTACCTGCTTATTACCATTGCATGGCAGTTGAAGAGGAATCAGGCAGTAAACCTTGGTACCATGACATCAAACAGTATATCACCAGCAGAGAATATCCCCCCGGCGCTTCAAAAAATGATAAGAGAACACTCAGGAGGCTGTCAATGGGTTTCTTCTTGAGTGGAGACGTCCTTTACAAGAGAAACCATGACTTGGTTCTCCTCAGATGTGTAACAAGGGAGGAATCAATAAAGATCATGCAAGATGTTCATGAGGGCTCATTTGGAATTCATTCCAGTGGGCACACAATGGCTAGAAAGATCCTGAGAACAGGTTACTATTGGCTGCAAATGGAATCTGACTGTTATAGCTTTGCAAGAAAGTGCCATAAATGTCAAATTTATGCAGATCACATCCATGTACCACCAACCTCTCTGAATGTCCTGAGTGCACCTTGGCCTTTCTCAATTTGGGGCGTGGACATCATTGGTCCTATTGAACCCAAAGCTTCAAATGGTCATCGTTTCATCCTGGTTGCTATCGACTACTTCACCAAGTGGGTAGAGGCTGCTTCTTATCCCAATGTAACAAGTCCAGTGATTGCTAAGTTCATCAAGAAAGATTTGGTTTGCCGCTACGGCCTTCCGAACAAAATCATCACAGACAACGGCAGTAATTTGAACAGCAAGGTGATGAGGGACTTATGCAAGGACTTCAAAATCCAACATCACAACTCTTCTCCCTACCGTCCGAAGATGAATAGGGCAGTTGAGGCAGCCAATAAGAATATTAAGAGGATAGTATAGAAAATGGTAGTAACTTACAAGGACTGGCATGAGATGCTCCCCTTCGCCTTGCATGGGTACAGAACCTCGGTGCGTACATCTACAGGGGCAACCCCTACTCGTTGGTTTATGGGTCAGAAGCTGTTCTTCCCATTGAGGTTGAAATACCCTCACTGCGGGTATTGATGGAGACCAAATTAGAAGAAGCAGAGTGGGTTCAGGCTCGTTTTGACCAATTGAATCTCATTGAAGAGAAGCGAGTAGCCGCCTTGTGCCATGGTGAGCTGTACCAACAGAGGATGATGAGGGCTTTTGACAAGAAAATCCGTCCTCGGGAATTCCAAGAAGGAGACCTCGTGCTCAAACAGATCTTGCCAATCCAGACGGATCCCCGTGGCAAATGGGCTCCCAAATACGAAGGACCTTATGTGGTGAAGAAGGCATTCTCCGGAGGGGCATTAATTCTTGCAAACATGGATGGAGATGAAATCCCAAATCCAGTGAACTCAGATGTGGTAAAGAAGTACTATGCCTAAAGAAATAGATAGAAAAAGAGAAAGATGAGCCAAGTAAAGTTTAACTCGCTAGGTCGAAAACCCGCAAAGGGCGGCCTAGGCAAAATCCGAGCGACCCGGTGGATTGAAAACCCGCAAAGGGCGATCCAGGCAAAAATTAGGGTCAGAAAACTTGGACTTGAAAAAAGAAAGGCAACTAGCACTCCCGAAGATTTGGATAAGGGGTTGATCAAGGTTACAAGTATGAACGGTGGGCACCGTTACTTCAAGGATACAATCACAGGATCTGTTCCTTTTTCTTGTATTTTATCAGTTTAGAATAAAGATTGCAATTGTACTTTCAACTGGCGTGACTTTCTGCACGACCAGTTTCCATATCAGCAAAAGTCCAACTTTTCTTTCATATGTGTGCTTTTCGTGTCTTTACTTTCATTTATTCAGTTTCTTCCAAAATAATGATTTTATGATTGATGAAATTGAATTGCAAAACATGTGCATACATTCAGAGCATTACAGATTATTACGAAATCTTTGAAAATCACAAAAGGAAAAATGGTTTCCCAAAATGGGTAAAGTTGCAAAAAAAAAAAAGTCACATGCACTGCCACCTTAAAAATAACAAGATCATTGCAAACCAGCGCGCAACCCTTGCGTTATCACCATCCTGGAACGGTCTTCGTGTCAAGTGCCACAAGTCCCGGGGATTGATTTAACCAGCAAAAAAAAAAAAACATTTTCATATCATTCATCATTCCTATATCATCCATGTCGTCAAACAGTAGAGCATTATACTTTCATATTCGCATCCCAGAAGGGCGAAAGGATACAGAAGAAAAAGAAACTGAAGAAAAGAAAAAGAAAAAGGAAAATCAAACAGAAAAAACCTCTCACCAAATCAATCATTGCATCCATGTGCATCCCAGCATCAAGAGCCTGCATTCCATGCATCATTCAAAGCTTCCCAATTTTCAAAAAGAAACTCAGTTGCTTTGGACTCGTTAGGCCCCAAAATTTTCAAAAAGTCAGTTACTTTGGACCAATGGGTCCCCGAAATCTCATTTTCAGAAAATCATCATGGCACCGAGTTAGTGAACTCCATCAGCACAGAGTTAGTAAACTCCCATAGAGTTAGTGAACTCCTTCCATAGATCACAACGTCGCGTACGAGCGCGCGGCAGATCCTACAGACTTCTTTAAGTCCATCGGATTAATTGTGTCAACCTAAGGCATAGCGTAGATCCATTGATCATATCAGTTCCGGACCTGATATTGATCGGCCGCTCGAAAAGGCCACCCCCAGAGCTCGGACTCGACGAGAGTCCGTTAAAAGGTTTTAGGCAACCTCCGAATTCCCCAATTTACGACACTTCCCATTTACTGCTTTCATTTACTGCTTTACGCAATTTACTGCTTTCTCGTCGACGCGACAAGTGTTGACTCTCTCTCTCTCTCAAAAGAAGAGAGATCAAAGAAAGGAAACAAAAAAAAAGAGAAAAAAGAAAAGGAAAATTCGGGTTTCTCTAAGTAGACAAAATTAGTATTATTTCTGAATTCTTTATTTCTATTTTGCCTCGGAATATGTTTCGGCCAATTCATATTCCTTGGTAAAATCCAAATAAAGAGGGGAAGCTGTCATACCCTAATTTTGTCCGCCTAGGTTTAAAACCCTAATTTTCCGCAAAAAAATAAATAAATTGAGAAGTGTGGTTTTATTTTGAAGAGTGAAGAGCATTGTGCATGCATTTTTGGGTTTTAAAAGTCATTCTAGGGCTTTTAAATTCATTGTTAGAGTGGAAATCCATTTGTTGTTAAAAAACAAGGTTTTTAGGGCAAAAGGGTATTTTGGTCATTGTCAAAAATAAGATAATTTCTCATCAAGAATCATTGTGCAATTTTAGAGAAATTTATTTGAGGCAAAACATTTTGGTCATGTATGTATGTATGCGCATGCATGCATACATTGTGCACAAAATTTCAAAAAGGATCAATAGGGAGTATTCTACAAAAAGTTCCAAGATGTGATTTTTATGACATTTTTTGGTCATGGTGATCACATAAAATGGCATATTCCTCAAAATACCTTGTATGTGGCTCAAAGTGGTGTATTTTTGTACAATTATCTTGAAAAGAATAATCAAAAATAAAAGGAAAAGGGAATGGTCTCATAATAGTACAATAGTACAATTGCCAACTTGCAAAACTTGGTCACCAAGGACCCCTCCCAATGTGTGTCGCCTATCCCTCTCATTCCCTCTCATATTTTCAGTTTTTGACCTCAATCCATGTGTGATTCAATCCTCACCCTCCATTCAAATTTTAGATGCAATCCTAGGGTGAGATGAGATGCACAATGACCTAACTACCCTTAAACCTAATTGCTTTCTATATATACCCTATTAACCTCACCTCACAAAAAAAAAGAAAGCTTTTGGCCTCACCATTCACTCATAAACCCTAGCACACAACTCCCTCCTCACCTTCTCTCCATTTATGCGCCACCCCCTCTCCCTTCTCTCTAACTCACTTCTTCATTTCTCACCTACCCACACACATTCAATCCATCTTCCAAGCCTAAACACTAATTTTCAACCATCAATCATTCATAAAATCACACAAAAGTTCAAGATCAAGGGTCATTTTTTGGAGATTGAAGACCAAGCTTGAAGATAAGTTGATTTGGTTAATTGTTTCTTCATCTATTGTGTTTATTTGGAGCTCATCTTAAGGTATGTGATTCCTAGACCCCTTCTCTTGTAAATCCTTGCATAAAGTCATCATTTCTTGCATATTTGTGAGATTTCCACTTCCAAAAATGTAGATCCTCTCTTTTAACTTCATTTTTATGCTTGTACATATGTTAATCTCATGAATCTTTGTTTTGATGCTTTGATTTTGGGGTTATATGCATGATTTTGTTGTTTTAATTGAAATAAAATGTTATTTGCTTTGATAATAATTTCGCATGCTTCAAATAAATATGTGTTTTATGATTTTTGCTGGTTCTCATGGTTGAATCTTGTGAATAAATGTCTCTATGTTTTGGTTATGTCATTCGCTTGCTTGATTTGGTTGACTTGTTGAAATAAATTGATGATTGACCATGTATGTATTTCGCATATTTTGAGATAATTTGGTTTGATGTTGATTTTTGGGTGTTTGTTGGCTTAATCTTATAATTATTTGAATATGAACCATGATTGTGAGCTTTTGTGCCAAAAGGAATGGTTACAAGATGTAAATCTTGATTTCCTTCGGCTATTTGGTTCGCATATGTTCAACAATTAGGTTTTAATATTTGATTTGATGCCTTTTGAGGTTCAATCGTACAATTGCTTGGAAATGAACCTTGATTGTGAATTTGGGTCGCTTAAAGGAATGGTTGCAAGATGTGTATCTTGATTTCTTCGGGCTAAAAGGTTCGCATACTAGGGTTTTTGAATTGATTTTGTTAAATTACTTGTTTAAACTTGCAAATATTCAAACCTATGTTGTTAATTGTGAAATTTGTGATTTGAGAAGATGAATTTGGGTTTTGGTTCATTTATGGTCCACAAATCATCTTGGGTTATGCTAAGTTGGCAAAAGATAGGTTCATTTAACCTTGATGCACGTGCATTTTGCATATTCATGCATTCTTACCTATTCTTGCATCCTTGTCTACTCATGCATTCTTGAATTGAAGCTTGGTACTCCATGCTTGATATACTTGTTTATGTGCTTGTGGTGCATTAAAATGTTGAATTGGTGTTCACAATTTGCTTGTTTTGATTTCCACCAATTGTTACTCGTTAGTAACTCTCCAAAACTTCAAAACCATGTTGCATACAAAAAACAACTTGTTACTCGTTAGTAACGTTCCAACTTCAAAACATTTTTTTGCATTTACATAATCATTGACAAACAACTTCACTTCTTCTCAAAACAATTCCAAACTATTTTTCACAAATCAAACTTTGTTGAGGATAATGCGAAGCCTTTGCTTGCACGATTGTCAACAATGGGGTGCTAGTGGTGATCGCTTGGAGTCTTTGCTCAATTGATTATCATGAACACTCATTTTTCAAAAGAACTCTTATTTCACAAATTAAAAACTTTGTTGAGGATAATGCGAAGCCTTTGCTTGCACGATCGTCAATAATGGGATGCTAGTGGTGATCACTCGAAACCTTTGTTGTTTGATCACTGTGAACATTCAATTTTCACAATTAAACAACTAAAAAATAAAAACCTTTTCTCGACAACCGAGAACTACGTAAGCTTTGAATTCTCCATCGCACTGGAGATACGTAGGAGCGGGTCACATTCCCGTCAAGCACGACAAATGAAAACCATTTTCTTTTCAAAAAAACAAACCCTTTTCCAAAACAAGGCAATTTCTAAAAACAAAACAATTTTCGAAAACAAGAACTACGTTGCTTTGATTCCTTCGCCGGGATACGTAGGCACGGTGCCCTCCCGTCAAGCGCAAAAGATTAAATTTTCCTTAAGTTTTTCCATAAAGTAAGGAGAGATAAAGAGAGATAAAAACAAAGCATTTCTTAAATCAACCTTTTAAATCACACGTCAAATCGAGGTTCCCTTTCAGTAGAAAGGATGTGTGGGGTGCTCGTACCTTCCCCATGCATAACCGACCCCCGAACTCAAATCTCGTGGTTCCAAGGACCATTGTCTTTCAAGAAAGGTTTTTTTCAATGTTTTACCTCTAAAAAAATATTGGTGGCGACTCCAATTCATGTTGTGCGAAGAGAAATCCCTCCAAAGGATTTTTCGGGGTGCAACAAGAGTAAAATAGAATCAACAATAGATTTGAGGGTTTCTATCTTTTTCTCTTCTTTCCCTTCACTCTCTCTGTCACAACTCTCTCTTTCTCTCTAGCTCACCTACTCTCTTTCTTTTCTTTCTCTCAACTCTCTATTTCCAGCTGAATGAATGAACCCAAAAACTCTCTCTCACTTATTCAAATAAAAGCCCATGCTTTTCCCACAACCCCTCCTACTCACCAGACACCCCCAAATCATGCGAAATGGCCAAAAGGCCATTAATGAAGTGCGCTATTTTCACCGAATTGGTTGGGGTCAACTGAACTCATTCGATTAGGATCAACCGAACTTGTTATTTTTGAGACACACCTCCTATTTTCAATTTTGAAGCGTTCGGCTGGCCACAGCCGAATATATTCAGACAACCACAGCGGAATATATTTGGACCACCTCAACCGAACGTGTTATTTTTTCAAAAAAAAAAATTCAACGGCTCAGACTGCACCGATATCCCCTAGACATTGCCAAACTGTCTCAACACACAATCTGGCATGTAGGGCACCATGCAACCAGCATTCTGTAAGTGCCCTCTAAATAGGCTGATGAGCTCAAATGGCCAGGTAGCTCTATGGGCAGTGTATGGTTCACAGGTGACCTCTTCAGGGTGCAGCCTATCCAGAGATGCTCGAACAACGTCCCTGGCCAGAGTCGTGGTGGTATTAGCAACCCACCTCTTTGCACGTGGCTGAGTCTCAACATTGGTCCCCAGCCCAACATGTAGAGCAGATATGCCCTAGCATCATCCTCCCAGCACTCCTGCTGTACAGCCCTCGGGTACACCGCCTACCTCAGCCACTTGAGGGAAACAGATAACCCTAAGGCATAAGCCTGCTCATGTGCCTCATGAGGGTCTGCACCCAACAAGTTAACCAACAAAGCCTCCCCCTGATCTTTGGTGTAGTCTGGAAAATCATAAAAATTCTACATAACAGGGAGGTGGAGCAATGCCGAGTCATCATCCAAAGTGATGGTCATCTCACCTATAGGGAGGTGAAATGATGATGTGTCTGAATTCCACCTCTCTATGAAAGCATTGACCAGCCCACCAATGATAGTAGGGAATCCAATCTCCCTCAGCGGTAGAAGTTTAGATCGCTCCAGAAATACCACAATGTTTGGATGTGGGGCCCTAATATGTGGAACTCGGTGTGAAACAAGCCTCAACAGTTCACGATCATGCATTATTGAATGCTATATTAAAGCAAAGTATTCAAACAAATGTAGTTACTTACATTGTCCTCCCATATGGATCAAGCAATGTGTGACCCGTAACTGGGTAACACGGATCTATCCTGCGGGCCATCAGGAAAACGGAATGTGGCAAGGGGAGCAACAAAAACATAAGCAGAAGTAGAAGGAGCAGTAGAAGGAGCTGCCTCCTCAACATGAGCAGCTCAAGTCCTCGGCAGGACTAGCCAGGTCAGCTGCCGGATGGTAACCATCTCTCTCGATGTCATGGCCTATGTCCATCTCATGCACAACTGGGGGCTGCTCAGCATACCTACCCCTACCTCTGCTAGGCCCAGCAGCAGCATGTGCGTCCTCCTTCCTTTTACGGTTTGAAACCGTAGGAGGTGGCCTGGCTACCCGAGGCTCAGGCTGTGACTGAGAATGAGAACCTCTAGTCCTTGCCATAACTGAAAAAAAACAAAGCAACACATTTTAAACAATTTTACAAATTAAAATACAACTTTTTAGAAAAATAACAGTCACATTGGGTTGGGGGGTACCCGAATACATATTTGGTTGACCCCAATCGTACGTGTTCGGTTGACCCCAACCGTACGTGCAAAATAAAGGTTCCGTTTTTTAACTGTTCTGTTGGCCTCAATCAAATGGATTCGGGAGTGCTCAACCAAACGACTTCATCTTGCCTTTGTCCCCAGGACCATTCTGTTGACCTCAACCGAAATGTTCGAAATTACACTAGAAGCTAAAATGCGATAAACACGAAGAAACAATTGAAATGTAAAGAGAGGATAGTGCGAAATCGTGTACCTGGTGCGTAGATGATGCGTATTGCAACTTGAAATGTGTGATTGAGAGGGTTTGGGAGAGGAGAAATCGAAGGGTTTGGGAGAGGGGTTTAGGCTTCGGTTCTGGGTGTTGAGTGGGTGTGAGAGGGGGTGTGGGGGTGTTTGGGAGGGTGATGGAGTGTTTTGATTTAAGGGTATTTTGGGGATTTATAGGGTTTGGGGGTGTCAGGTGAGTAGGGAGGGATGTGGGATAAGCCAAGCCCCAAATAAAAGGGTGATGGGATAAAGAGTTTGGGCCATTGGCTTGGGTTGTAAGCCCATCCATAATGTAGTATAACTTAAAATTCTTAACAACACCCCATATATTTCCTAATGCAATATCGAACTTATTTTCACCATAAATCTAATAACTTAACATAGACACATAATGATGCAAATCACATTCTCTTACAATTAGAACATGACTTCATTACAGATTGTCAAAAACACTTAACCGAGTATTCGAAGGTAACTTAAGTAAATAAGTAAATAACGACCGTACATGATTACAACTAAACTAAAAGGACTTTAAAACATAGTCCTAAACTACATAATGTCTCCTTGAGATTATTTAAGCCACAAGCATATGAAACAATGAGCAAATTAAACAATGACCTACAATGAGTTGCTGCCTGCTGTTGAAAAGGGATATTAGCTACTGTATTATTATTCACAAGAGGTTGTAGGACATGTCAACAGATAAAATCAACAAACTCAAATGAAAAATAGATAGTTCTCATCAAACAAAAGTAATTAGTCAATAATCAACTGTAATTGTAAAGATAATCAACTGTATATATATATTTATATATATATATATATATATATATATATATATATATATATATATCATAAGTACCTTCTTTAAAACCAAGACAAAATACGCCTTCTCTTTTGCATATTTTTTTAATCAAGGAAATCACAGTCGCTGGAGATCAGTGGTCGACATTATCAAAATGAAAAAATAGAGCAAAACATATCCCAAAAGACGTACAAACATAAGACAACGTCAACAATTTCAATTTCACCATTCCTGCAATCATAATCAATCAATCAAGTTTTGTTGCCTCCTTTATGAATCTACCACAGATAAAACAACAAAATATATGAAAGAATAAAAGAAGCCAACAAAAGATAAAGATGCAATAAGTAATAGATGATGATTAATTACCTAGGATTAGTCATGCTTATGGTATCGATCTAACAGCAGTAAAGCGATACAAGATAGAGTAAGACCTTTTGGAAACTTTTGCAAAAGCAAGTAATGAAGGTTGGAGAGAGGGGAAAGAGAGGCTGAGAAAGTGTGTGTGTCTGTGTGTGTGAGAGAGAGAGAGTGAGAGAGGGAGGAGGGTGAAGAAGATAAATACCTTTATCTTTCTGGGAAACGGCGTTGCCCGATGCAAATATTAAGAAAATGATGACTGCAACCACATATATATATATATATATATATATATATATATATATATATATATATATATATATATATATGATGACAACTTGAGGAGGAGTTAAATTTAGGTTAAGTTTTTACACATTAATATTTATAAATAATATAGAAAAAAAATAACTTTTAAATAAAATAATCACTAGAAAGATTATCTTTAATCACTTCTCTCAAAGTAAATTCAATTTGAGAATAAGAATTAAAATTACACAAATTTATTAATAAAATAAGAATTGAAATAGAACCATATACGCCTATGCGTCTAATAACTTATAAATCATTCTACATTAATAATTAAAGTCAACCAAATACTAAAATTTTATCTCTTTTTCTATTAAAACCTGTTTTTTTTTTTATGATTTAGTAGGAAAATATATTTTCCTTGGTTCTCTAGTATTTTTATTACTGATAATTTTGAATTTTGAACTTGTTGAAATCCAAAAATGCCTTTAACATTTCTCTCCTTGCCAATGTGGGCCTTTGATTAAAACATGTTAAAGACATTTCTCTCATTGCCAAAGAGAGAAATGTATTCAACATTTTTTTTATCAAAGACTACCACCATCACTTGTTTGGTGAGTTGGACCACGACATTGTCTTCATTTATAAGACTATGTTTTTGACCGCCACCCTCGGACATTATACCCCCCACATTCTAGTGCTGCATTTATAAATAATAAATGTATTTTGGATCTATAAGTCCAACCAAAAATTGATATTTTTTGGCGAAATTTGTATTCCTAAAGACATTAGATAAAAAAGTTCTAGTTAAGCCTATCATAGGCTTTCTCTAACGCAATTTCTTAAAAAAATAAATAGGGGAGAAGAAGAGGTGTTGAATCCTAGATAGAGATGGACAACATTGGATCTGATAGTGTTGTCATCGGTAATTGGTAATTTATTGTTCAAACATATCCTTAAGCATTTTAGTTAACTCATTCCACTTTTAGAGTAAGGCTTATTTAGTAGCGCTCTAAAAATTGGGGTGTTAGAGATTGGATAACTCGAGTCGAGGGTCATCTTGAACCCGTCCTAACCGAGCAGGGTTACTACCTGGGACTATCCCATTTGCCCACTTTTGGTAAAGGACGGACGGGGTTGGGTTCAACTCAAAATCATTGAATTGGGACGAGTTTGAGGGTTATGATGGGTCTTAGACTACTATAAAACTATTGTTCAATGATAATGATGACCTGTTCAAGCCATCACAATAATTTTGCTCCCTAATCTCACTAAAAAATTATGTTGATTACACATGTCCAAGCATAATTATAAAAACACCTATTTGTCCTCAAGACCTTTTTACTATTTGTCCTTAGACCTATTTGTCCTCAACAAGACATTATACGATTGACTCAAATAAGCTAAAATATAGCTACTTGAGTTCTGCAATGTAATCCCAATGAAGAGTTGAATTTTTTCTTGCCATGTATAATATGGCATAAATACTTTATATAATTAAGGAAGTAGCCTTTAGACAAACATGTGCTTCGCATAATCTAAAATCTATTTAGACAAAAAAATAGAAGAAAATAACAATGCTAACCATTTGGTACATTTGGAGCGGTCAGGCTACCAGCTTCAATTTCAGCAAAAATGTTGTATATCATCTCCAACCCCATATTGATCAATGTTCCTACAAGTAAAATAATTAGTTAATAATGATTTCAAATAATGCTACATTATGTTTATAAGAAAATGGAAGTTGCATAATTAATAGAAACCAAGAGAATGGAGGGTTATTTTGCATACCAGTGTCGTCACTATTTTCTCTTGATTGACTGCAGAAAGAAGCAATATTAATAGAGGATCAAGCAAACAAAAAAATGATACACTAAAAATTGTAAACAGGAACAAAAACGTTGTATTTTAACATATTATATTGTATTTATATTAAGTAAAAAAGGTCTTGAGTTGTGTAAAATTTTTGTTGAAGACATAATTTTGCTCTCTAACTGCTTCACTATTTGTCCTCAAGGTTGTAGTTATGATAGTATCAAAAGCTATCACAAAGCATTGCGACAAATATTGGGAACAAACAAGCATGTGACACAAAACAAAATTAAGATATTTGGCAATTAATAAAAGAAAACCTACATCTAACTATTTCAACCAGGCCTATGTATGAAGTCCTCTGATGTTACCATGTATGTATTTAATAATTAAATAATACCTTCTTTAAAATAAGTCAAAATATGTCTTCTCAGGTACGTACGTATTATTTTAATCGAGGAAATCACAGTCGTTGGAGATCTATTGTCGGCATTATCAAAACAAATATTAGAGCTAGCAAAACAAGTTGTTTCACATAGAAGTAGTCAAGAAGGTAAAAATTACAAAATAAATAATGATAAGTTGAACTTGTGAAGCCCCACCCAAAGATTAATTAACTCTGAACTATCATATAGATTTAGACATCGATGATTACAATATAAAGTTTTTGAAAACCATCAAATTATAAATTGTTTCCGTTGATATAAATAAAATTATATACCAAAAGTTACCTTGATAGAAAAATCGTATCAAGTAGAGACAAATATTAAACATTATCAAAAAATTTGTAATCCGTGTCAATAGATAAAACCTACAAACTCAAATGAAAAATAGATAATTCTCACCAAACAAAGGTAATTAGTCAATAATCAACTGTAATTGTAAATATGAAGAAGAAAACACAAACACACACTCATATAAATATATATATATATATATATATATATATAAAGTACCATCTTTTAAAAGAAGACAAAATTACCTGTTTTAATCAAGGAAATCACAGTCGTTGTAGATCTATGGTCGACATTATCAAAATGAAAAAATAGAGCAAAACATATCCCAGAAGGCATACAGACATAAGACAACATCAACAATTTCCATTTGATCATTCCTGCAATCAAAATCAATCAATCAAGTTTTGTTGCCTACTTCATGAATCTAGTAAAGACAAAACAACACAAGTTCTGAAAGAATAAATGAAGCCAACAAAAGATATAGATAGAATAAGTAAAAGATTATGATCAATGGCTTAGGATTAATAGTCCTTCATATGGTATCGATCTAACTAGAGTAAATTCTTATTGACATACTCAGACCTAGAATATCATCATAATCCAATCAATAATACAATTTTATATGTGCGAACATATATCTTCACATATATGAATTAGTGATACAAGATAGTGAAAGACCTTTTGGAAACTCTTTGCAAAAGCAAGTAATGAGGGTTGGAGAGAGGGGGAAGAGAGGCTGAGAAAGTGTGTCTATGAGTGAGTGAGTGGGAGAGAGAAGGGTGAAGAAGAGAAATACTTTTATAATTATGGAGAAACGGTGTTGCCCGTTGCAAATGTTCTAAAAATGATGACTACAGCCACATATTTATATGATGACAACTCGAGGAGGATAAGGCCCAATTTTGTTATGGATAAGGCCCAATTTTGTCCAGTAACAAATAGGCCCATTAGCAAAAGGCCCACATTGGCGACAAATCCAATCATCAACGGCCCAGATCAAACTACCTGATCCAATGGTTCAAATCCATTAGGTCAACACCACCCAACTCTAGAAATAATCATTCAATGCTTCATTAATGGTAAGCTATCTCTCTCATTAATACACCTGTGATTGACTACCTCCCTGACTTGAGAGTCGGTTTGCAGGTACAACACCCCACCTTGGGTCGAACCATCTCGGATCAAGTACTCAACCTACCATCTATCTCGCAGGTACTACACCCCACCTTGGGTCGGACCATCTCGGATCAAGTACTCAACCTACCATCTATCTCGGATCAACCTCCTAGATCGGAGATACAGTACAGAACATTGGCGACCACAGTGGGAGGATCTTAAACTCTAGTTCCTCTCCCAATCACTTGATCAGCGATGACCCGTAACCTTCGACCAAGAACTCAAAGCGTCATTGTAGGGCCCGCCATGGAGCCGGTTTTACAGCTTGTGTTGCAGCAAGTCGGACCTCAGCAGGTCGGACCATTGGGCACCCTAGAAGGAATCATGGAGAACCACCCAAACTCGCCACAAGCCCTGAACCTATCCATGGCTTTGGTCCCCGGAAGCTCGGTGAGGAACCCCCTTCCTCCTCCACTGGTCTCAGTTCCGATTCCGGTCGATGCTTACCAACAGCTCGTCCAGCTACTGAGCCAGCAAGCCGAAGCAAATCGACAAAGAAGCGGTCGACTTACCGAACTTCAAGCCGAGATGGCGGAACTCCGAGCTTCGAGCATTCCCGAGCGATCCTCTCCTCAACGTGAATCCCCCAAGAGAAGAAACCCTGCTCGGAGACGTCATCGATCTCCACCTCGGCGGAAACTCCATCACAGGTCACCACCTCGACGTTTGAGAGGGAATGGATCTCGTTCATCTCAGATCGGGAGGATTATGAAGACGACCAAGAGCACACTCCACCGGTCCACTCCTCGTTGGCTTCTTCTTCCCCAAGACGACGTTCCCAAAGTCGGGAGAGGTCACCAAGATGGGAGAAACCCCGATACCGTTCCAGAAAGACCCCCGATCCACGTCGGTATCACCGATCTCCTCCCCGTGATAAGGCAACAAAGCGTAAAGGACCTTTCACCGATAAGATCGACTACTTCCCGGAACCGAGGCATCTCAAGAAACCCCTAGAGGGCTTAAAATTACACGACGGCACGGGCAACCCCGACCGACATCTCGACTACTTCGACCAGGTGATGCAATATCGTAATGTCCCAATGGAAATGAAGTGTCGAATTTTTCCGCTCACTTTGGACAAAGTGGCGGCAGATTGGTTTGGATCTCTTAAACCGAACTCCATCTCGTCTTGGGATCAATTGGCGAAGCTATTCTCGGCTCAGTTCGCCCATTCTAAAAGCAAGCCCAAGCACAAGAAGGTCTTGGCATCGTGCGTTTAGGGAGCAAACCAGCCTCTAAGAGACTACATTTAAAGGTTCAATAGGGAAGCCGCCCAAGTTCGGAACTTCAATGATGAATTTCGGATCTACTTCATGACGTAAGGTCACCACTAGGGTAGCCTATACCAAACTCACATCGGGACTTTCGAGCCAGAATCCCTGCAGGAATTCCTCCAACTATCTCAATGCTTCATTGATTAGGAAGAAGGTATAAGAGGCGGCAACGCAATAGTAGCAGCAGGACCTTCTAGGCCTCCCGGCCAGAAAGAAGTCTGGAACGACAACAGGAACGACCGCCGCGGAAGTCGGGATGTTCGACCTCGGAATCGGTACCAGAGTTATACCGACCTGAATGAGTCACGAGCCAAAATCTTGGGTGACTGCATGAACACTGAGTTCCGAGATGTCAAATTTCCAAACCCTCTACCTCACAGACCAGGGCAGCGATCCAATAAGTACTGCAGGTATCACCGCAGTAGTGGTCATGACACTAACCATTGCAACGCTCTTAAAGACGACATTGAAGATCTAATCAAGCGAGGAAAGTTGACCAACTATGTGAAAAAACTTGGGCAGCCCGGAGTCGAGGTCAAGAAGGAGGAAGAAGACCCTAAAGGGAAAGGGAAATACCAAGCTGATAATTTTGATGAAGTGCCAGGCTTCCGAAAATCTAAGGGTAGAACATTCATCATGACGATCATGGGGGGCCTCGACCCCGAAGAGTCGGGCAAGACCATGAAACGAAAGTGGAAAGACCTTTTGAATGTCGCTACAACCTCGACGATTCCGGTTTCACCGAGTCATCCTCCGTTGGCCTTTGGCGATGAAGATCTGTTGGACGGAAAACTCAACAAGCACGTGCCACTCCTTGTCACTGTCGTGATTGCAAACCAAGAAGTAAGGAGAATCTTGGTAGATCAAGGTAGTTAGTCGGATATCCTCTTCGTCGACCTGTTCGAAAGACTAGGGATCGACAATGAGGATCTCATCCCTTATAGGGGAACAGCTTTGTCAAGTTTCAACGGTTCACGAACAAAACCATTAGGACACCTTAAGTTAATGGTCACGTACGGAGATGAACCAATGGTAAGGATCGTGAAAACAAAATTCCTTGTTCTACCTTGCAAGTCTATCTACAATTGCATCATCGGAAGGTCGACGCTGGGAAGGCTCGGAGCAGTAACCTCCACTACCCATCTCAAAATGAAGTTCCATTCCCTTTGCAACAAAGTCATCACCTTGAACGCCGACTTGGAGTTCGCGCAGAGATGTTTCTTTCTGAACATCATAGCAGAAAAGAAGGCGATGGAGGAAGAAGGGGTTCCCCCTCCTGAAGGTCGAAGCGAGAAAAAACTCAAGTTAGGCAGTCGGGCTTCCGACGTGAACGTCACCGATCTGGATGCAAGATATGATCCCGACAGTTCAGATGAGGAAGACGATGACGATTTAGCTAGGGAATTGAAGAAAAGAATGAAGAGGCCCCAACCTGATGGCGAATTTGAAGAAGTCCTGTTAGGCGATGATCCGACAAAAATTGTCAAGATTGGAGCTGATCTGTCTGAAGACGTTAAAGCCGAGCTCACCAAATGTCTGAAGGATCATGCCGATCTATTTGCATGGTCGGCTACAGATATGCCAGAAATCCCTCGAGAGGTCGCTTGCCACCAGCTCACTGTGAATCCCGACGCCAAGTGGGTTGCCCAAAGGAAAAGAGCTCAAAGTGGAGAGAAAGCGGGCACTGTTGCCAAAGCTGTTGAAGATTTAATTAACGAAAACTTTGTAACGGAAGTCAAGTACACAACATGGCTCTCCAACCCAGTACTCGTTAAGAAAAGTAATGGAAAATGGCGTATGTGCGTTGATTACACTGATCTTAATAAGGCCTATCCCAAGGACGCCTTTCCCGTGCCAAGCATTGATCGACTCATCGATAATGCCTCGAGTTTTTGTTTACTGTCTTTTATGGATGCTTATTCCGGTTATAACCAAATCGCGATGTACCCTGTTGACCAGAAAAAACGGTCTTCATGACCGACCGCGGAAACTTCGCCTACCGGGTTATGCCTTTCGGCTTAAAGAACGCTGACGCCACCTATCAAAGGATGATGAACAAAGTTTTCTGAAAACAAATTGGCCAAACGGTAGAAGTGTACCTCAATGATATGATAGCAAAAAGTAAAGAGGATAACACCCACGTAACTGACTTTAAAGAAATCTTTTCAGAAATAAGGAAAAATAGAATGAGGTTAAACCCGGAAAAATGCACTTTCGGGGTCCGAGCTGGCAAGTTCCTCGGATTCTATCTCACAGAACGAGGAATTGAGGCAAACTTGGTTAAATGTCGGGCTATCACCTGGATGCGAACCCCGACAACTAAAAAAGAGGTGCAAAAACTCAACGGAGTGATCGCAGCTCTATCCCGGTTCATTTCGAACGCGGCTTTCAAATCACTGCCTTTGTTTAAGTTGCTTAAAAAGAAAAAATAGGTAGATAGCCTAGAAAAAGAAGAAGAGTTCAAGTGGACTGCCGAGCAAGATGAGGCCCTCATACAGCTTAAAAAGGTGCTCTCCGAGCCACCAATCCTCACCCGTCCGAACAAAGGGGAAACTTTGTATTTGTATCTAGCAATAGCTTACGAGGCACTAGGCACGGTCTTTGTCCGAGAAACAGAAGTCGGCCAAAGCCCGGTCAATTTCGTGAGCTAAGATTTGCAAGGTCCCAAAAGTCGTTACCAGAAAATCGAGAAGATTGCTTTCGCCGTGATAGTTGCGGCTCGTCGTCTTCGACCTTATTTCGTAGCCCATCAGGTAGTGGTACGAGCTAACTACCCCATACGGTAGATCCTACATAGACACGATCTTCCGAGCCAGATGATTAAATGGGCGGTTGAACTATCCTGGTTCGGTATCAAATATGAATCCCGGACGGTGTTGAAAGGACAGGTCCTTGCAGATTTGGTAGCAGAGATGACACCAGCAGAGCCAGAAAACGACACATGGATCTTACATGTCGATGGATCGTCAAATCCTAAAGGCATTGTGGCCGGTTTAATGCTGGAAAGGACGAACGGCGTCTTCATTGAAGTGTCGTTAACCTTTGGATTCCAAACTTCAAACAACCAGGCCGAATACGAAGCTTGCATAGTTGGTCTACGATTGGCAATTGACCTCCGAGTCTCTCGGGTCAATCTGTACACCAACTCATTTTTAGTCGTCTCGCAAATCGGAAAGTCGTACACCACTAAAGACCCAATTTTGCAGAAACACTTAACTCGGGTCTGAGAATTATTGGGGCACTTTAAGGGTGCCGAGGTCAAGGACGTCCCAAGAACCGAAAACCAAAGGGCGGATGTGTTATCCAAGCTTGCCAACACAAAGATTCCTGGAAACCACTGATCTGTCATTCAAGAGACGCTCCAAAAGCCTAGCGTTCACCTGGAAAAAGATTTTGGCTCGACCATATGCGTGACTGAAGTAAAGGAAAACTGGATCAATCCAAACCTAGATTATATTGTGTCGGGCTCCGAGCCTCTTGACCTCAACGAAGCAAAAATTATCAGAAGGGAAGCCTCAGCATTCTCGGTAATCGACGGAACTCTCTATAGAAGAAGCCTTTCTTCTCCACTGCTGAAGTGCGTTGAAGGGGAAGAAGCTAACTACATTTTGGCTGAAATCCATGAAGGCATTTGTGGGAAACACATGGGAGCCCGATCTTTAGCCCGAAAAGCTTTGGGCGCAGGCTATTATTGGCCGACCATGGAAGAAGACGTGAAGAATTATGTGAAAAGATGCAAAAAATGTCAAATCCATGCAAACATCCACATAACCCCACCTTCCGAGCTCACTAGCTTGTCATCTGATTGGCCATTCGCTTGGTGGGGGATAGACCTGTTGGGCCCCTTTTCAGCAACACCTGTAACGCCCTAAAATTTAATCAAATTATTTCGAAGTTGGATTGCCGTAGGATGATTGTATGAATTGAAATTATGGGCGTAGTAGCTATGTTGAAAACGAGTTAGATGATAATCACGTGTTGTGGGCTAGTTAAAAATAGCATTGGGCTCCCTTCCTATGTGGATAAAGTCCCAAATAATTTAGCCCATTATGTTTCTCACTTATTATAAGTGGAGAGGATTAATTTAGGGTTGAGAGAGAGAGGAATTTCGGATTAGAGCAGCCACCAAAGAGAGAGAAAAGAAGAGAGAAAACAATTCCCGTTTTTCTCAAACCTGTCACCGTAAAATTGCGATTCCGGTTTCGTTAACCGTTTGATCGTCTTCGTTTTTGGGCAGAAGGTTCGTAAGATATAGTTCTCCACTTTCACCGTTCGGATCTTTGAAACGAGTTCTGAGGAGAGAGATATTGGCTTCGCACTGAAGCTGCAGTTTGGGGGAGTCGCCGTATTCGGAGATCGAGGAACGAGGCTAGGAGGGAGTTTGCGCCACCATAGTTGAGGTAAGGGTGGGCTTAACCTTGATAATGGGTTGATGATAATTATGTGTGGGTAGTCTAGGGTTTTGTTGAATTGTTCGTGTTGTTGCATATCGTGTTTTCGTTGAGATTGGTGCTTTGATGATTATTGCACGTTATTGTGATTTGTTTCGTTATTTGTTGTTGCGTGATTGTTGTATCACGATGATGGTGTTGTTATTGTTCGTGTTTTTGTTGTTGCTGTGCGTGGTTGATTGTTGTTGTCGCGTTGTCGAATTGTCGTTTTTGTTGTGGTGGTTGCGGTGTCGTTGCCGTTAGGGTTTGGTGTTTGGCAATTTAGCGATTCTGGACACAGGTTCGGTTTTTCTAAAACTGGCGCTGTTTGGTTGATCCAAAAATTATGAGGTTGATTGTTTTTGAAAATAGACTTAACGCCGGTCGTTTTGGCACTGGTTTCGTTAAATTCGGAGTTGTATAGCTCGAGTTATAGGCGATACAAGTTAGGTTAAAATTCTGGAAACGATTTGGGTATAGATTCGGTATTTCGGTGACTGGGAAAGTTGTGTTGACCGAAAAATTATGTGGTTTATTTTTCTGGAAAATAGACTTAATGCTTGTTAATTTGGCACTGGTTTGGTTGCGTTTAGAGTTGTGTAGCTCGAGATATGAATTCCACAAGTTAGAGTAAGATTCTGGAAACAATCTGGACACAGGGTCAGTGTTTTGGTTACCACGTTTTCAAAAGAACTCCTTTTCGAACGAATCCAATTTCTTTGAAAACTAGACAAAGTTTGCCCCAGTTTATGCACAAGTTTCATGCAATTTGATTGAGTTTTGGTCACTTTGGAATTGCTTGAATTTGAAGGACAGAAACTGTCCTCTTTTGCAACTAGCCTGTGTGCTTTTCGAAAACTGTACCTATTGGACACTCTCCTTCAAAAACTGAACTTAGGGATGATAACCAGACCCATACGGCTTTCCAACAAGTATTTATTTGTGGAAATCCGATGTCGTTTGCTATTTTAATTAATTCGCTGAAGTAGGTGCGATGTGCCTAGGCGCTGTGCGCCAGTCTTGTGCGTGGTGTGCGTGCGTTATGTCCGCGTTGTGGAGCCGTCTGGTGTTAATATTTCAGGTGCGGTGCTGGTATGCTCAGGAGAGTTTAGTGGTAGCTGTGATGCTACAACTTGGTGCTATTTTTGGTGAAATCATTTGTTTTGATTCTGGTGATATAGTATTTATTTTAAATACTTGTTATGGTGAGTTGGTGCATAATCATGGTGTCACATTGTCATATGCATGTTTTGGTGATATAGGCTCTGCCTCTGGTGTTTATTGGTGATATGCCCGTCGTGGCTCATTTTGGTGATCGGTACCGCATGCATATGCCCACTGGAGGGGTTGCATATCATCCCATTGTCTATGAATGTTATAATTTTGGTGGTTCACTGTCAAATGGATTTTTCCTTTGGTATCTGGTGCTGTGATATGGTGTAATTGTATTGTGTTGCTGTAGTTACCTGATGCTAGCATATTTTTATCATCTGCTTATTATCTCTGTTAGACTCACTCCTTCTGCTTGGAATGTTGCTCTCATGCGGCAACGCTGCAGGTGATCGCTAGTGCTCGTGGAGGAATTGCTAGGTTTTGCTTCCTCTCTCGTTTGGGTCTGTGTCAGCTCTGATATGTAGCACCGGGGAGTCGTTAGTTATCGTTTTGAACTATTATTTTAGTTATTGGAAATTGTTTTAATTTATTTTGGAGATGTCTTTAATTGTTAATTCTGGAGATGTTTAAACTGGTTAATATTTCCGCTGCTTGGTGATTTCTTTTATATAAATTATTTTGGAGATTTTCCTTTTTTAAAAATGGTGAAAAAATGTAGCGCCCTTCGAGGTGACTCTGATAATTGTCTATTTAATTGTAATAGTAAAAGGGGGGTGTTACATTAGTGGTATCAGAGCAGTTCGGTCTGTCCGGCCAAGTTGTCGAGTCGTCGAGTCGAGTAACACTTGAGTAATTGTTACTCGTTCCTCATTATAGTTTCTGTTGCAGTGTTAGGTTGAGATGGCAGGACGGAACGATGCTGCACTCGCTGCTGCTTTGCAGGCTGTGGCTCAAGCTGTGGAGAATAAGCCAGGTGCTGCTGGTGATGCTGGGTCGCGCAGTTTGGCTACGTTTCAGAGGGAGAATCCTCCTACCTTTAAGGGCAAGTATAACCCTGATGGTGCTTTGGCGTGGCTGAAAGAGATGGAGAGAATCTTTCGTGTTATGGATTGCTCTGAGGCGCAGAAAGTCAGGTATGGTACTCATATGCTGGCAGAGGAGGCTGATGACTGGTGGTTGGAGGTGAGGCAGAGGTTGGCGACTGTGAATGAAGAGGTCACTTGGGCTGTGTTCAGCAGAGAATTTCTGAGAAAGTATTATCCTGAAGATGTCCGTGGGAAGAAAGAGATTGAGTTTCTGGAGCTGAAGCAGGGTAATATGTCGGTGACTGAGTATGCTGCCAAGTTCATTGAATTGGCGAAGTTCTATCCACATTATGGTGAGGCTGGTGCTGAATTCTCCAAATGCATCAAGTTTGAAAATGGGTTGCGGGCTGATATCAAGAAGGCGATAGGGTATCAGAAAATTCGAGGAAGACAGTAATGCTCATTCTAGAGTCATGAGGGATATGCAGAAGAATTTCTCGAGTCGTGGGAAGCCGCATGAGGTTCCAACTGGTAAGGGCAATCAGAGAACTGCTGTGGGTAAGAGACCTAGTGGGGGAGATGCTGCTGCTAGCGTGGTATGTTACAAGTGTGGTAAACCCGGTCATAAGCGTCCTGACTGTCCAGGTGATGTGAAGAAGTGCTACAAGTGTGGTAAAGATGCTGTGATCGAAAGGATGTGTTATGCTACAACTGTGGTGAGGGTGGTCATATCAGCACTCAGTGTCCTAAACCGAAGAAAGAAAGGTCCGTTGGGAAGGTGTTCGCTCTGGCGGGGTCAGATGCAGTGAATGAGATCAGAGGTACATGCTATATTAATAATTCTCCTCTTATTGCTATTATTGATACTGGTGCTACCCATTGTTTTATTGCTACTGCATGTGTTGAGAAATTAGATCTTGTTTTATCTTCTATGTTGAGGGAGATGGTTATCGATACTCCGGCTAAGGGTTTGGTGACTACCTCGGTTGTTTGTGCTAAATGCCCTTTATCGATATTCGGTAATGATTTTCTCGTTGACTTGATTTGTTTGCCGCTGAGCGGAATGGATGTTATTCTAGGTATGGACTGGTTAGTTGATAACCATGTTCATATCAACTGTCATGAAAGGTCTGTGAGTTTCTTTTCTCCTGAAGAGGAAGAGTCTGGTTTGTTGTCTGCTGGTCAGTTGCATAGGGTAATGAGGGAAGACGTCCAGTTGTTTTCATTAATGGCGTCATTGTCTGCTGAGAGCCAAGCGAAGGTTGATGAGTTGCAGGTGGTGCGAGAGTTTTCTGAGGTTTTTCCCGACGAGATTCCGGATGTACCACCAGAGAGAGGTTGAGTTTGCTATTGACCTGGTACCTGATACTAAACCTGTGTCTATGGCACCGTATAGAATGTCTGCATCTGAATTGTCAGAACTGAAGAAGCAACTCGAGGATCTGCTTGAAAAGAAATTTGTGAGGCCAAGTGTGTCGCCGTGGGGAGCTCCAGTGTTGTTGGTGAAAAAGAAAGATGGTAGTATGAGGTTGTGCGTAGACTATCGGCAGCTGAATAAGGTGACTATTAAGAACAAGTATCCGCTTCCGAGGATTGATGACTTAATGGATCAGTTAGTGGGTGCTCAGGTGTTCAGTAAAATAGATTTGAGATCGGGTTATCATCAGATCAAGGTGAAAGACGAAGACATTCAGAAGACAGCTTTCAGAACCCGTTATGGGCATTATGAGTATTCCGTGATTCCTTTCGGTGTGACTAATGCGTCGGGAGTGTTCATGGAGTACATGAATCGTATCTTTCGTGAGTATCTGGATCGGTTTGTGGTGGTATTCATTGACGACATCCTAATTTATTCTAAGTCAGAAGAGGAGCATGCAGAACATCTGAGATTGGTATTGGAAATTCTGAGGGACAGGAAATTATATGCGAAGCTGTCTAAGTGTGAGTTTTGGTTGAAGGAGGTTAGCTTTCTGGGTCATGTTATTTCGGGGAATGGAATTGCCGTGGATCCGTCTAAGGTTGATGCCGTGTTACAATGGGAGTCTCCGAAGTCAGTTACTGAGATTAGAAGTTTTCTGGGTCTGGCAGGTTACTATAGGAGGTTTATAGAAGGATTTTCGAAGTTGGCACTTCCGTTGACTCAGTTGACTTGCAAGGGTAAAGCTTTCATCTGGGATGACTGTTGTGAAGAGAGCTTCAAAGAATTGAACAAGAGGTTGACGACGTCTCCTGTTCTGACGTTGCCTAATCCGGAAGAGTCGTTTGTGGTGTATTGTGATGCTTCCAAGATGGGGTTGGGATGTGTGCTTATGCAGAATGGTAAGGTAGTTGCCTATGCGTCGAGACAGTTGAGGACTCATGAGAAGAACTACCCTACCCATGATTTAGAACTTGCTGCAGTTGTGTTCGCGTTGAAAATTTGGAGACATTATCTGTATGGTTCGAGGTTTGAGGTGTTCAGTGATCATAAGGGTTTGCAGTATCTGTTTGATCAGAAAGAGTTGAATATGAGACAGCGCAGATGGTTGGAGTTGCTGAAAGACTATGACTTTAGCTTGAACTATCATCCGGGAAAGGCTAATGTGGTAGCTGACGCTTTAAGTCGAAAGACGTTGCATATGTCAGCAATGATGGTTAGAGAACTCGAATTAATTGAGCAGTTCAGGGATATGAGTTTGGTTTGTGAAGTGACGCCTCAGAGTGTCAGATTGGGGATGTTGAAGATTGATAATGAATTCATGGCTAGCATTCGAGAAGCTCAGAAGTTAGATGTTAAATTAGTTGACCTGATGGTTGGGATTGATCAATCCGAGAATAAAGACTTTGAGTTTGATGCGCAGAATGTATTGAAGTACCGTGGAAGAATCTGCATTCCTGATGATGAGGAGATGAAAAGAGCAATTTTAGAAGAAGGTCATAGGAGTAAGTTGAGTATCTATCCGAGAGCTACAAAGATGTATCAGGATCTGAAGAAGATGTTTTGGTGGCCTGGTATGAAGCGTGATGTGGCGCAGTTTGTGTATTCCTGCTTGACTTGTCAGAAATCGAAGGTTGAGCATCAGAAGCCTGCGGGGTTGATGCAACCGTTGGAGATTCCGGAATGGAAGTGGGATAGTATTTCTATGGATTTCGTGATAGGGTTACCTAATACTGTGAGGGGGCACGACTCGATTTGGGTGATTGTGGATAGATTGACGAAGTCTGCTCATTTTATTCCTATCAATATCACGTATCCGGTGTCGAGATTGGCAGAGATTTATATTCAGGTGATTGTGAAGTTGCATGGTGTTCCTTTGTGCATTGTGTCTGACAGAGATCCTAGGTTCACTTCTGATTTCTGGAAGAGTTTGCTAGAAGCGTTGGGTTCTAAATTGAGGTTGAGTTCAGCTTATCATCCTCAAACTGATGGACAGACAGAGAGGACCATTCAGTCGTTGGAAGACTTGTTGAGATCTTGTGTTCTTGAGCAGGAAGGTGCGTGGGATACTCACCTTCCGTTGATCGAGTTTACTTACAACAATAGTTACCATTCTAGCATCGGGATGGCACCGTTCGAGGCATTGTATGGTCGGAGATGTAGGACTCCGTTGTGTTGGCATGAATCTGGGGAGAGTATTGTTCTTGGACCCGAGGTTGTTCGAGAGACTACTGAAAAGGTGAAATTGATCCGTGAGAAAATGAAAGCGTCGCAGAGTAGACAGAAGAGCTATCATGATAAGAGAAGGAAGGATTTAGAATTCCAAGCTGGTGATCATGTGTTTTTGAGAGTCACGCCTATGGCTGGTGTTGGGCGTGCATTGAAGACAAAGAAGTTGACTCCTCGTTTCATTGGACCGTATCAGATCACTGAGAGAATTGGTAATGTTGCTTATAGGGTGGCCTTGCCGCCTAATCTTTCGAATTTGCACGATGTATTTCATGTGTCGCAACTTCGGAAGTATATTTCGGATCCGTCCCATGTGATTCCGATGGATGATGTGCATGTGCGGGATAATCTCACTGTGGAGACAATGCCTGTGCGAATTGAAGATCGTGAAGTGAAGACTTTACGTGGCAAAGAGATAAACCTGGTAAAAGTGGTCTGGTTAGGAGCTGCTGGTGAAAGCATGACATGGGAGTTGGAGAGCAAGATGCGAGAGTCCTATCCGGAGCTGTTTGAATCAGGTATGTTTTCGAGGACGAAAATATTCTAAGTGGGGGAGAGTTGTAACGCCCTAAAATTTAATCAAATTATTTCGAAGTTGGATTGCCGTAGGATGATTGTAAGAATTGAAATTATGGGCGTAGTAGCTATGTTGAAAACGAGTTAGATGATAATCACGTGTTGTGGGCTAGTTAAAAATAGCATTGGGCTCCCTTCCTATGTGGATAAAGTCCCAAATAATTTAGCCCATTATGTTTCTCACTTATTATAAGTGGAGAGGATTAATTTAGGGTTGAGAGAGAGAGGAATTTCGGATTAGAGCAGCCACCAAAGAGAGAGAAAAGAAGAGAGAAAACAATTCCCGTTTTTCTCAAACCTGTCACCGTAAAATTGCGATTCCGGTTTCGTTAACCGTTGGATCGTCTTCGTTTTTGGGCAGAAGGTTCGTAAGATATATTTCTACACTTTCACCGTTCGGATCTTTGAAACGAGTTCTGAGGAGAGAGATATTGGCTTCGCACTGAAGCTGCAGTTTGGGGGAGTCGCCGTATTCGGAGATCGAGGAACGAGGCTAGGAGGGAGTTTGCGCCACCATAGTTGAGGTAAGGGTGGGCTTAACCTTGATAATGGGTTGATGATAATTATGTGTGGGTAGTCTAGGGTTTTGTTGAATTGTTCGTGTTGTTGCATATCGTGTTTTCGTTGAGATTGGTGCTTTGATGATTATTGCACGTTATTGTGATTTGTTTCGTTATTTGTTGTTGCGTGATTGTTGTATCACGATGATGGTGTTGTTATTGTTCGTGTTTTTGTTGTTGCTGTGCGTGGTTGATTGTTGTTGTCGCGTTGTCGAATTGTCGTTTTTGTTGTGGTGGTTGCGGTGTCGTTGCCGTTAGGGTTTGGTGTTTGGCAATTTAGCGATTCTGGACACAGGTTCGGTTTTTCTAAAACTGGCGCTGTTTGGTTGATCCAAAAATTATGAGGTTGATTGTTTTTGAAAATAGACTTAACGCCGGTCGTTTTGGCACTGGTTTCGTTAAATTCGGAGTTGTATAGCTCGAGTTATAGGCGATACAAGTTAGGTTAAAATTCTGGAAACGATTTGGGTATAGATTCGGTATTTCGGTGACTGGGAAAGTTGTGTTGACCGAAAAATTATGTGGTTTATTTTTCTGGAAAATAGACTTAATGCTTGTTAATTTGGCACTGGTTTGGTTGCGTTTAGAGTTGTGTAGCTCGAGATATGAATTCCACAAGTTAGAGTAAGATTCTGGAAACAATCTGGACACAGGGTCAGTGTTTTGGTTACCACGTTTTCAAAAGAACTCCTTTTCGAACGAATCCAATTTCTTTGAAAACTAGACAAAGTTTGCCCCAGTTTATGCACAAGTTTCATGCAATTTGATTGAGTTTTGGTCACTTTGGAATTGCTTGAATTTGAAGGACAGAAACTGTCCTCTTTTGCAACTAGCCTGTGTGCTTTTCGAAAACTGTACCTATTGGACACTCTCCTTCAAAAACTGAACTTAGGGATGATAACCAGACCCATAGGGCTTTCCAACAAGTATTTATTTGTTGAAATCCGATGTCGTTTGCTATTTTAATTAATTCGCTGAAGTAGGTGCGATGTGCCTAGGCGCTGTGCGCCAGTCTTGTGCGTGGTGTGCGTGCGTTATGTCCGCGTTGTGGAGCCGTCTGGTGTTAATATTTCAGGTGCGGTGCTGGTATGCTCAGGAGAGTTTAGTGGTAGCTGTGATGCTACAACTTGGTGCTATTTTTGGTGAAATCATTTGTTTTGATTCTGGTGATATAGTATTTATTTTAAATACTTGTTATGGTGAGTTGGTGCATAATCATGGTGTAGCATTGTCATATGCATGTTTTGGTGATATAGGCTCTGCCTCTGGTGTTTATTGGTGATATGCCCGTCGTGGCTCATTTTGGTGATCGGTACCGCATGCATATGCCCACTGGAGGGGTTGCATATCATCCCATTGTCTATGAATGTTATAATTTTGGTGGTTCACTGTCAAATGGATTTTTCCTTTGGTATCTGGTGCTGTGATATGGTGTAATTGTATTGTGTTGCTGTAGTTACCTGATGCTAGCATATTTTTATCATCTGCTTATTATCTCTGTTAGACTCACCCCTTCTGCTTGGAATGTTGCTCTCATGCGGCAACGCTGCAGGTGATCGCTAGTGCTCGTGGAGGAATTGCTAGGTTTTGCTTCCTCTCTCGTTTGGGTCTGTGTCAGCTCTGATATGTAGCACCGGGGAATCGTTAGTTATCGTTTTGAACTATTATTTTAGTTATTGGAAATTGTTTTAATTTATTTTGGAGATGTCTTTAATTGTTAATTCTGGAGATGTTTAAACTGGTTAATATTTCCGCTGCTTGGTGATTTCTTTTATATAAATTATTTTGGAGATTTTCCTTTTTTAAAAATGGTGCAAAAATGTAGCGCCCTTCGAGGTGACTCTGATAATTGTCTATTTAATTGTAATAGTAAAAGGGGGGTGTTACAACACCTGGCCAAGTCAAGTACCTAATTGTAGCAATTGACTATTTCAGCAAGTGGATCGAAGCCGAACCACTGGCCACCATCAGTGCGAACAATTGCATCAAGTTCTTCAAGAAAAATATCATGAGCAAGTTCGGGATCCCCGAGGTAGTCATCACTGACAAAGGAACTCAGTTCGCTGACAAGGGCTTTAGGAAGTTGATGTCCGACCTTAAGATCAAACACCATTTCACCTTTGTGGAACACCCACAAACGAATGGACAGGTAGAGGCAGCAGACAAGGTGCTTCTCAATGGCCTAAAGAAACGACTTGACGATGCTAAAGGGAACTGGGTGGAAGAACTACCCTACGTCTTGTGGGATTACAGGACCACACCGCAAACCTCGACAGGGGAAATGTCGTTCTGGCTTTCCTATTGCAGTGAGGCAGTCATCCCTGTGGAGATTGGCGAAATAAGTTGGAGAATGACTAATCCCAAATCTAAACAAGACAACGATCAATCCTTAAGGGAGGAACTCGATCTCATTGACGGAGTCTGAAACAAGGCCTCATTCCGAGAAGCTGTCATGAAGCAGGGAATAGCGACAAGATACAACGCCAAGGTCGTCCCCAGAGACTTTGAAGTCGGTGATCTTGTACTTCGAAATGCCGACGTAGGTTTGAAGAACGCTGCTCAAAGGAAGCTCGCCCCAAACTGGGAAGGACCTTACCGTGTCAAATCTAAGACAGGTAACGAGGCTTTTGAATTAGAAACCTTGGACGGGAAAGCAGTTCTCCAGACTTGGAACACCACGAAACTCAAAAGATACTATGCCTAAGGGCCTTTTGTAACTCGACCTTCTTAAAAAGCGGATCCATCTGATGAATTGATTTAAATATGGTTGTCATACCGACCTTACACACTTTCATTTTCAATGTATTCAAACAATTTCCTACTTTGGAAGAGACTATCCGAGTTCGATCATTTGATCTCCCGAAGCGACTGAGGTTGTCGTAAACCTTAGGGACGAGTTAAATTTAAACCAATTTTTGGTAAACTTTCCCAAAAAGGACGATGAGGTCTTTTAAGAGCAAAGGACCTTAAAACGACTATAGGCCGAACATTGCCAAGATCCCTAAAAGGCGAGTTCGATCTGGGCCGACTCTCTATAAACTTCCTTTAGGACTACGTATATGACTTGTAAAATAAATGCATTCATAAACACGTACGAGGCTATAAACAGCAATCATAAAAACAAGGCTATAAACAGCAATCATAAAAACGAGGCTATAAAAAGCATTCAGAAAAACGAGTTTAAAAATTTAATTCATTACAACTATCTCGGATACGGCCGAACCCTCAAATTTGCATCAAAAGCCTAGTCTATTACAAAATTTGGCTTGACGAAGTTCCGGGTTTATGCATGATCTTATCTGTATAAACCTGGAACTCTTACAAAAATAAAAGTGCTCAAAGCCAATCAGGCGTCAGACTTCGGGTAAATATGGGAAATTTGACTTAACGCAAGGTCGAAACCATCCCCCACCATTGCCATAGCAAGATCGGCTGCTGTTTTCGCTGCTTTCTGAGATTCAGCCAGATCAGCACGAGCTTTAGCAAGCTTTTTCTCCAACGCAGTATACCGATCTTCAGGAGTAGAGCTGGTCTCAGTCTTGTTCTCCTCAGCCTTCTGCAGTGACGTCGTTAGCTCTTGAATCCGACCCTCCATCCTTTGAATTTTTTCCTCAGCATCCTTCTTCTCAGCCTCGAGCTCCTTGATCTGACCTTCAAGCTGTTTGGCACGAGCAACATTGTCCTCAGCTTGCTTCTTGGCAGAATTTGAGGCTTTTTCAAGGTCGTCTGTGTACGACTTCAGAGTTTTCAAGTCGCTGACGCTCTGGTTGAGTAGTTGTTCTTATTAACCAAATCCTTCAGAGCGTTGAACAGTTTGGCCTTTCAGCATTCAGCAACTCTGAAACAAAAAACACGTAAAGTTAATAAGATAGGCAAAGAGATAACGAACGAGTTTAAAGAAAGTTGCATTACCTTCTCGTCGACGCTGCATCTCCTCTTTCTGCAACTTGTTAACATCGGGCAGATGAACGAACAGCTTTGCCGCAGCACTAACAGGATCGACACGATATTCTTCCAGATTCTTCTTCATAAAGCTCGCATCCACTTGAACAGGAGTCATCCTTTTAGAAGATTAGTGCTTCCTGGAAGACTTAGGATCGTCCTGTTGAACCGCTTTCCATTTCTTGTCTTCGGGTTGGAGAAATGGATTAGCTTTCTGGGTCGAGGCTCCCTCCCCACCGGTTTCCTTTTTCTGTGTTCAAGGTCGCTTCCCTGAATCTCCAGCTCTTCTTCATGTACAACCCGAATAGGGGAAACTCGGATAGCAGCGCCAAGGTCGAGAGCACCCTGGGGAATTCCTTGGTTTGAAGGCTCGTTTTCTGCAACCCCAAGGTTCTGCATCGCCATCCTTTTCAGCATCGCAATCCTATTTCCAACCATCGTATTTGAAAATAAAAGAAAGGGAAAACGAGTTAGAATACTTCAAAATAGATAAAACAAAACATTCCGAGCAAGACTTTAAGACGATCCTACCTATAACTCTCATAACCTTTTTCTTTGGGGCGGCCCTAACTATGCGATCAGTAGGAATGCCTCGGTATTTAAGTTTGGTATAAGGAACCTGAGCAGAGATGTACAACAGTAATTTTTTGGTCAGAACGTCGGCGTCGCATAGATGAGTCTCACCAATATGATAGCATCCAGGGGTACGATTGTAACGCCCGAGACTCCATCCTATGGGAAACTTGGTCGACACTAAGGTCTGTCCCTCTTGACCAAATTTACCCACATAGTCAATTGCTTCACTGTTCACAGGCTCCACGAACTAAAAAAGCTCTTTCCATCTCTGTAACACCCCAATTCTACCCAATAATACTATAAATCGGAGTGCGGAATTTTCAACATAAATATTGGAGTGCTACACTTACTTCCCAACACAAACAATATAATTCATTCATGGTAAATTCAATTTGAAGCAATCTTAACAATCCTTGTCCATTTGACAACTCAAAATCAACAATTTGCTTAATAGAAATAACTTCGAGTTCAACAAATATTGCAACCTAAATGATAAAGGAAAAAAAACAGCATTCAATCCCCCCGAGTGTTACGTATCAGAGTGACGACACCGACTCAACTAAGGAAGGATCACCGCCTTCATTCGCGAGTACCTGCACGTTACCACATAGGGGTAACATTCAAATAGAAGGGGTGAGATATTGAACAATATAAGAGCATGTATGAAGAACAATATGATAGGTCAGGTACTATAGAATTACACATATCATCAATAAAATCCTCAATAGAGTCATCAATAAAATCATCGAAGTGCAATGCGGAATACGACTCAACTGTGCATATGCATGTGGTACCATTGGAGAAAAACTCCCGTTGTAAAAATCGTCGTTGCCAGTAAATAGTGGCTCACAGGGCATAGCCCTCATCGTTCACGTCGTAAAGCAAATGCAAAGGTATGCGACACAATGTGAATGTACAAGTAACGCTAATCACAGTCACGCAATCGCACGACAACAACACCAAAATGTCATGGCGGCCATAGGCCTACAATTTACTATCTTTGCTAATAAATAGAGGCAAATCAACTTTTACAACTTCACCTGCAATTTACCACATTTTCGACAAGGTATTCAACGCAACAATTAACCACAACGGCAACTGTGGCAACAATATTGACAAAGCAGCAACATCAACAGCGCAAAACAGCAAGAATAGCAACAACACAGCAGCAAAACGTAACAGTAATGACAACAATAACAGCAAAACCGCAACAGCTTTAACAGCAAAACATCAACAGCATTAACAGCAAAACAGCAACAGCATTATCAGCAAAACAGCAACAGCATTAACAGCAACAGCATTACATCAAAACAGTAACAGCATTAACGTAACCATCAATTCAATTACGAAAATTATTTGTAATTCTTACTAACGAGTTATCTATATTCCTATCATTTTTTTTTTATTATAATAGTGAAAACCTTAATCCAACAAAATTACAATTCGATTTAATTAGAACTAACGACATAGGAATTCAAGCACACACGGTCAATTCATCAAACATTTCTCATACGATATATATATATATATATAACTACGCAACATACACAAAGGCAATCTATAATAAACCCCAAACCCCGCATACGATCCCTCATATACGCTATTATAGAATTCGAACCCACCCTTACCTCAACTATGATGGCGCAAACTCCCTCCTAGCCTCGTTCCTCGATTCTCCGAATACGGCGACTCCCCTGCGATAGTAACGACGCGTGACGATCACGAACGTAGAGAATTGCAATGAAAATCAACCCTCCCAATCCAATCGTAGGCTAGAGCTCTTGAAAATTGAGGCTTTTGTGTAACTTAGAAGTGAGAGGAAGAAGGAGAAGAAGGGAAAAGAGGGCGGCTGCACAAAAAGACCAGCCCTAGTGCATATTTGCGCTATATTTATAAGGAGGAGTGGCGCACAAGCGCCTTCCTGCGCAAGCTGCGCACTGGACACGCTGCTAGGGTTGCGTGAGCGCTGCGCACTCGCGGTGCTAAACCCAATGCAATTTTTAACTGGCCCACGACACGTGATTATCATCTAACTCATTTTCAACATAGCTACTACGCCCATAATTTCACTTCTTACAATTATCCTACGGCAATCCAACTTCGAAGTAATTTGATTAAATTTTAGGGCGTTACAACTCTCCCCCACTTAGAATATTTTCGTCCTCGAAAATTTGCATGATTCGAACAACTCGGGATAGGACTCCCGCATCTTGCTTTCCAACTCCCATGTCATGCTCTCTCCGGCAGCTCCTAACCAGACTACTTTCACCAAGGCGATCTCTTTGCCCCTTAGAGTCTTCGTCTCACGGTCCGCGATTCGTACAGGCATCGTCTCCACAGTGAGGTTATCCCGTACTTGCACATCATCCATATGAATTACATGAGATGGATCTGGAATATACTTCCGAAGTTGTGACACATGGAACACATCATTTAAATTCGAAAGATTAGGTGGTAAGGCCACTCTGTAAGCTACATTCCCAACTCTTTTCGTGATCTGATACGGACCAATGAATCGAGGAGTAAGCTTCTTAGATTTCAAAGCACGTCCAACACCAGTCACAGGGGTGACTCTCAAAAACACATGATCACCAACTTGAAATTCCAAATCCTTCCTTCGCTTATCATGGTAACTCTTCTGTCTACTTTGTGAAGCTTTCATCTTTTCACGAATCAACTCCACCTTCTCAGTCGTTTCTCGAACAATTTCAGGTCCAAGCACTATACTCTCTCCAGATTCATACCAACACAAAGGGGTTCTACACCTTCGACCATACAACGCTTCGAAAGGTGCCATCCCAATACTAGAATGATAACTGTTATTATAGGTAAACTCTATCAACGAGAGATGGGTATCCCACGAAACTCCTTGCTCAAGAATACACGCTCTTAACAAATCCTCCAACGATTGAATAGTCCTATCTGTCTGACCATCCGTCTGAGGGTGATACGCTGAGCTCAATCTCAACTTAGAACCCAACGCATCTTGCAAACTCTTCCGGAAATCAGAAGTGAACCTAGGATCTCTATCCGAAACGATACACATAGGAACACCATGCAACTTTACAATCTTTTGGAGGTAAATCTCAGCCAACTTAGGTACCGGATACGTGATATTAATAAGTATAAAATGAGCCGACTTCGTCAGCCTGTCAACAATCACCCAAATCGCATCATGCCCTCTCACAGTATTAGGCAGCCCCGTCACAAAGTCCATTGAAATGCTATCCCATTTCCATTCCGGAATCTCTAAAGGTTGCATCAACCCCGCAGGCTTCTGATGTTCAACTTTTGACTTCTGACAAGTTAAACATGCATACACGAATTGCGCTACATCGCGCTTCATCCCAGGCCACCAGAACCATCTTCTCAAGTCTTGATACATTTTCGTAGCTCCTGGATGAATACTCAACTTATTTCTATGACTCTCTTCGAGAATTGCTTTCTTCATTTCCGCATCGTCAGGAATGCAGATTCTATTACGGTATCTCAACACACCTTGCGCATCCAACTCAAAATCGTTATTCTCAGACTGCCCGATTCCTACCGTCGAATCTACCAGTTTAACATCCAGTTTCTGAGCTTCTCTGACGCTATCTAAAAAGTCATTATTAATCTTCAACTTCCCCAACATAACACTCTGAGGTGTCACTTCGCAAATCAAACTCATATCTCTGAACTGCTCAATCAATTCAAACTCACTGACCATCATTGCCGACATGTGCAAGGTCTTTCGGCTCAAAGCATCAGCCACGACATTAGCTTTCCCTGGATGATAATTCAAACTGAAATCATAGTCTTTTAGCAACTCCAACCACCTCCGCTATCTCATATTCAGTTCCTTTTGATCAAACAAGTACTGCAAACCCTTATGGTCGCTAAATACTTCAAATCTAGAACCATAAAGATAATGCCTCCAAATTTTCAGCGCAAAAACAACTGCAGCAAGTTCTAAATCGTGCGTAGGATAGTTCTTCTCATGAGTCCTTAACTGCCTCGATGCATAAGCAACTACCTTACCATTCTGCATAAGCACACCTCCTAAACCCATCTTGGAAGCATCACAGTACACCACAAAGGACTCTCCCGGATTAGGCAACGTCAAGATAGGTGACGTCGTCAATCTCTTCTTCAATTCGGTGAAACTCTCTTCGCAACGAGCGTCCCATATAAAGGCTTTACCTTTGCAGGTCAGCTGAGTTAAAGGAAGTGCCAACTTAGAAAAGCCTTCAATGAACCTTCTATAGTAGCCAGCTAATCCCAAAAAGCTTCTAATCTCGGTAGCCGACTTTGGAGTCTCCCATTGCAATACAGCCTCGACTTTAGATGGATCCACCGCAATGCCGCTACCAGAAATAACGTGACCAAGAAAACTCACCTCCTTCAGCCGAAATTCGCACTTAGACAACTTTGCATATAACTTCTTGTCCCTTAAGACCTCCAATACCAATCTCAAGTGCTCTGCATGCTCTTCTTCTGTCTTAGAGTAAATCAAAATATCATCGATGAATACTACCACAAACCGATCCAAATAAGCATGAAACACACGGTTCATGTACTCCATGAATACTCCTGGCGCATTAGTAACACCGAGAGGCATCACCGAATACTCATATTGCCCGTACCGAGTTCTAAAAGCCGTCTTCTGAATATCCTCATCTTGCACTTTAATCTGATGGTAGCCCGATCTCAAATCAATCTTACTGAATACTTGAGCACCCACCAATTGATCCATCAAATCGTCTATTCTTGGGAGTGGATACTTGTTCTTAATCGTCACTTTATTCAACTGTCTATAATCAACACAAAGCCTCATACTCCCATCCTTCTTCTTCACTAGCAACACGGGAGCTCCCCACGGTGATACACTCGGCCTCACGAACTTCTTTTCAAGTAGATCCTCAAGTTGCTTCCTCAATTCGGATAATTCAGATGCTGACATCCTGTAAGGTGCCATAGAAACAGGTTTGGTACCAGGTACAAGATCAATAGCAAATTCAACTTCCCTCTCTGGTGGTACACTTGGAATATCATCAGGGAAAACTTCAGGAAATTCGCGCACCACCTGCAACTCATCAATTATGGCTTGATTCTTAACAGATAGCGACGCCATCAGCGAGAATAGCTGAACTTCTTCCCGCATCAACTTCCGCAACTGTCCAATAGACAACAAACCAGCCTCCTCCTCTTCGGGAGTGGAGAAACTCACAGACTTGCTAAAAAAATTAATGTGAACATAGTTATATTCTAACCAGTCCATGCCTAGGATCACATCCAATCCGCTTAACGGCAGACAAATCAGATCGACAATAAATTCTCTGTCGAAAATCGACAAAGGGCACTTAGAACACACAAGAGAAGTAGTCACCGACCCCTTAGCTGGAGTATCGACAACCATCTCCCTATTCATACAAGACAACACAAGACCCAATCTTTTAACATATTCCGCAGCAATAAAACAATGAGTAGCACCAGTATCATTAATAGCTATTAGAGGAACACCATTAATGAAACATGTACCTCCAATAAATCCGTCGTTCTCAGTAGTCTGTGTCCCTGCCAGAGCGAACACTCTTCCACTAACTCTTTCTTTCTTTGGCTTCTGACATTGATTACTAATATGCCCTTCTTCGCCACAGTTGAAACAGACCTGCTCCTTGTGCTTGCACTCGGATGATTCGTGCCCAGTCTTACCACAACGAAAGCACCTCTTAACCTCAACCTTGCACACGTTACTCTTATGACCAGGTTTGCCACATTTGTAACATACAATACCAGCAGGGGCGTCTCCCCCACTAGTTCTCTTACCATCAAAACTTTTCTGCTTACCTTTACCAACTGGAGCATCATACGGCTTACCACGAGTCAGCTGCTTGCTCCTCTTCTCATTAATGATCTTATAGTGAGCATCATTGTCCTCCTCATAGATCCTGCAACTGTCAATCAAATCGGAGAAAACACGGATCTTCTGATACCCAATTGCCTTTTTGATCTCAGGTCGCAGCCCATTGTCAAACTTGATGCACTTTGAAAATTCAGCAGTTGCTTCATTGTAGTGCGGATAAAATTTGGCCAACTCCACAAACTTAGCAGCATATTCAGTAACTGACAGGTTCCCTTGCTTCAGCTCAAGAAACTGAATTTCTTTCTTACCCCGAACATCCTCAGGGTAATACTTCCTCAAAAATTCCCTACGGAACACAACCTAAGTGATCTCTTCACCTGCAGCTTCCAATCTCTGACGTGTATCTAACCACCAGTCGTCAGCCTCTTCTGACAGCATATGAGTACCATAACGAACCTTCTGCGCTGGAGTGCAATCCATCACACGGAAGATTCTCTCAATCTCCTTCAACGAAGCCAATGCTCCATCAGGATCATACTTACCCTTGAAAGTGGGCGGATTCTCCCTTTGGAATGTCGCCAAACTGCGAGATCCAGCATTCTCACCTGCGTTCTGTTGATTCTCCAATGCCTGAGCCATAGCGCCCAAAGCAGCAGCAATAGCAGCATCATTCCGTCCGGCCATTTCAGCTTATCCCTACAACACAAATTATAGTTTGGAACGAATAACAAAACTTGAGTGTTAATCGAAGCGATGACTCGACAACTTGGTCGGATAGACCCAACCATGCTATGATACCACTAATGTAACACCCCAATTCTACCCAATAATACTATAAATCAGAGTGCGGAATTTTCAACATAAATATTGGAGTGCTACACTTACTTCCCAACACAAACAATATAATTCATTCATGGTAAATTCAATTTGAAGCAATCTTAACAATCCTTGTCCATTTGACAACTCAAAATCAACAATTTGCCTAATAGAAATAACTTCGAGTTCAACAAATATTGCAACCTAAATGATAAAGGAAAAAAAACAGCGTTCAATCCCCCCGAGTGTTACGTATCAGAGTGACGACACCGACTCAACTAAGGAAGGATCACCGCCTTCATTCGCGACTACCTGCACGTTACCACATAGGGGTAACATTCAAACAGAAGGGGTGAGATATCGAACTATATAAGAGCATGTATGAAGAACAATATGATAGGTCAGGTACTATAGAATTACACATATCATCAATAAAATCCTCAATAGAGTCATCAATAAAATCATCGAAGTGCAATGCGGAATGCGACTCAACTGTGCATATGCATGTGGCACCATTGGAGAAAAACTCCCGTTGTAAAAATCGTCGTTGCCAGTAAATAGTGGCTCACAGGGCATAGCCCTCATCGTTCACGTCGTAAAGCAAATGCAAAGGTATGCGACACAATGTGAATGTACAAGTAACGCTAATCACAGTCACGCAATCGCACGACAACAACACCAAAATGTCATGGCGGCCATAGGCCTACAATTTACTATCTTTGCCAATAAATAGAGGCAAATCAACTTTTACAACTTCACCTGCAATTTACCACATTTTCGACAAGGTATTCAACGCAACAATTAACCACAACGGCAACTGTGGCAACAATATTGACAAAGCAGCAACATCAACAGCGCAAAACAGCAAGAATAGCAACAACACAGCAGCAAAACGTAACAGCAATGACAACAATAACAGCAAAACCGCAACAGCTTTAACAGCAAAACATCAACAGCATTAACAGCAAAACAGCAACAGCATTATCAGCAAAACAGCAACAGCATTAACAGCAACAGCATTACATCAAAACAGTAACAGCATTAACGTAACCATCAATTCAATTACGAAAATTATTTGTAATTCTTACTAACGAGTTATCTATATTCCTATCATTTTTTTTTGATTATAATAGTGAAAACCTTAATCCAACAAAATTACAATTCGATTTAATTAGAACTAACGACATAGGAATTCAAGCGCACACGGTCAATTCATCAAACATTTCTCATACGATATATATATATATATATATATATATATATATATATATATATATATATATATATATAACTACGCAACATACACAAAGGCAATCTATAATAAACCCCAAACCCCGCATACGATCCCTCATATACGCTATTATAGAATTCGAACCCACCCTTACCTCAACTATGGTGGCGCAAACTCCCTCCTAGCCTCGTTCCTCGATTCTCTGAATACGGCGACTCCTCTGCGATAGTAACGACGCGTGACGATCACGAACGTAGAGAATTGCAATGAAAATCAACCCTCCCAATCCAATCCTAGGCTAGAGCTCTTGAAAATTGAGGCTTTTGTGTAACTTAGAAGTGAGAGGAAGAAGGAGAAGAAGGGAAAAGAGGGCGGCTGCGCAAAAAGAGCAGCCCTAGCGCATATTTGCGCTATATTTATAAGGAGGAGTGGCGCACAAGCGCCTTCCTGCGCAAGCTGCGCACTGGACACGCTGCTAGGGTTGCGTGAGCGCTGCGCACTCGCGGTGCTAAGCCCAATGCTATTTTTAACTGGCCCACGACACGTGATTATCATCTAACTCATTTTCAACATAGCTACTACGCCCATAATTTCAATTCTTACAATTATCCTACAGCAATCCAACTTCGAAGTAATTTGATTAAATTTTAGGGCGTTACAATCTCCCCCTTAACGAGTTTGTGTAAACTCAGAAAACCTTCGCACCTCTTTTTCAATTAAGACTCACGTGCTCCCGAGTATCTCCTTCATCGCCTTTTTCGTTATTCTTGTTAACCTCGAACAAATGAAAAAATAAATTGGCCGACACCGGTCTCTCAAGGGCAAGGCACATCAGCTCGAATGCACGAAGGAATGCCCATGCGTTGGGGTGAATCTGTGAAGGGGCCAAATCCAACCACGCCAAAACAGTTTGTTGAAGACATGTAAAGGGAGGACGAATGTGCATATCTGACACCACGACGTCGTACATCACAAATTTCAAGGCCCCAGATCAGGTTGCGGCATGCTCATCGGACTTCATACCTTCGGCATTCCAAAGACGACCTCGGATGGATAACTTATTTACAATGGCACTCATATCTTCGCCATTCTTGTATAACGACCTTGTTTGAAGAACAGAAGTCGCAACCCAATTGCAAGGGCGAGGGACATCCACCACATACATCACAGGTAGGTCGATCCTCCCTGGACCAATACTGAAATAACCATCAATTAAAGCAGCAGATTGTTCACCGTCCTCATCAGCCTCGTCCTCTTCGGCTTCGTCATCATCAGACTCGTTATTTTTTTGTCGGTCCTCGTTTTCTTCAACAACTTGTTTTCCTTTATCAACCTCGGATTCATGACGACTTTCTTCCCCCGATTCAGTAGTAGACTCAGAATCCGACTCTGCACTTTCTGATTTCTGAGTGTTAGAAGAGCCTTGTCTTTCATCGGATTAGACTTCTTGAGAAGAATCCGACTCCACCGTAACTATGTCAGCCTAGTTCTCTTTTACCGCAACTATAACCACGTCCTCAAAAGAATCTTTTGATCTTTGCTCTGAATTCACTTGTTCTCCACCACCAGGCTCGTTAGTGGTATCCTTTGGAGAGTGACGGTCAACTTCAAGGTCGTCCTCAACCAGTTCGCTTGTAGGGGCTGATTCGGGGTGGTCTTGAACCTCGGGAATGGCGGGAGCACCATCGGAGCGACGATCTCCAACACTGTCTTCTCTAGAAGCCATCACTTATGCTAGTTGCGGGGGTTGTTTTCAGTGTTCTCTACAGGTTTGTTTGGTGATCGCCATCTCGGACCTGTAGGAATGGGGGTATAGGCAAGTCAGGAATAACAACATAACGGGTCCATGGCGAGTTTGAAACCCAACTTGACGACCCCCACCCTGTGAAAACTAAGGAAACAAGGGAAAGTCCACCTTAAAAAGAAATTACGATGTAAAAGTTAAGGGCGAAATAACACTAACCTCGTCCGGAAGAAGACCAAGTTTGTAAATGGTTCTTGCGAAACTCAATCACTTGAACCCACAGAAACACTGAAACTCTCGCCACTATCTTCTTGATCGACGGAATCAAGCTCGGAAATCAAGGTCGGTATGCAGAGCGAATTGAAAATCAGGAGTAAATGAAGGGGACTGAACCCCTATTTAAAGTGGGCCTCAGGTCAGTGGATTGGGCCTATGTCGAATCAACGCGTCCCATCAATAGCTTTAAATCACGTACACCGAAGCATCACCATCATTAGCCACCATTGGGAAACGCATTCTGACAGGTGCATTAAATGCTTGACACGAAAAACGAAACGACTTTCTCTTTTTACAACTGTCAAGTCGCTGTTATATCACAGCTTCAGCATCGTTGCCGAAACGCTCGCTTCAACATCGTCATTAGTGAGTGCCTCAGTCCCACACTGGTATCCAAATTCCTCAAGTCGTCACTCGTCGACATCGGATCTATGAGAACGATCCCTCAAGGTTGAGTTCGACACGGCATAAATAAACTCGACATGCTCAAGGTCGGACTAGTCTAACAAGTCAAGATCGCCCTTCAAGCGACCAGACTTGGGAGGCAACTATTTTGGATAAGGCCCAATTTTGTCTAGTAACAAATAGGCCCATTAGCAAAAGGCCCACATTGGTGACAAATCCAATCATCAATGGTTCAGATCCATTAGGTCAACACCACCCAACTCTATAAATAATCATTCAATGCTTCATTAATGCTAAGCTATCTCTCTCATTAATACACCTGTGATTGACTACCTCCCTGACTTGAGCGTCGGAGTGTCTTTGCAGGTACAACACCCCACCTCGGGTCGGACCATCTCGGATCAAGTGTTCAACCTACCGTCTATCTCGGATCAGCCTCCTAGAAATATTATATTCAATCAACTCTCTCAATAAATTCTATCGGAGAAGACAAATTAAAATTACACAAATTTATTTAAGAAAAGAATTGAATTTTAACCATATACACATATGTGTCTAATAAATAATAAATCATTCAACAATAAGAATTAAATTCAATCAAATATTGAAATTTTATCTCTATTTTTGTAAACATGTTTTTCATCACTGAGTACTTCGAGTTGATGCTACATTGGTCTGAGATAATTTCCTTAATCCCTTGCACCAAATTGAGAGGGGATGAAGCTGGGAAGTTGGCTCTCTCATAAGCCTGAGAGTAGAAGCTGAGTCAGATTCAATCATCAATGTCCTGAAACCTTTCCCCTAAGCTTTATAAATCTTATGGTAAATTCTCCATAATTCTGCTTCACGAGTAGAGAAAGGATCTATCTAGCTTGTGGGAGAAATCCATAATAAAGTTTCCATCTTCACTTTTTAGAACTCCACCGCAACCAGCCGAGACGACACTATTAGTCACAAATTGATCATAAGTGAAGGACAAATACCCGACAAGAGGCGGGGTCTAGCTCTTGTTAAAGCACATATTCTCCTTAAGCTCCATAGCACTTGTGGAAAAAATGCGTTTTATATCAATAATTCATATCGGTTAAAAACAACCTGATGTTAAAAACGACCTATATGTGTGAGCTTCTTGTTCCTGTCCTTAGAGATAATAATTGTTGCCACTTGTTTCTGCACATAGAAGAAAACTAACTCTGGCCGAGTCTTATTTGATAAACTTTTATTTTAGTGCTTCATTTTTAATCTTTATTAGAGTTAGACACTTCGTAAACACTCACTGTCTCAAGAGGCAAGATAACTTCAAACAATGACTCATTAAACAGGACTCCATCTTTTAATGGTGAAGGGTATGCTTATTGGAAAGAGAAAATGAAAATTTTCATCGAGGGAGTAGATTGTGATATTTGGAATGCTGTCATAAATGGTCCATTTGTTCTCACTCTTCTTGTTAATGATGTAATGGTGAACAAACCTAGATTTCTATGGACCAAAGATGAAAAAGAAAAGGTTCAATACAATTTGAAAGCTAAGAACATCATTACAACCGCTTTAAGCGTCGATGCTAAGAGTAAAATAGAATCAACAATAGATTTGAGGGTTTCTATCTCCTTCTCTTCTTTCCCTTCACTCTCTCTACAATCTCTCTTTCTCTCTAGCTCAGCTACTCTCTTTCTTTCCTATCTCTCAACTCTCTGTATACAGCTGAATGAATGAACCCAAAAACTCGCTCTCACATATTCAAATAAAAGGGTGATGGGTTATCAATATCAAGGGTTTGGGCCATTGGCTTTGGTTGTAAGCCCCATCCATAATGTAGTATAACTAAAAATTCATAAGAAAAGCCCATATATTTCCTAATGCAATATCAAACCTATTTTTACCATAAATCTAATAACTTAGTAAAGACACATAATCATACAACATCACATTCTGATAAAATTACAATAAGTATGATTTCATAAAAACATATTTATAATCTTTTTGTCAAATAAAACATTAACAATCAAGTTAGCACAATTATAATCAATTGATCCTATTTTAAGATTTATCCTCAACCTTGTAAGTTGAGTTTCGGGGTATTACATTAGCAGAGTATATTTTAATGGAACCAAAAATTCTTAGCTTTCCATTGAATAAAATAAATTGAGTGTGGACCCCACAATTTTTTTTTATATTTACACATCAATAGTCATTGCATTCTTATTATACAAAAGAAATCAATTCTTATGAACCCTGTAACTTCTTACAGAATTATCTAGAATATTCGCAATTGTTAACATACATGATAGCGTGAAACAACTTCCCAACGAAGTCCTTAAAATATATAATTCATTACAAGTGGTCCGAATTTTTTTAAGATTGAAACGTAGTTCATAACACATTGTCAAAAACACTTAGCTGACCACTCGCAGGTAACTTAAGTAAATAACGACTGTAAACATGATTACAACTAAACTAAAAGGACTTTAAAAAATAGTCCTAAACTACATAATGTCTCCTTGAGATTATTTAAGCCACAAGCATGTGAAAGAATGAGCAAACAATGACCTACAATGAATTGTTGTCTGCTGTTGAAAAGGGATATTAGCTACTGCATATCATGATTGAAAAGGGGTGCAACATTGATAATATAGGTTTTGCATCCTTAGAAACAGAATATGGAGAAGATATTTGGAAGCCTGGAAACAATAGTGAACATTCCTGAAAATTCGTTTAGTAAAATTTCAACATCTTCCACTTCGTCATTCCTGAAAACAATTGTGAACATTTAAACATGAGATGTTGAGTGGAGGAAAAAGTAACAAAGACCATAAAATATTGTTTAAGATACAAGAAGTAATTAAGAAGATAAAAATAACAAAATGAATAATGATAAGTTGACCTTGTGAGGCCCCATCCAAAGATTAATTCACTCTGAAGCCTCATATAGGTTTAGGCATCGATGATTAATTAGAATATAAATTTTTTAAAATCCATCAAATTATAAATTTTTTCTTTTGATATAAATAATAGGCTTAAATACAGTTTTGGTCCCCCAAGTTTCACAAACTCACGATTTTGATCCCCCAAGTTTTAATTTCACGATTTTCATCCCCTAAGTTTCCCAATTTATAAAATCAGGGTCTCCCATTAATCTGGTCAAAATTGATGCTGACATGTCCGCCACTTAAACTACGTGGCAGCCACGCTGGCATGCCAAAGTGGCTTTTTTATATTATAAATTGTTATTTTTATTTTAACATTTTGTTTATATATATTTATATTATATTTAAGAAATTAGAAATTAAAAAAAACACTTAAACTATCAGATTAAACGAATCAAGGGAGCAGATAGAGAGAGCAGAGAGCTTTTCCTAAATATATTATTCGCAACTCGAGGAAGAGTTAAATTTAGGTCAAGTTTTTACACATTAATATTTATAAATAATATAGAAATAACTTTAATTGAGTGATATAAGATTGGTTCTCAACGATCACAATGCATGGTAACCTTACCATGCTGGCCTTCAGAATTATCACTGGTTGTTGAATTTGCTTGCTTAAGATGAAACCATATAACACTAGTGAACACCATAAGCAGGAACAAGGGCATATAACATAGGACTAGTAGTAGAACAAGGGCATTCGCTGCTGCATTATCTTTTGATGCTAAAAAGTAGGAACATCTATTGGTAGACTCGATACTTTTTGTACAAGGACAGGAATGTGTTTTCTCCCACAAATGAAGTCAACAGATTCAACTTCTGAAATCTCAGAATGCATAGATATTAAAAATGATAAGTTGAACTTGTGAGGCCCATCAAAAGATTAACTCACCCTAACGTATCATATAGATTTAGACACCGATGATTAATTACAATATAAAGTTTTTGAAAACCATCAAATTATAAATTTTTTCTATGGATATAAATAAAAATATATACCAAAAGTTACTTGATAGAAAAATTGTATCAAGTAGAGACAAATATTAAACATTATAAAAAATTTGTAATCCATGTCAACAGATAAAACCTACAAACTCAAATGAAAAATAGATAATTCTCACCAAACAAAAGTAATTAGTCAATAATCAACTGTAATTGTAAAGATGAAGAAGAATACACAAACACACACTCATATATATATATATATATATATATATATATATATATATATATATATATCCAAATTACATTCTTTAAACGAAGACAAAATTACCTGTTTTAATCAAGGAAATCACAGTCATTGTAGATCTATGGTCGGCATTATCAAATTGAAAAAAAAAGAGCAAAACATATCCCAGAAGGCATACAAACATAAGACAACATCAACAATTTCCATTTGATCATTCCTGCAATCAATATCAATCAATCAAGTTTTGTTCCCTACTTTATGAAACTAGTAAAGAAAAAACAACACAAGATCTGAAAGGATAAATGAAGCCAACAAAAGATATAAATACAATAAGTAAAAGAATATGATAAATGACCTAGGATTAATAGTCCTTCATATGGTATCGATCTAACTAGAGTAAATTCTTATTGATATACTCAAATCTAGAATATCACCATAATCCAATCAGTAATACAATTTTATATGTGCGAACATATATCTTCACATATATGAATTAGTGATACAAGATAGTGAAAGACCTTTTGGCAACTCTTTGGAAAAGCAAGTAACGAGGGTTGGAGAGAAGGGGAAGAGATGCTGAGAAAGTGTGTCTGTGTGTCTATGAGAGAAAGAGAGAGAGAGAGAGAGAGAGGAGGGTGAAGAGAGGAGGGTTGGAGAATCGGCGTTGCCAAATATTCTGAAAATGCTTACTGGAGCCACATATTTATATGATGACAACTCGAGGAGGAGTTAAATTTAGGTTAAGTTCTTACGCATTTATGTTTATAGATAATATTGATAACAATATAACTTTTGAGTAAAGTAATCACTAAAAATATTATATTCAATCAACTCTCTAAATAAATTTTATCGGAGAAGACAAATTAAAATTACACAAATTAATTTAAAAAAAGAATTGAATTTTAACCATATACACATATGTGTCTAATAAATAATAAATAATTTAACAATAAGAATTAAATTCAAATATTGAAATTTAATCTCTATTTTTTTAAACATGTTTTTCATTTATGAAATACTGCGTCAGAATTTTAATAGGAAAATAAATATTCTTTTGTTCTCTAGTATTCTTTTTATTACTCATCCAGGTATCTAATAATGAATTTCATTTTATTTGATAGTAGAAGACACTCTACAAATGTATGAATTACTCTTGTTTTTGCGTATTTTTAAAACACTTAACTTTTTTTAAAAAAGAAAAAAAAACTTAACCTGGATATGAACATCATTAATTTATTTTACTGAACTAAGGGACATGAAGGAGTTGCAACTTGCAAGAAGTTGGTGATCTGTGACTAATACGAACATGTCCCTTAGCTCACCAACTAAGCTACCTTCTTGGGACAGTAAAATTATTAACACTGTTTATCACTTGATTTTCAACAACCCCCACATTTTTTTGGTTGGAAAAAAGGGGGACTAAGTCCTAGAAAAACAAACTAGTAGCTAACTTACACATCCCCATCCCCATCTAATAGCCTAGAGAGGGAGGGGGGAATATAATCAAAAACTACAAATATATGGCAAGGGGAGGATCAGTCGAACTGGGCCCAATTGAGTAGTGATCATCCAACTCAGCAAAGGGAGTATAGGATCAATTGCTTATTGGGGATAAGATCGACTGTGTATTGGGCCCCCACTATAATTGGGCTATCCAGATCAGCCCACTCGCCTACCATCTCTATAAATAACGTCAGTCACCAGGTTTCAGGTACGCAATTCATTCGAATATTCACTAGATTGTACTGTAGCTCGATATAGCTGACTTGGGCATCGGAGTGTCCTTGCAGGTACACCTCCTCACGCGTTCAGGTCATCCTCAGCCTACAGTAGTAGACGACCCGTCCCTTGATCATCCACGTGGAAGACCCGAAGGTACGGTTCATTGGCGACCACAGTGGGAGGATCACCATCCAACCAACATTTCCAATGCCTCCAAAAGTGCCAGCAAAGAGAGGCAGACAGCAGTCGACCGTGGCCGAGATACCAGTCTGTCCACCCCTAGCATTGGAAGGAACGATGACCAATGCTGAGGTCATCGCCCACGGTCCCCAGCGAGGCACGACCCGGTAGGTCGACGTCACCCTTTCGGCCAACTTGGTTCAAGAGTTCCAGGAACAACTTCGAAACCGAGACCTGCAGATCGCCCGGTAGAACGACCTCCTCACCCAGATGGAGGAGGACCAACTCCGCCCAATATCACTGCCTCCACTTCAGACTACACCTACTGGCCGGAGGAATCTTCGCAGCAGGAATCCTCCTATGATTCGTCTGGCACACCTGGCTCGCACACTCGATCGCACGCAACCATCGATCGCGTAGCCGGTCTTACGAAAGGCTCCCACGCAACCATCGATCGCGCAGCCGGTCTTACGAAAGGCGCCCATGCAACAATTCAAGAGACAATTCTGATGAAGAACGACGTGGTCGTCGAGGTCGACGCTTCGAGGACCGACCACCTCGTAGAGGTAGAGTTGACATGAGTTTGGGACCATTCACAAGAGAAATAGACGAGTTTCGCGTTCCACACTCATTACAGAAACCCCCCTCCGGTCTTAAAATGTACAATGGCGTGCAGGATCCCGACTCCCATTTGAAGCACTTCGACATTATGATGAAATATAGGGGGGCACCCGGTCCTGTCAAGTGCAACTTCTTTCACTTGACCTTGGAAGGATCAGCCTTGGAATGGTTTACTGAGTTACGGCCTAACACCATTTCTTCATGGGAGAGTCTTCTCTGCCCATTTCACAACTTCAAGGGTAAAGCCTAAATCTCAGGATGTCTTGATCGCGATCAGACAAGGACCCAATGAGTCCCTCCGAAGCTATGTGGAGCGATTCAATCGGGAAGCCGACCAGGTGAGGAATCTGGACGACAACCAAAGGCTGTGGTTCTTAAGGACCGGACTCCTCCGAGGAAGCAGACTTGAAGTCGAGGTCGGCCTACACGTGCCAAGAGATTTGGAAACCTTCCTCCGCAGATCTCAGAGGTTCATGAACTATGAAGAAAGAACGATAGCTATTGAAGCCGCTGACGCAGGAATGAGTCAACAACCTCGCGAAGATCGCGATCATAAACCAAGAAAGGATCAAGGAGGACCTCCAAGAGACTCTAAGTTCAGGAAATTCACGGACCGAACGAAACTCAATACCTCAAATGCACAGATCCTGTCAGAATGTGCAAACACAGAGTTCAGAGACATAAAGAGACAACGTCAACAATTTCAATTTCACCATTCCTACAATCATAATCAATCAATTAAGTTTGGTTGCCTCCTTTATGAATCTACCACAGATAAAACAACAAAATATATGAAAGAATAAAAGAAGCCAACAAAAGATATAGATGCAATAAGTAATAGATGATGATTAATTACCTAGGATTAGTCATGCATATGGTATCGATCTAACAGCAGTAAAGTGATACAAAATAGAGTAAGACCTTTTGGCAACTTTTGGAAAAGCAAGTAATGAAGGTTGGGGAGAGGGGAAAGAGAGGCTGAGAATGTGTGTGTGTGTGAGAGAGAGAGAGAGAGGGGGAGTTAAATTTAGGTTATGTTTTTAGACATTAATATTTATAAATAATATAGAAAACAAATAACTTTTAAATAAAATAATCACTAGAAAGATTATATTTAATCACTTCTCTCAAAGTAAATTCAATTTGAGAAGAAGAATTAAAATTACACAAATTTATTAATAAAATAAGAATTGAAATTGAACCATATACGCCTATGCGTCTAATAACTTATAAATCATTCTAGATTAATAATTAAAGTCAACCAAATACTAAAATTTTATCTCTTTTTCTATTAAAACCTGTTTTTATTTTATTTTAAGATTTAGTAGGAAAATATATATTCTTTGGTTCTCTAGTATTTTTATTACTGATAATTTTGAATTTTGAACTTGTTGAAATCCAAAAATGCCTTTAACATTTCTCTCCTTGCCAATGTGGGCCTTTGATTAAAACATGTTAAAGACATTTCTCTCCTTGCCAAAGAGAGAAATGTAGTCAACATTTTTTTATCAAAGACTACCACCATCACTTTTTTGGTGAGTTGGACCACGACATTGTCTTCATTTATAAGACTATGTTTTTGACCGCCACCCTCAGACATTATACCCCCACATTCTAGTGCTGCATTTATAAATAATAAATGTATTTTGGACCTATAAGTCCAACCAAAAATTGATATTTTTTGGTCGAGATCAGGGTATCCACTGCCGAACGCAGTGACTAATCCCCTCGTTGGATTGGAGGCACCTCGAAGAATTCCTCAAGCCAAATTCCTCCTAAACAGATGTTAACGCTTTTCACAAGAATTGACACAATTAGGCTTTTTGATTCCCAAGCCTTCCTCCATTGTTGTATGCAACAAATATCCCTACTCACTAGGTGAGGTTTACAGCTTTGGATTTTTTCCATATCGTCCCAACAAGCATTGATGCCTAAAGTAAGGAAGTGGGGTAAAGATCGACTGAGTTAAACTCTTTAAATGTGAGACTTAAGCATTGATGCTTCTAGCCACCAAGATGACTCTGAGTTTTGTCAATCATGTGATTGTAATGGTTAAGATCTTTGAAAGAAAAAGTCGAAGCAATGCACGATGTTTTATCTTTGGGTTAAATTTTTTTAGGGACTAAAAACAAAAAACCAAAATTTTATAGGGACTAAAAACATATTTAACCCTTTATCTTTCTTAACTGAAGTTTCTGCAAACAAGAGATGGTCATTTGCAAAGAGGGGGTAGGAGACTTGAGGGGATATATGTCCTTCCCGCTCCCATTAATCAGCTTAACTTGATCTGCACTAATGTAAGAAAGTTTTTCCGTATGAATAACGAAAACATAAGGTGAGAGTGGATCACCTTGTCTAATTCTTCAAGATTGGTTAAATGCATCGGTTTCATCCCCCTTCCATAGAATCATGAAAGATGAAGTGGTCAAGCAATGCTTGATTTGGCGAAATTTGTATTCCTCGAGACATTAGTTAAAAAAGTTCTAGTTAAGCCTATCATAGGCTTTCTCTAACGCAATTTTCTTAAGAAAATAAATAGGGGAGAAGAAGAGGTGTTGAATCCTAGAAAGCGATGGACAACAGTGAATCTGATAGTGTTGTCATCGGTAATTGGCAATTTATTGTTCAAACATATCCTTAAGCATTTTAGTTAACTCATTCGACTTTTAGAGTAAGGCTCATTTAGTAGCGCTCTAAAAATTGGGGTGTTAGAAATTGGATAACTCGAGTCGAAGGTCATCTTGAACCCGTCCTAACTGAGCAGGGTTACTACCTGGGACTATCCCATTTGCCCACTTTTTGTAAAGGACGGGGTTGGGTTCAACTCAAAATCATTGAATTGGGACGAGTTTGCGGACTATGATGGGTCCTTGACTACTATAAAACTATTGTTTAATGATAATGATGACCTGTTCAAGGCTTCACAATAATTTTGCTCCCTAATCTCACTAAAAAATTATGTTAATTACACATGTCCAAGCATAATTATAAAAACACCTATTTGTCCTCAAGACCTTTTTACTATTTGTCCTCTTAGACCTATTTGTCCTCAACAAGACATTATACGATTGACTCAAATAAGCTAAAATATAGCTACTTGAGTTCTGCAATGTAATCCCAATGAAGAGTTGATTTTTTTCTTGCCATGTATAATATGGCGTAAATACTTTATATAATTAGGGAAGTAGCCTTTAGACAAACCTGTGCTTTGCCCGGGTATTAAGGCCAATATATTTAAGTACTTCCAATACACATTACACAAGTTTCAATAGTATAATCTAAACCATTGGACGGATTTCTACTTTTTTAAAATACCAAACAAGACACTTGAACATTACTGATAAACATATCATTCTCAAAGTCTAAAAAAGAACATCATGAAACAAATTTTCCACATTATCTACTATTGATCGGAGTTCCCCAGAAGTTGTTCTACTGCAGCACGAACATCCCCAGAAGTGGCAATAAGAGCCTGTATGTTTGCTTCCATGTTGAAGAATCGTATCTCACGAAGCTGCAAAAGTTGGATGACATACAATGGCTCTGGCTCTGTGAAGACAACAAAAAATAGGTGAAAGCATTATAACCTATTTTCCCAATAGTATATAAGGAGCTACATATTAGCATAATCTAAAATCTATTTAGACAAAAAAATAGAAGAAAATAACAATGCTAACCATTTGGTACATTTGGAGCGGTCAGGCTACCAGCTTCAATTTCAGCAAAAATGTTGTATATCATCTCCAACCCCATATTGATCAATGTTCCTACAAGTAAAATAATTAGTTAATAATGATTTCAAATAATGCTACATTATGTTTATAAGAAAATGGAAGTTGCATAATTAATAGAAACCAAGAGAATGGAGGGTTATTTTGCATACCAGTGTCGTCACTATTTTCTCTTGATTGACTGCAGAAAGAAGCAATATTAATAGAGGATCAAGCAAACAAAAAAATGATACACTAAAAATTGTAAACAGGAACAAAAACGTTGTATTTTAACATATTATATTGTATTTATATTAAGTAAAAAAGGTCTTGAGTTGTGTAAAATTTTTGTTGAAGACATAATTTTGCTCTCTAACTGCTTCACTATTTGTCCTCAAGGTTGTAGTTATGATAGTATCAAAAGCTATCACAAAGCATTGCGACAAATATTGGGAACAAACAAGCATGTGACACAAAACAAAATTAAGATATTTGGCAATTAATAAAAGAAAACCTACATCTAACTATTTCAACCAGACCTATGTATGAAGTCCCCTGATGTTACCATGTATGTATTTAATAATTAAATAATACCTTCTTTAAAATAAGACAAAATATGTCTTCTCAGGTACGTACGTATTATTTTAATTGAGGAAATCACAGTCGTTGGAGATCTATTGTCGGCATTATCAAAACAAATATTAGAGCTAGCAAAACATGTTGTTTCACATAGAAGAAGTAGTCAAGAAGGTAAAAATTACAAAATAAATAATGATAAGTTGAACTTGTGAGGCCCCACCCAAAGATTAACTAACTCTGAACTATCATATAGATTTAGACATCGATGATTACAATATAAAGTTTTTGAAAACCATCAAATTATAAATTGTTTCTATTGATATAAATAAAAATATATACCAAAAGTTACTTTGATAGAAAAATCGTATCAAGTAGAGACAAATATTAAACATTATCAAAAAATTTGTAATCCATGTCAATAGATAAAACCTACAAAATCAAAGGAAAAATAGATAATTCTCACCAAACAAAGGTAATTAGTCAATAATCAACTGTAATTGTAAATATGAAGAAGAATACACAAACACACACTCATATATATATATATATATATATATATATATATATATATATATCAAAAGTACGAACTTTTAAAAGAAGACAAAATTACCTGTTTTAATTAAGGAAATCACACTCGTTGTAGATCTATGGTCGACTTTATCAAAGTGAAAAAATAGAGCAAAACATATCCCAGAAGGCATACAGACATAAGACAACATCAACAATTTCCATTTGATCATTCCTGCAGTCAAAATCAATCAATCAAGTTTTGTTGCCTACTTCATGAATCTAGTAAAGACAAAACAACACAAGTTCTGAAAGAATAAATGAAGCCAACAAAAGATATAGATAGAATAAGTAAAAGATTATGATAAATGACCTAGGATTAACAGTCCTTCATATGGTATCGATCTAACTAGAGTAAATTCTTATTGACATACTCACACCTAGAATATCATCATAATCAAATCAATAATACAATTTTATATGTGCGAACATATATCTTCACATATATGAATTAGTGATACAAGATAGTGAAAGACCTTTTGGCAACTCTTTGCAAAAGCAAGTAATGAGGGTTGGAGAGAGGGGGAAGAGAGGCTGAGAAAGTGTGTCTATGAGTGAGTGATTGAGAGAGAGAAGGGTGAAGAAGAGGAGGAGTTAAACTTAGGTTAAGTCCTTACACATTTATATTTGTTATGGATAAGGCCCAATTTTGTCTAGTAACAAATAGGCCCATTAGTAAAAGGCCCACATTGGTGACAAATCCAATCATCAACGGCCCAGATCAAACTACCTGATCCAATGGTTCAAATCCATTAGGTCAACACCACCCAACTTTATAAATAATCATTCAATGCTTCATTAATGGTAAGCTATCTCTCTCATTAATACACCTGTGATTGACTACCTCCCTGACTTGAGCGTCGGAGTGTCTTTGCAGGTACAACACCCCACCTTGGCGGAACTCCGAGCATTGAGCATTCCCGAACGATCCTCTCCTCAACGTGAATCCCCCAAGAGAAGAAACCCTGCTCGGAGACGTCATTGATCTCCACCTCGGCGAAACTCCATCACAGGTCACCACCTCGACGTTTGAGAGGGAATGGATCCCGTTCATCTCAGACTCGGGAGGATTATGAAGACGACCAAGAGCACACTCCACCGGTCAAATCCTCGTTGGCTTCTTCTTCCCCAAGACGACATTCCCAAAGTCGAGAGAGGTCACCAAGACGGGAGATACCCTGATACCGTTCCAGAAAGATCCCCGATCCACGTTGGTATCACCGATCTCCTCCCCGTGATAGGGCAACAAAGCGCAAAGGACCTTTCACCGATAAGATCGACTACTTCCCGGAACCGAGGCCTCTCGAGAAACCCCCGGAGGGCTTAAAATTACACGACGGCACGGGCAACCCCGACCGACATCTCGACTACTTCGACCGGGTGATGCAATATCGGAATGTCCCAATGGAAATGAAGTGTCGAATTGTTCCGCTCACTTTGGACAAAGTGGCGGCAGATTGGTTTATATCTCTTAAACCGAACTCCATCTCATCTTGGGATCAATTGGCGAAGCTATTCTCGGCTCAGTTCGCCCATTCTAAAAGCAAGCCGAAGCACAAGAAGGTCTTGGCATCGTGCGTTCAGGGAGCAAACGAGCCTCTAGGAGACTACATTGAAAGGTTCAATAGGGAAGCCACCCAAGTTCGGAACTTCAATGATGATTTTCGGATCTACTTCATGACGCAAGGTCTCCGCTAGGGTAGCCTATTCCAAACTCAATCGAGACTTTCGAGCCAGAATCCTTGCAGGAATTCCTCCAACTATCTCAATGCTTCATTGATCAGGAAGAAGGTATAAGAGGCGGAAATGCAATAGTAGCAGCAGGACCTTCTAGGCCTCGTGGCGAGAAAGAAGTCCAGAACGACATCAGGAATGATCATTGGGGAAGTCGGGATGCTCGACCTCGGAATCGGTACCAGAGTTATACCGACCTAAATGAGTCGCGAGCCAAAATCTTGGGTGACAGCATGAACACTGAGTTCCGAGATGTCAAATTTCCAAACCCTCTACCTCACAGACCAGGGCAGCGATCCATTAAGTACTGCAGGTATCACCGCAGTAGTGGTCATGACACTAACCATTGCAACACACTTAAAGACGACATTGAAGATCTAATCAAGCGAGGAAAGTTGACCAACTATGTGAAAAAACATGGGCAGCCCGGAGTCGAGGTCAAGAAGGAGGAAGAAGACCCTAAAGGGAAAGGGAAACACCAAGCTGATAATTTTGATGAAGAGCCAGACTTCCAAAAATCTAAGGGCAGAACAATCATCATGACGATCATGGGGGGCCTCGACCCCGAAGAGTCGGGCAAGACCATGAAACGAAAGCCGAGTCGTCCTCCGTTGGCCTTTGGCAATGAAGATCTGTTGGACGGAAAACCCAACAAGCACGTGCCACTCCTTGTCACTGCCGTGATTGCAAACCAAGAAGTAAGGAGAGTCTTGGTAGATCAAGGTAGTTCGTCGGATATCCTCTTCGTCGACCTGTTCGAAAGACTAGGGATCGACAATGAGGATCTCATCCCTTATAGGGGAACAGCTTTGTCCGGTTTCAACGGTTCACGAACAAAACCATTAGGACACCTTGAGTTAATGGTCACGTACGGAGATGAACCAATGGTAAGGGTCGTGAAAACAAAATTCCTTGTTCTACATTGCAAGTCTATCTACAATTGCATCATCGGAAGGTCGACGCTGGGAAGGCTCGGAGCGGTGACCTCCACTACCCATCTCAAAATGAAGTTCCATTCCCTTTGCAACAAAGTTATCACCTTGAACACCGACTTGGAGTTCGCGCAGAGATGTTTCTTTCTGCACATCAAAGCAGAAAAGAAGGCGATGGAGGAAGAAGGGGTTCCCCCTCCTGAAGGTCGAAGCGAGAAAAAACTCAAGTTAGGCAGTCGGGCTTCCGACGTGAACATCACCGATCTGGATGTAAGATATGATCCCGACAGTTCAGATGAGGCGACGATCCGACAAAAACTGTCAATATTGGAGCTGATCTGTCTGAAGACGTTAAAGCCGAGCTCATTAAATGTCTGAAGGATCATGCCGATCTATTTGCATGGTCGGCTACAGATATGCCAGGAATCCCTCCAGAGAAAGCGGGCACTGCTGCCAAAGCTGTTGAAGATTTAATTAACGAAAACATTGTAACGGAAGTCAAGTACACAACATGGCTCTCCAACCCTGTACTCGTTAAGAAAAGTAATGGAAAATGGCGTATGTGCGTTGATTAAACCGATCTTGTCTATCCCAAGGACGCCTTTCCCGGGCCAAGCATTGATCGAGTCGTCGATAATGCCTCGAGTTTTCGTTTACTGTCTTTTATGGATGCTTATTCCGATTATAACCAAATCACGATGTACCCTGTTGACCAGAAAAAAGGTCTTCATGACCGACCGCGGAAACTTCGCCTACCGGGTTATGCCTTTCGGCTTAAAGAACGCTGACGCCACCTATCAAAGGATGATGAACAAAGTTTTCTGAAAACAAATTGGCAAAACGGTGGAAGTGTACCTCGATGATATGATAGCAAAAAGTAAGGAGGATAACACCCACGTAACTGACCTTAAAGAAATCTTTTCAGAAATAAGGAAAAATAGCACGAGGTTAAACCCGAAAAAATGCACTTTCGGGGTCCGAGCTAGCAAGTTCCTCAAATTCTATCTCACAGAACGAGGAATTGAGGCAAACCCGGATAAATGTCGGGCCATCACTGGGATGCGAACCCCGACAACTAAAAAAGAGGTGCAAAAACTCAACGGAATGATCGCAACTCTATCCAGGTTCATTTCGAATGCGGCTTTCAAATCACTGCCTTTGTTTAAGTTGCTTAAAAAGAAAAAATAGGTAGATAGCTAGAAGAAGAAGAAGAGTTCAAGTGGACTGCCGAGCAAGATGAGGCCCTCATACAGCTTAAGAAGGTGCTCTCCGAGCCACCAATCCTCACCCGTCCGAACAAAGGGGAAACTTTGTATTTGTATCTAGCTATAGCTTACGAGGCACTAGGCGCCGTCCTTGTCTGAGAAACAGAAGTCGGCCAAAGCCCGGTCTATTTCGTGAGCAAAGCTTTGCAAGTTCCCGAAAGTCGTTACCAGAAAATCGAGAAGATTGCGTTCGCCCTGATAGTTGCGGCTCGTCGTCTTCGACCTTTTTTCGTAGCCCGTTAGGTAGTGGTACGAGCTAACTACCCCATACGGCAGATCCTACATAGACACGATCTTGTGGGCCGGATGATTAAATGGGCGGTTGAACTATCCGGGTTCGGTATCAAATGTGAATCCCGGACGGTGTTGAAAGGACAGGTCCTTGCAGATTTGGTAGCAGAGATGACACTAGCCGAGCCAGAAAATGACACATGGATCTTACATGTCGATGGATCGTCAAATCCTAAAGGCAGCGGGGCCGGTTTAATGTTGGAAAGGCCGAACGGCGTCGTCATTGATGTGTCGTTAACCTTTGGATTCCAAACTTCAATCAACCAGGCTGAATACGAAGCTTGCATAGCTGGTCTAGGATTAGCAATTGACCTCCGAGTGACTCGGGTCAATCTGTACACCGACTCATTGTTAGTCGTCTGGCAAATCGGAAAGTCGTAAACCACTAAAGACCCAATTTTGCAGAAACACTTAACTCGGGTCCGAGAATTATTGGGGCACTTTAAGGGTACCGAGGTCATGCACGTCCCAAGAACCGAAAACCAAAGGGCAGATGTGTTATCCATGCTCGCCAGCACAAAGATTCCTGGTAACCACCGATCTGTCATTCAAGAGACGCTCCGAAAGCCTAGCGTTCACCTGGAAAAAGATTTTGGCTCGACCATATGCGTGACTGAAGAAATGGAAAACTGAATCAATCCAAACCTAGATTATATTGTGTCGGGCTCCGAGCCTCTTGACCTCAACGAAACAAAAATTATCAGAAGGGAAGCCTCAGCATTCTCGGTAATCAACGGAACTCTTTATAGAAGAAGCCTTTCTTCTCCACTGCTAAAGTGCGTTGAACGGGAAGAAGCTAACTACATTTTGGCTTAAATCCTTGAAGGAATTTGTGGGAAACACATGGGAGCCTGATATATAGCCCGAAAAGCTTTGGCCACAGGCTATTACTGGCCGACCATGGAAGGAGACGCGAAGAATTATGTTAAAAGATGTAAAAAATGTCAAATCCATGCAAACATCCACATAGCCCCACCTTCCGAGCTCACTAGCTTGTCATCTTATTGGCCATTCGCTTGGTGGGGGATAGACCTGTTGGGCCCCTTTTCAGCAACACCTGGCCAAGTCAAGTACCTGATTGTAGCAATTGACTATTTCAGTAAGTGGATCGAAGCCGAACCACTGGCCACCATCAGTGCGAACAATTGCATGAAGTTCTTCAAGAAAAATATCATGAGCAGGTTCGGGATCCCCGAGGTAGTCATCACTGACAATGGAACTCTGTTCGCTGACAAGGGCATTAGGAAGCTGATGTCCGACCTTAAGATCAAACACCATTTCACCTCTGTGGAACACCCACAAACCAATGGACAGGTAGAGGCAGCAAACAAGGTGCTTCTCAATGGCCTAAATAAATGACTTGACGATGCTAAAGGGAATTGGGTGGAAGAACTTCCCTACGTCTTGTGGGCTTACAGGACCACACCGCAAACCTGGACAGGGGAAACGTCGTTCTGGCTTTCCTATTGCAGTGAGGCAGTCATCCCTGTGGAGATTGGCGAATTAAGTTGGAGAACGACTAATCCCAAATCTAAACAAGACAACGATCAATCCTTAAGGGAGGAACTCGATCTCATTGACGGAGTCCGAAACAAGGCCTCATTCCGAGAAGTAGTCATGAAGCAGGGAATAGCCCCAAGATACAACGCCAAGGTCAACCCTAGAGACTTTGAAGTCGGCGACCTTGTACTTCGAAGCGCCGACGTAGGTTTGAAGAACGCTACTCAAGGGGAGCTCGCCCCAAACTGGGAAGGACCTTACTATGTCACATCTAAGACAGGTAACGAGGCTTTTGAATTAGAAACCTTGAAAGGAAAAGCAGTTCTCCGGACTTGGAACGCCACGAAACTCAAAAGCTACTATGCCTAAGGGCCTTTTGTAATTCGACCTTCTTAATAAGCGGATCCATCTGATGAATTGATTTAAATATGGTTGTCATACCGACCTTACACACTTTCATTTTCAATGTATTCAAACAATTTCCTTCTTTGGAAGAGACTATCCGAGACCGATCATTTGATCTCCCGAAACGACTGATGTTGTCGCAAACCTTAGGGACGAGTTCAATCTAAACCGAGTTTTGGTAAATTTTCCCAAAATGACGATGAGGTCTTTTAAGAGGAAAGGACCTTAAAACGACTATTGGCCGAACATTACCAAGATCCCTAAAAGACGAGTTCGATTTGGGCCGAGTCCTGGTAAACTGCCTTTAGGACTACGTATATGACTTGTAAAATAAATTCAATCATAAACACGTACGAGGCTTTAAACAGCAATCATAAAAAGGAGGCTATAAACAGCAATCATAAAAACGAGGCTACAAAAAGCATTCAGAAAAACGAGTTTCAAAACTTAATTCATTACAATTATCTCGGATACGGCCGAACCCTCAAATTTGCATCAAAAGCCTAGTTTATTACAAAATTTGGCTTGACGAAGTTCCGGGTTTATGCATGATCTTATCTGGATAAACCCGGAACTCTTACAAAAAGAAAAGTGCGCACAGCCAATCAGGCGTCAGACTTTGGGTAAACCACGATCTTCATGTTGGTTGCAAGGTCGACCTTGACGATTTGATTTCCTTCAATCTCGTGTTCCACGTTCAAAATAGTCTTGTCAAGGTTGAGGGAAGGATGAATAAGGGCAATTTGACTTAACGCAAGGTCGAAACCATCCCCCACCATTACCATAGCAAGATCGGCTGCTGTCTTCGCTGCTTTCTGAGATTCAGCCAGATCAACACGAGCTTTAGCAAGCTCTTTCTCCAACGCAGCATACCGATCTTCAGGAGTGGAGCTGGTCTCAGTCTTGTTCTCCTCAGCCTTCTGCAGAGACGTCGTTAGCTCTTGAATCTGACCCTCCATCCTTTGAATTTTTTCCTCAGCATCCTTCTTCTCAGCCTCGAGCTCCTTGATCTGACCTTCAAGCTATTTGGAACGAGCAACATTGTCCTCGGCTTGCTTCTTGGCAGAATTTGAGGCTTTTTCAAGGTCGTCTGTGTACTACTTCAGAGTTTTCAAGTCGCTGACGCTCTGGTTGAGTAGTTTGTTCTTATCAACCAAATCCTTCAGAGCGTTGAACAGTTTGGCCTTATCGGCATTCACCAACTCTGAAATAAAAAACACGTAAAGTTAATAAGAGAGGCAAAGAGATAACGAACGAGTTTAAAGAAAGTTGCATTACCTTCTCGTCGATGCTGCATCTCCTCTTTCTGCAACTTGTTAACATTGGCCAGATGAACGAATAGCTTCGCCGCAGCACTAACAGGATCGGCACGATATTCTTCCAGATTCTTCTTCATAAAGCTCGCATCTACTTGAACAGGAGTCACTCTTTTAGAAGATTTGTGCTTCCTGGAAGACTTAGGATCGTCCTGTTGAACCGCTTTCCTTTTCTTGTCTTCGGGTTGGAGAACAGGATTAGCTTTCTAGGTCGAGGCTCCCTCCTCCACTGGTTTCCTTTTTCTGTGTTCAAGGTCGCTTCCCTGAATCTCCAGCTCTTCTTCATGTACAACCCAAATAAGGGAAACTCGGATAGCAGCGCCAAGGTCGAGAGCACCCTGGGGAATTCCTTAGTTTGAAGGCTCGTTTTCTGCAACCCCAAGGTTCTGCATCGCCATCCTTTTCAGCATCGCAATCCTATTTCCAACCATCGTATTTGAAAATAAAAGAAAGGGAAAACGAGTTAGAATACTTCAAAATAGATAAAACAAAACATTCCGAGCAAGACTTTAAGACGATCCTACCTATAACTCTCATAACCTTTTTCTTTGTGGCGGCCCTGACTATGCGATCAGTAGGATATGCCTCGGTACTTAAGTTTGGTATAAGGAACCCGAGCAGAGATGTACAATAGTAATTTTTTGGTCAGAACGTCGGCGTCGTATAGATGAGTCTCACCAACATGATAGCATCCAGGGGTACGATTGTAATGCCCGAGACTCCATCCTATGGGAAACTTGGTCGACACCAAGGTCTGTCCGTCTTGACCAAATTTACCAACATAGTCAATTGCTTCACTGTTCATGGGCTCCACAAACTAAAAAAGCTATTTCTATCTCCCCCTTAACGAGTCTGTGTAAGCTCAGAAAACCTTCGCACCACTTTTTGAAATAAGACTCACGTGCTCCAGAGTATCTCCTTCATCGCCTTTTTTGTTATTCCTGTTAACCTCGAACAAATGAAAAAATAAATTGGCCGACACCGGTCGCTCAAGGGCAAGGCACATCAGCTCGAATGCACGAAGGAATGCCCATGCGTTGGGGTGAATCTGTGAAGGGGCCAAATCCAAACTCGCCAAAACAGTTTGTTGAAGACTGGTAAAGGGAGGACGGATGTGCATATCTGACACCACGACGTCGTCCATCACAAATTTCAAGGCCCCAGGCCAGGTTTGCGGCTTGCTCATCGGACTTCATCCCTTCGGCATTCCAAAGACGACCTCGGATGGATAACTTATTTACAATGGCACTCATATCTTCGCCATTCTTGTATAACGACCTTGTTTGAAGAACAGAATTCGCAACCCAATTGCAAGGGCGAAGGACGTCCACCGCATACATCACAGATAGATCGATCCTCCCTGGACCAGTACTGGAATAACCATCAGTTAAAGCAGCAGATTGTTCACCGTCCTCATCAGCCTCGTCTTCTTCGACTTCGTCATCATTAGACTCGTTATTCTTTTGTCGATCCTCGTTTTCTTCAACAACCTGTTTTCCTTTATCAATCTCGGATTCATGGCGACTTTCTTCCCCCGATTCAGTAGTAGACTCAGAATCCGACTCTGCACTTTCTGATTTCTGAGTGTTAGAAGACCCTTGTCTTTCATCGGATTAGACTTCTTGAGAAGAACCCGACTCCACCGTAACTATGTCAGCCTGGTTCTCTTTTACCGCAACTATAACCACGTCCTCAGAAGAATCTTTTGACCTTTACTCTGAATTCTCTTATTCTCCACCATAAGCCTCGTTAGTGGTATCCTTTGGAGAGTGACGGTCAACTTCAGGGTCGTCCTCAACCTGTTTGCTTGTAGGGGCTGATTCGGGGTGGTCTTGAACCTCAGGAATGGCGGGAGCACCATCGGAGCGACGATCTCCAGCACTGTCTTCTCCAGAAGTCATTACTTTTGCTAGTTGCGGGGGTTGTTTTCAGTGTTCTCTACAGGTTTGTTTGGTGATCGCCAGCTCGGACCTGTAGGAATGGGAGTATTGGCAAGTCAGGAATAACAACATAACGGGTCCATGGCGAGTTTGAAACCCAACTTGACGACCCCCACCCTGTGACAACTAAGGAAACGGGGGGAAGTCCGACTTAAAAACAATTACGATGTAAAAGTTAAGGGTGAAATAACACTAACCTCAGGTCAGTGGATTGGGCCTAAATCGAATCGACGCGTCCCATCAATAGCTTTAAATCACGTACACCGAAGCGTCACCATCATTAGCCACCATTGGGAAACGCATTCTGACAGGTGCATTAAATGCTTGACACGAAAATGAAACATCACTTTCTCTTTTTACAACTGTCAAATCGCTGTCATATCACAGCTTCGGCATCGTTGCCGAGACGCTCGCTTCAACGTCGTCATTAGTGAGTGCCTCAGTCCCACACTGGTATACAAATTCCTCAAGTCGTCACTCGTCGACATCGGATCTATGAGAACGATCCCTCAAGGTCGAGTTCGACACGGCATAAATAAACTCGACATGCTCAAGGTCGGACTAGTCTAACAAGTCAAGTAACAAATAGGCCCATTAGCAAAAGGCCCACATTGGTGACAAATCCAATCATCAACGGCCCAGATCAAACTACCTGATCCAATGGTTCAGATCCATTAGGTCAACACCACCCAACTCTATAAGTAATCATTCAATGCTTCTTTAATGGTAAGCTATCTTTCTCATTAATACACCTGTGATTGACTACCTCCCTGACTTGAGAGTCGGAGTGTCTTTGCAGGTACAACACCCCACCTCGGGTCGGACCATCTCGGATCAAGTGTTCAACCTACCGTCTATCTCGGGTCAGCCTCCTAGATCGGAGATACAGTACAGAACAATATTTATAAATAATATTGATAAAAATATAACTTTAAATTAAAGTAATCACTAGAAATATTATATTCAATCAACTCTCTCGATAAATTCTATCGGAGAAGACAAATTAAAATTACACAAATTTATTTAAGAAAAGAATTGAATTTTAACCATATACACATATGTGTCTAATAAATTATAAATCATTCAACAATAAGAATTAAATTCAATTAAATATTGAAATTTTATCTCTATTTTTTTAAACATGTTTTTCATCACTGAGTACTTCGAGTTGATGCTACCTTGGTCTGAGATAATTTCCTTAATCCCTTGCACCAAATTGAGAGGGGATGAAGCTGGGAAGTTGGCTCTCTCATAAGCGTGAGAGTAGAAGCTGAGTCTGATTCAATCATCAATGTCCTGAAACCTTTCCCCTAAGCTCTAGAAATCTCAGGGTAAATTCTCCATAATTCTGCTTCACGAGTAGAGAAAGGATCTATCTAGCTTGTGGGAGAAATCCATAATAAAGTTTCCATCTTCACTTTTTAGAACTCCACCGCAACCTGCCGAGACGAAACTATTAGTCACAGATCGATCATAAGGGCGTATATCACATGGGATGAAAACGGCATTCAATCATTCGATGAATCTGAAGATGGGGAAGCGAAACTATATATCATGCCAAAGCATGAGGAAGATGAGGTAAACTCCTTTGAAACTGAACTTGTTTTAATTTATAATGAGTTGCTTAGTATTGTCCCAACTTCTAAGAAAACTATTTCCACTCTTCAATCTAATTAAAATTGAAACTTTAAACAAGGAAATATGATCTTAAAGAGAAACAAATTTTTATAAGTGAAGTCTCCTCTTGGAACTCTTATAAAAATCATATGGAGAATTCCCAAGTGTGAAGAATGCAATGTTTTGAAAAACAAAGTTAATGATTTGCACAATTCTCTTGTAAATTTCACTATGGGAAGAGATAATTTAAATATCATTTTGGGAAAAGAAAGGAAATTATGATAAAGCTGGTTTGGGCTATCAACAAAAGAATCATGAAAAATCCTTCAAAATTTTTTTTAGCCCAAACAAGACTTTCAAATGGTATCAAAGCAGCAGACCTCTCTCAGTACGGTGTGGTTCGGGGATGAACCACGCGAAAGTTGGTGGGCATGTGACATTTGTGGCTGACAAGGGCGGGGAGTGATCGTCGATGCCGAAAAGTTGGCACGACAAAGAGCAACTCCTAGCAACTTCTAGGCGAAGGGACACGTGAATGAACCGAGTACGCATCGGAATGAGAGAGATCCGGAGGCTGTGCAGGTATGGGGATGTATAGTTGAAGGAAGGCCTAAAATAGTTTATTTGTACTACCGATACCAACATGATGCATTATCTTCTCGGGAGCCCTTCCCATAAGAACTCCATAGTTAAGTGAGTTGAGTGAATGAATGAACCAGCTGAATCCAGCTGAATGAATGAACCCAAAAACTCGCTCTCACATATTCAAATAAAAGGGTGATGGTTATCAATATCAAGGGTTTGGGCCATTGGCTTTGGTTGTAAGCCCCATCCATAATGTAGTATAACTAAAAATTCATAAGAAAAGCCCATATATTTCCTAATGCAATATCAAACCTATTTTTACCATAAATCTAATAACTTAGTAAAGACACATAATCATACAACATCACATTCTGATAAAATTACAATAAGTATGATTTCATAAAAACATATTTATAATCTTTTTGTCAAATAAAACATTAACAATCAAGTTAGCACAATTATAATCAATTGATCCTATTTTAAGATTTATCCTCAACCTTGTAAGTCGAGTTTTGGGGTATTACATTAGCAGAGTATATTTTAATGGAACAAAAAATTCTTAGCTTTCCATGGAATAAAATAAATTGAGTGCGGACCCCACAATTTTTTTTTATATTTACACATCGATAGTGATTGCATTCTTATTATACAAAAGAAATCAATTCTTATGAACCCTGTAACTTCTTACAAAATTAACTAGACTATTCGCAATTGTTAACATACCTGATAGCGTGAAACAACTTCACAATGAAGTCCTTAAAATATATAATTCATTACAAGTGGTGCGAATTTTTTTAAGATTGAAACGTAGTTCATAACACATTGTCAAAAACACTTAGCCGAGCACTCGCAGGTAACTTAAGTAAATAACGACTGTAAACATGATTACAACTAAACTAAAAGGACTTTAAAAAATAGTCCTAAACTACATAATGTCTCCTTGAGATTATTTAAGCCACAAGCATGTGAAAGAATGAGCAAACAATGACCTACAATGAATTGTTGTCTGCTGTTGAAAAGGGATATTAGCTGCGGCATATCATGATTGAAAAGGGGTGCAACATTGATAATATAGGTTTTGCATCCTTAGAAACAGAAGATGGAGAAGATGTTTGGAAGCCTGGAAACAATAGTGAACATTCCTGAAAATTCTTTTAGTAAAATTTCAACATCTTCCACTTCGTCATTCCTGAAAACAATAGTGAACATTTAAACATGAGATGTTGAGTGGAGGAAAAAGTAACAAAGACCATAAAATATTGTTTAAGATAGAAGAAGTAATTAAGAAGATAAAAATAACAAAATGAATAATGATAAGTTGACCTTGTGAGGCCCCATCCAAAGATTAATTCACTCTGAAGCCTCATATAGGTTTAGCCATCGATGATTAATTAGAATATAAATTTTTTAAAAACCATCAAGTTATAAATTGTTTCTTTTGATATAAATAATAGGCTTAAATACAGTTTTGGTCTCCCAAGTTTCACTAACTCACGATTTTGATCCTCCAAGTTTTAATTTCACGATTTGGATCTCCCAAGTTTCCCAATTTATAAAATCAGGGTCCCCCACTAATCTGGTCAAAATTGATGCTGACATGTCCGCCACTTAAACTACGTGGCAGCCACGCTGGCATGCCAAAATGGCTTTTTTATATTAAAAATTGTTATTTTTATTTTTACATTTTGTTTATATATATATATATTTATATTATATTTAAGAAATTAGAAATTAAAAAAAAAAACCCTTAAACTATTAGATTAAACGAATCAAGGGAGCTGATAGAGAGAGCAGAGGGCTTTTCTTAAATATAATATTCGCAACTCGAGGAAGAGTTAAATTTAGGTCAAGTTTTTACACATTAATATTTATAAATAATATAGAAATAACTTTAATTGAGTGATATAAGATTGGTTCTCTGGTTGGAGTGGCGGAGTTAAGGAAGAGAGTGAGTAAAATAGAGTTTGATCCCCACCCTTAATATTAAATAATATCAATACTAATATTTATCACTTGATTGTCGTGCATATTCTTCTACCATATTCTTAAGTATTTTAGTTAACTCATTCTAGTTTTACAGTTGGGCTCATTTAGTAGCGCTCTAAAAATTAGGGAGTTATAGATTGGATAACTCGAGGGCAGCCTGAACCCGTCTTAACCGAGCAGGGTTATGACCCGAGACTTTCCCATTTGTCCAATTTTTGTATTGGATGAAGTTGGGTTCAACGCAAAATCATTGAATTCGAACGTGTGTGCGGGTTAGGATGGGTCCTGGACACTCCTACTATAAAACTATTGTTTGATAAAGAAGAAGTAATTAAGAAAATAAAAATAACAAAATGAGTTAATGATAATGATGACCTGTTCAAGGCTTCACAATAATTTTGCTCCCTAATCTCACTAAAAAATTATGTTGATTACATGTCCAAGCATAACAAAATACAATAAAAGTTTATTAGGAGTAACTCAAACTTATGGTAAAAATACAATACAGGTTTAGGTATAAAAAAAGAGTTAGGTTTTAATTAGGATGCTTTCTGTTATGAAAACACCTACATCACCTACTTCCACCATATATATGGCTTCCTTTGTTCGCTTTTGGTTTGCTTGCTTAACTTATCCAGTATCCCATCTTCCTACTCAAACATCTTTCATGCAGCTTCCATATCGCGATATATATCCTTCCTCAAATGACGAATGTGTTTTCTCCCACGGATGAAGTCAACAGATTCAACATCTGATATATCAGAATGTACATAGACATTAAAAATGAGAATATTGTATCATCAAACACAACAATGAAGGAACAAGAAAGTTCAAAACTGAAAGCAAAATCATTGAAGGAGAAGCATCATTTACCTTGTCCACAACATTTGCCTCTTACGCCTTTGCAAAGCACAACAATGAAGGAACACCATGGAAAACCTTTACCGCTTCCATATCCTCCATTGAAGACTAGTGGCAACATTAAGTCAAGGACAGGAATGTGTTTTCTCCCACAAATGAAGTCAACAGATTCAACATCTGAAATCTCAGAATGCATAGATATTAAAAATGATAAGTTGAACTTGTGAGGCCCATCAAAAGATTAACTCACCCTGACGTATCATATAGATTTAGACATCGATGATTAATTACAATATAAAGTTTTTGAAAACCATCAAATTATAAATTTTTTCTATGGATATAAATAAAAATATATACCAAAAGTTACTTGATAGAAAAATTGTATCAAGTAGAGACAAATATTAAACATTATAAAAAATTTGTAATCCATGTCAACAGATAAAACCTACAAACTCAAATGAAAAATAGATAATTCTCACCAAACAAAAGTAATTAGTCAATAATCAACTGTAATTGTAAAGATGAAGAAGAATACACAAACACACACTCATATATATATATATATATATATATATATATATATATATATATATATATATCCAAATTACATTCTTTAAACGAAGACAAAATTACCTGTTTTAATCAAGGAAATCACAGTCATTGTAGATCTATGGTCGGCATTATCAAATTGAAAAAAAAAGAGCAAAACATATCCCAGAAGGCATACAAACATAAGACAACATCAACAATTTCCATTTGATCATTCCTGCAATCAATATCAATCAATCAAGTTTTGTTCCCTACTTTATGAAACTAGTAAAGACAAAACAACACAAGATCTGAAAGGATAAATGAAGCCAACAAAAGATATAAATACAATAAGTAAAAGAATATGATAAATGACCTAGGATTAATAGTCCTTCATATGGTATCGATCTAACTAGAGTAAATTCTTATTGATATACTCAAATCTAGAATATCACCATAATCCAATCAGTAATACAATTTTATATGTGCGAACATATATCTTCACATATATGAATTAGTGATACAAGATAGTGAAAGACCTTTTGGCAACTCTTTGGAAAAGCAAGTAACGAGGGTTGGAGAGAAGGGGAAGAGATGCTGAGAAAGTGTGTCTGTGTGTCTATGAGAGAAAGAGAGAGAGAGTGAGAGGAGGGTTGGAGAATCGGCGTTGCCAAATATTCTGAAAATGGTTACTGGAGCCACATATTTATATGATGACAACTCGAGGAGGAGTTAAATTTAGGTTAAGTTCTTACGCATTTATGTTTATAAATAATATTGATAACAATATAACTTTTAAATAAAGTAATCACTAGAAATATTATATTCAATCAACTCTCTAAATAAATTTTATCGGAGAAGACAAATTAAAATTACACAAATTTATTTAAAAAAAGAATTGAATTTTAACCATATACACATATGTGTCTAATAAATTATAAATAATTTAACAATAAGAATTAAATTCAATCAAATATTGAAATTTAATCTCTATTTTTTTAAACATGTTTTTCATTTATGAAATACTGCGTCAGAAATTTAATAGGAAAATAAATATTCTTTTGTTCTCTAGTATTCTTTTTATTACTCATCCAGGTATCTAATAATGAATTTCATTTTATTTGATAGTAGAAGACACTCTACAAATGTATGAATTACTCTTCTTTTTGCGTATTTTTAAAACACTTAATTTTTTTTAAAAAAGAAAAAAAACTTAACCTGGATATGAACATCATTAATTTATTTTACTGAACTAAGGGACATGAAGGAGTTGCAACTTGCAAGAAGTTGGTGATCTGTGACTAATACGAACATGTCCCTTAGCTCACCAACTAAGCTACCTTCCTGGGACAGTAAAATTATTAACACTGTTTATCACTTGATTTTCATCAACCCCCACATTTTTTTGGTTGGAAAAAAGGGGACTAAGTCCTAGAAAAACAAACAAGTAGCTAACTTACACATCCCCATCCCCATCTAACAGCCTAGAGAGGGAGGGGGGAATATAATTGGGAAGTTGGCTCTCTCATAAGCCTGAGAGTAAAAGCTCAGTCTGATTCAATCATCAATGTTCTGAAACCTTTCCCCTAAGCTCTAGAAATCTCATCGTAAATTCACCATAATTCTGCTTCACGAGTAGAGAAAGGATCGAGCTTGTGGGAGAAATCCGTAATAAAGTTTCAATCTTCACTTCTTCAAACTCCACCACCGCTAGCTGATGCATCGCTATTGGTCACGGATCAGTCAAAGGTTAAGGATACAAACCTTATAGGACGCGGGTTCTAGCACTTGTTAAAACACATATGCTTCACAAGATCCATAGGTTTGAGCTTCTTGTTCCTGTCCTAAGAAATAATAATTGTTGCCACTTGTTTCTGCACATAGAAGAAAACTGACTCTGTCCGAGTCTTTATGTTAGCAGTATCCGGTGAGACAAGTTTATTTGGCAATCATAACCTGTAGCATCTGTTGAGACTAGTGTTATTGATTATACCCTTTCAGGGGTGGATGTGTTTAGTGTTTTAGAGATCAAGTTATTGAGGTCGGTGATCACGTTCAGATATTATTAGACTTGGATGTTTGTCCACAGTGGAGTATCAATGGACTCATCAAGGTCTCATCTCGAAAGTTGAATATAGAATGCTTGATCAGCTTATGTGTCTTCTTTAATTTTCAAACACGTTTTTCTTTTGCATTGTAAACTTTTTGAAAACGTGAATTGCCTTGGTGCAGGAAATGAATCTATATGTTATATTTCAACTCTAGTTATTGTATTATATTAAGTGATACATCATGTTTCAAAATTGTTGCAATACTCTTATTATGTTGAAAAGAGTTTTAAATGAAAAAAATAAACTTGTGTTTTTAGACAGGCAGGAAAAATATTTTACTTAACACATTACATTTTTAGAGTTAGGCTCACATAGTAGTGCTTTGAAAATGGTGATGTTACAGATTGGATAACTCGAGGGTCAACCCGAACCCGTTCTAACCGAGCAAAGTTACTACTTGGGAATGTCCCATTTGTCCACTTTTTGTGTGGGACATGGTTAGGTTCAATTCAAAATTATTCGATTAGGACGAGTTTGAGGGTAAAGATAGGTCATGCACACCCCTACTATATTACTATTGTTTAAGATAGAAGAAGTAATTAAGAAAATAAAAATAACCAAATGAATAATAATAATAATAATAATAATGATGACCTGTTCAACGCTTCACAATAATTTTGCTTCCTAATCTCACTAAAATTATGTTGATTGCGTGTCCAAGCATAATGATAATGATGATCACTCTCTTGATCATAAAAGTTACTCACTAAAATTTATGGTCAAAACACAAGAGAAGTTAGGAGTAACTCAAACTTATGGTAAAAGTATAATATAGGTTTGGGTATAAAAAAGAGTTAGCTAGGTTTTGATTAGGGTGCTTTCTGTTATGAAAATCAACTTTGTCCTCAAGGTTGTACTTATGATAGTATTAAAGGGTATCACAAAGCATTGCAACACATATTGAGTGGACCCAAATGGCACCTTCTTGGAACTGAAACAACCAATGGCTCATCGAAATGATGTCATTTTGCAAAGTTAGTTGCAATGGTAACCTTACCATCCAGTATCCCATCTTCCTACTCAAACATCTTGCATGCAGCTTCCATCCTCAAATGAAAAATGTGCTTTTTCCCACAGATGAAGTCAACAGATTCAACATCTGAAATCTCAGAATGTATAGAAATTCAAAATGAGAATATTGTATCATCAAACACATGTAAGATAACCAATTAAAAAATCAATTGTTGAGCACAAATTTATCTTATTAGCTAGAAGTTTAAAACTAAGATAATGATTTGTTCATTATTATGGAATAAGATATGAAGATTCAATTATCCATTTATATAACAACAAGACATGGTAAATAGTATTAAGTGAAGCATGGGAACAAACAAGCATGTGACACAAAACAAAATTAATATTACTATGAAAATAATAAAAGGATACACCTACTTCTAGCTATTTCAACTTATCATGTTTGTTAGCATAAAGAGTATACCTATAAACTTATTTTTAGCTGGTATAACTATGTATTTCATAATTATTACCTTTTTTAAAATAAGACAAAATATGTCTTCTCTGGTACGTGCTATTTTAATCAAGGAAATCAAAGTCGTTGGAGATCTATTGTCGGCATTATCAAAACAATCAATAGAGCGAAACATTTTGTTTAAGAAACAAGAAGTAATAAAGAAGATAAAAGTAACAAAATGAATAATGATAAATTGAACTTGTGAGGCCCCATCCAAAGATTAACTCACTCTGAAGCCTCACTCTGAAGCCTTATATAGCTATAGGCATCGATGGTTAATTACAATATAAAGTTTTTGAAAACCATCAAATTAAAAATTGTTTCCTTTGATATAAATAAAAATATATACCAAAAATTACTTGATAAAAAATTTGTATCAAGTAGAGACAAATATTAACTATTATCAAACAATTTGTAAGCCATGTCAACAGGTAAAACCTACAAACTCAAATGTAAAATAGATAATTCTCACCAAAAAAAGTAATTAGTCAATAATCAACTGTAATTGTGATGATGAAGAAGAACACACACACACATATGGTCGGCATTATCATTATTACCTTCTTTAAAACCTCAACAAAATATGTCTTCTCTTTTGCATATCGTTTTACAAGGAAATCATAGTTGCTGGAGATCTATGGTCGGCATTATCAAAATAAAAAAATAGAGAAAAATATATATTAGAAGGCAAACAAACAGAAGACAACGTCAACAATTTCTATTTCATCATTCATGCAATCATAATCAATCAAGTTTTGTTGACTCCTTTCGGAATCTAGTATAGACAAAACAACACAAAATTTGAAAGGATAAAAGAAGCCAACAAAAGATATAGATGCAATAAGCTATAGATTATGATAAATGGTCTAAGATTAGTCATCCATATGGTATCGATCTAACTAGACAAAAGTTTTATTGATGTACTCCAACCTAGAATATCATCATAATCTAATCAATAATACAGTTTTATATGTGAGAACATATCTTCATATATATAAATTAGTGATACAAGATAGTGAAACACCTTTTGGCAACTCTTTGCAAAAGCAAGTAGTTTGGGTTGGAGAGAGGGGAAAGAGACGTCTAGAAAGTTTGTGTGTATATGAGAGAGAGTCAATAAGAGAAATACTTTTATCATTGGGAAAAGGCGCTGCCCAATGTAAATGATCTGAAAAAATATAAAACTTAAATAAATAATATCTCAGGGAGGAGTTAAATTTAGGTGAATTTTTACACATTAATATAAATAATATAGGAAAAAATATAAAATAATTACAAGAAAGATTATATTCAATTAATTCTCTAAAAGTTTATTCAATTTGAGTAGACGATTTAACATTACACAAACTTATTAAAAAAATAAGTATTGAATTATAAAGATATCCACATATGCATCTAAAAAATTATAAATCATTCAACATTAATAACGTACAAATTGGTTTTTAGGGTGCACATCCTTTCATGGTTGATTTATCCCTGACGACCTGCAACCTAATGACCTCTTGCAGGTTTTTTCGGGCACAACTTCTAATCGTGTGCCATTCGGCTTACATGCGAGGAATTTCATTCTCCGCGGGTACAAGTGTGACCTGCATGGATCTCTACAGCACCTATGATTGCAGCTGATGCACGGGCTCTGTTTCAAATCGTTCAAAACTGCTGATAAAAGAAAATGAGGCACCACATTCCAAATTTAAGGAAACAGCTTTTTTAATTTGAAAGATGGAATTTTTTAGGTGTCTTCGGATATTCATGTGGGGAAATGTGATGTTGAATTAAAAAATTCTTGTCACAAGAATTAAGTGCAATTTCAAGAATCCGCTTGTAATAAGAAAATTCAGACACCGAAGCACAACAATAAGAAACCTTTTGGACAAGTCCTAATTGGATTGGACGAAAAGGTTTGTGATATACTACCTCCAGAATAGTTTATAAGCAACAAACAAGTTTTTAAATACATTGAAAAAGTGATGTATCTCGACAGTATATAGTCGAGATACAATTACATCACTTTTTCAACGTATCTAAAAATTAGTTTGTTGCTTATAAATGAGTCCAGAGGTAGCACTGTTTAGTCAATTCCCTTGCATGTGCATTAAATGTGGTGAATTAGCAATCTCTATTTTAGAGGAGCAGTACGTGGCAAGTTTATAGGGATGTAAGATTGATGCTTTGAGATCCAAACTCCAGAATCGTTGTAAGCCAGCAAGTAAATGAGGTCTTATCTCTTTGGGGAATTTTTTTTATGAATTATCATTTTCCTCTATTGATGATTCACATAGAATCCAGTCGCAACCTCCCGAACATTGCAAGCCAGGTTTGCTTCGGTTGTTTTCCTAGCAGCCTGATTTTAATCCTTCGTCTATAAAGCAATCAAATGCACAATGTTGGATTAGGCTTACCGGTCTTGCTCAAAAATACTTGTGTCCCAAAACTCTTTTTGCAATTGCTAGCAGTGTTGGCATACCAATCAGTGCAGATGATACAACAAGTAAAACAGGTAATTTTGGAGGTAGCTCCTTTGACAGATCATTCGGTCATTTTGCATGTATCCTTGTTGACATTGATTTGAAATCTGAGCTTAGGAATCAAATCCTTGTTGAGAGGTCAGGTTATGTTTTCTTTGTGGGCATTGACTTTGAAAATTTGCCTTCTTTTTGTATGAATTGCAAGATTATAGGTCATACTACTAGTGCTTGTAATAGAAGGTTGCACTCTGGCGTGGACAAGATGAAGGAGAAACAACTTTATGTTTCTCAAGCTAAACAGGTTCCTATATACGTTCCTAAGTGCCAAGTCGCTAATAATGTGAATTACAAGGAGAAAGCTCATGTTACAAATTCCTATGTGAATAAGGAAGCTCCTAAGGGCGTCAACAATAATTCTAGTATTGGTTTGGTTCCTAATCTTTTGTTGGGGGAATCTTCAGCTAATGGGATTAGAGAAACAGTTGTGCAATCTAATGAAGAATCAGATGTCATAGACTCTTTTCACTTTGGACGATAGTAAGCAAATGTCGCCTACGGTTAAACAGAGGCATGAGACTTCTTTTATTGAAACTCTTGTTGTTCACAGTAATACCAACTTAATACCAAATTATGTCTCCATCTCTTTTTGATCTAGCTATTATTAGTTAGTCCTATAATTTTCAGTAAAGCTATAAATTGGTCGAGAAAATTGTGCGATATAATCCTCGTTAAAGGACAAACTATCTCAAGTTTTTTATCTGGCTTTTGTAAGTAACTCCTTTATTATTTTCTTTAGGATGGAGGGTTTTACAGGGCTTTTTTAGGGGCTTTTGTACATCACTTTAGTCCCTCACGTTAACTGCCATCCTTAACTCTGTTAAAGTTGCTGATGTGGCACGTTTATGCCACAGTGATTGCCGCGTAGGAAGGGAACAAATTGACAGTAATTGTTTTTCAAAATATTTGTTTTTTAATAAACAATTACATAAAGGTATAACTTACCGTCATTTTAGTCCCTTAAAGGCATAACTTACTATCAATTTAGTCCCTTAAAGATATAACTCACTTTTATTTTAGTCCCTTAAAGGTATAAATTCCTGGCATTTTGGCCCTTGCGTAATTCTGCATTTTAGTTCCTCCAATTGAAAATTACTTGTAGCAACCTATGGATATCTTGCAGCAGGTGAACTTTTGTTGGAAACAGATTAGATGCAGTCAACATTCACTGTAGTCAAGTTGCTACATCTATGTTATAATTAATTTCAGTTGTTAATTTTAATCTAACGATTATAACTAGATGTTCTCGTTTATCAGAATAATCAAGTGTTCTCACTCGAGTTGTCATATATATATATATATATATATATATATGAAAAAGTTGATTATTAGCTCAAAATTAAGCTGTCTTGAATTGAAAACAAGTAGAACCATGGAGCAAATTATGGTTTGTCCATGAATCACATTTACACAAATGAAAAATGCCCTATGAAAAAATGCTATAAAAAAGGCCTTATAGAAAAAGATAAAACTTGCTGTCAAAAAAAAAGATAAAACTTTGCTAATCCAAAAAGATGATTGAAGTTTTAGCTTAAAGCCATCCTTAAACTACAATAGAAGAAAACATAAAATAAGATTGAGATTCATCTTATCTGATGGCTTTCCACCACTTGGTTTTGGTGAACGAAAAGGAGGGGTAAAGCTTAATGGATAGGCTTGAAATCTTGATGGGGAATCAGGTATGTCATTGTTATTAAGAACAGATATCATCACTTGCACCACTTCACTCATTAATGGTATTGATTTTTGGTCACTATGGAGGCCGTGAGTGACCTGTACCATCGCCTTACATGCCCCTTTTTGAGAATACCGGCCTTCGAATTTTGGGTCCATAAGTTGGTAGAAGCCACCGCGATGTCTTAGGAACCCCGATGTGGCCTTCGCTTATCATTTGCTCTTCTCCCCGTTAGCATCTCAAGGAGAACAACTCCAAAGCTACACACGTCACTTTTAGAAGTCAGATGTCCTGAAACAACAAAATAAGGTCATGTTGGTCACTTCAATCTTTTAAAATGCAGAGAAACTGAAGAAACTGTATAGTAATCAAATGTTTTAAGTTGTCGTATTACAATTATACTAACCTGTTACTACATACTCAGGGGCTGCATAGCATGTGTTCCCATTATTCGAGTTGACACATGTGTCAAGTCTCCCACTGGAGCATCTCTAGCAAGCCCAAAATCAGAGAGTTTTGCAATAAGATATGAATATTCAATTTGACATTTATACGACAACCAAACATGGTAAATAGTATTAAGCGAAACATGGGAACAAACAAGCATGTGACGCACAACGAAATTAAGATTATCATGACAATTAATAAAAGAAAACCTACTTCTAACTATTGCAATTAGGCATGTATGAAGTCGTCTGATGTTATCATGTATGTTAGATTATTCTAGATAAATTTTGTAAGGTGTTACAATAGTCAAATCACATGAACCAATAATTAAATAAAAGCATAAAGAGTATTTCATAGACATTACCTTCTTTAAAAATAAGACAAGATAAGTCCTCTGAGGTACATACTGTTTTAATCAAGGAAATCACAGTCGCTAGAGATCTACCATCGGCATTATAAAAACAAACTATAGAGCAAAACATAACCGAGAAGGCGTACAAATATAAGACAATGTTGGCAATTTCCATTTGATCATTCCTGCAATCAATATCAATCAATCAGGTTTTGTAGCCTCACTTATGAATCTAGATAGGCAAAACAACGCAAGATTTGAAAACGAGAAAAGAAGCCTACAAAAGATAGGGATGCAATAAGTGACAAATTATGATGAATGATCAAATTACAGCGAAGTTGTATTGATGTAATCCCCTTAGAATATGATAATCAATCATAATCTAGTCAAAAAAACAATTACAAATGTGTGAACATATCATCATATATATGAATTAGTGATACCTAGATACTGATGCGTGATTTTGGAACCTCTTTGCAAAAGCGAGTAAGATGGGGTAGAGAGGGGAAGTGGTCGGGTAAGTGGTGCTTCCGTGTGTATGAGAGAGAGAGAGAGAGAGAGAGAGAGAGAGAGAGAGAGGAGGGTTAGGTTAAGTTTTGGGAAATACCCTAATAATTTTGGGGAAGCGCTGCTGCCCTATGCAAATATTCTGAAAATGATGACTGCAAGTACATATATATATATATATATATATATATATATATATATATATATATATGAAGATAACTCGAGGAGAATTTAGGGTTAGGTTAAGTTCTTACAAATTTGTATTTATAAATAATACGGAAAAAATAAATATAACACTTAATAATAAATTAATTAAGAGAATATTATATTTACTCAATCCATTTAAATAAATTCAATTTGAGAAGACAATTTAAAACTACAAAAATTTATTTAAGAATAAGACTCCAATTATTACCACATATGTGTCTAATAAGTTAAAAAATTATTCAACATTAATAAATAATAGGAAAATATGCATTATTTGACATATATATCTTTTTTCTTTTAGACTATTCTATTATAAAATACTGCATTAGAAATTTACTCTCTTTCTTCCTTTTTCTTTTACACTCTCTTTCTTCCTTTTTCTATTTACTTTACGTTTTCCATAAAAAATTATTCTTTTTCTCTTATCACTTCACTTTAGATTTTTTAAATCTAATCTAATCTATCTAATCCATTTGTCTATCTAATCTAATATCTAATCTAATCTAATCTATCTAATATTATTTATACAAACAAACCTCATATCAAATTACCAATTTGGATCTCTTATTAACAAGACACATATTAATTTAGGGGTAAAAGTGTCATTACCCCATCTCTCTTTCTTTTTCTTCTTTCACTCTCTTTCTTTTTTTCTCTTTCTTACACGCTCTTTCCACTTTTTCACTTTTCTATTACACTCTCTTTCTTCCTTTTTCTTTTTACTTTACTTTTTCCATAAAAAATTATCCTCTTTCTCTTATCACTTCACTTTAGATTTTTTAAATTTATAAAAATACTATTCTACTAAAATTACCTATAAAAATGTAAATCTAATCTAATCTAATATCTATTTATACAAATAAACGTCCTATGAAATTACCAATTTTGATCTCTTATTAACAAGACACATTAATTTAAGGGTAAAAGTGTCATTACCCCATCTCTCTTTCTTTTTCTTCTTACACTCTCTTTCTTACTTTTTTCTCTTTCTTACACTCTCTTTCCACTTTTTCACTTTTCTCTTACACTCTCTTTCTTCCTTTTTCTTTTTACTTTACTTTTTCCATAAACAATTATTATCTTTCTCTTATTATTTCACTTTAGATTTTTTAAATTTATACAAATACTACTCTACTAAAATTACCTATAAAAATGTAAATGAGTCACACTAAAAAATAATGACCTTTTTGGAAAAAGTTATCATCTTAATATTTTCATTTTTCTCTTTCTCTTACTTTTTTCTTTTTCTTACACTCTCTTTCCACTTTTTCACTTTTCTCTTTGTTTCTTACTTTCTCTTTTTACTTTACATTTTCCATAAACAATTATTCTCTTTCTCTTATAACTTCACTTTAGATTTTTTAAATTTATACAATACTACTCTACTAAAATTACCTATAAAATGTAAATCTAATCTAATCTAATATCTATTTATACAAACAAACCTCCTATGAAATTACCAATTTTGATTTGTTATTAACAAGACACATATTAATTTAAGGGTAAAAGTGTCATTACCCCATCTCTCTGTCTTTTTCTTCTTACACTCTCTTTTTTTTTTTACTTTTTTCTCCTTCTTACACCCTCTTTCCACTTTTTCACTTTTCTCTTACACTCTCTTTCTTCTTTTTCTTTTTACTTTACTTTTTCCATAAACAATTATTCTCTTTCTCTTATCATTTCACTTTAGGTTTTTTAAATTTATACAAATACTACTCTACTAAAATTACCTATAAATATGAAAATGAGTCACACTAAAAAAAATCACCTTTTTGGAAAAAGTTATCACCTTAATATTTTAGTTTTTCTCTTTCTCTTACTTGTTTCTCTTTCTTACACTCTCTTTCCACTTTTTCACTTTTCTCTTACACTCTCTTTCTTCTTTTCTTTTTTTACTTTACTTTTTCCATAAATAATTATTCTCTCTCTTATCACTTCACTTTTGATTTTTTAAATCAAATCTATCTAATATCTAATATATCTATCTAATCTAATCTAATCTAATATCTATTTATACAAACAAATCTCCTATGAAATTACCAATTTGGATCTCTTATTAACAAGACACATATTAATTTAAGGGTAAATGTGTCATTACCCCATCTCTCTTTCTTTTTCTTCTTACACTCTCTTTCCACTTTTTCACTTTTCTCTTACACTCTCTTTCTTCCTTTTTCTTTTTACTTTACTTTTTCCATAAACAATTTTTCTCTTTCTCTTATCACTTTGCTTTAGATTTTTTAAATTTATACAAATACTACACTACTAAAATTATTCTCGTGTTTTTTTTTATTCGTATAAGTATCGTGTGAATGTACACTCCAGTTTTTATGTATTTATGAAATATAAATCATTTATTAAATTAAACAATTGTAATGAAATAAAATATGAAGAACAAGAAGTTGTAGAAGATATAAAATGAAATGAAATACAGAAAAAGATGAGAGATTTCTCTATTCTTTTCAATTGTGTCACTACACATTAGAGATAGCCCTATTATAGGGTGAGAAAATACAAGTGAAATATCAAACTTAAAAAGCCAAAAAGGGAGTAATGAGAAGTGAAAAAGCCTAATATAAATGGACGTCCGTCATATTATTCATAACACTTCCTCTGGGATGTGCATCAATGATATGCTTCATTAAAACCTTACTTGAAAAAACCTAGTGAGAGAGATTCTAGTGAGTTTGTGAAAAGGTCTACAAGATTATCACATGAACGCATTTGTTGAAAGGTTATTATCACATGAACGGATTTTCTTTTTTATCCTTTTTTGAACTCTTTGGTACTTTTCTCTCCTTTCCAATGTGGACCTTTGATGAGCAACCACCACCATCACTTGTTTGGTGAGTTGGACCACGACCTTGTCTTCCTTCATAAGACTATTTTTTTGGGATAGAGATTCACTGCAGTTAGAAGTTGCTGCAGTCTCTGTATTAACACTATAATAAAGGATAATTTAGTCATTTACTCCCCTAAAGTATTAATATTACTATCTTGCTTCCCCACATTAACACCAAATGTAGGGCCCTGCAGTTATTTTCAACTGTAGGGAATCGTGGTCCATTTTTTTGGGACCCTGCCCCTGGAAATTATACCCGACATCCTAGTGCTGCATTTATAAATGAATATATTTTGGACATATAATTAAGTCCAACCAAAAATTGTAATGTCTATTCTTTCCAATTTTCTAAATCACATTTTTTCCCAAACTCCTCCTAGACAGATGTTCACTCTTTTCACAAGAATTGGGCGTCGGAGTGTCCTTGCAGGTACACCCCCCGCGCGTTTATGTCATCCTCAGCCTACAGCAGCAGACGACCCGTCCCTCGATCATCCACGCGGAAGACCCGAAGGTACGGTTCACAAACATAACCATTACAGTATCCATATGTCTTGGTTCTTATTTTATGTATGTGTCCAAATTTCAAACATAGCCAAACAATAGAGAGCCAGCGATGCCGGCAATATGAGATAGATTTATATCACAACCAATCACATAATCATTAGAAGACACATAACATTTAGAATCACAGAATCAAACAACTTAAATCTCAGAATCACACACACCCCATATATTTCCTAATGCAATATCGAACTTATTTTCACCATAAATCTAATAACTTAGCATAGACACATAATGATACAACATCACATTCTCATAAAATTACAATTAGCACATGACTTCATTATAGATTGTCAAAAACACTTAACCGAGTATTCGAAGGTAACTTAAGTAAATAAGTAACTTAAGTAAATAAGTAAATAACGACCGTACATGAGTACAACTAAACTAAAAGGACTTTAAAACATAGTCCTAAACTACATAATGTCTCCTTGAGATTATTTAAGCCACAAGCATATGAAACAATGAGCAAATTAAACAATGACCTACAATGAGTTGTTGCCTGCTGTTGAAAAGGGATATTAGCTACTGTATTATTGTTCACAAGAGGTTGTAGGTATATATGGCATCCCACTGGATATAATGATTGACACAATTCTTATCATTGATATAGGTGTTGTATCTTGTGAACTCTCATTACTTGTCATCATATCCTAAGAAACTGAAGATGGAGAAGATGTCTACAAGCCTGGAAACAATAGTGAACATTCCTGAAAATTCTTTTAGTAGAATTTCCACATGTTCCACTTCGTCATTCCTGAAAACAATAGTGAACATCTAAACATGAGATGTTGACTGGAGGAAAAAGTAACAAAGACCATAAAATATTGTTTAAGATAGAAGAAGTAATTAAGAAGATAAAAATAACAAAATGAATAATGATAAGTTGACCTTGTGATGCCCCATCCAAAGACTAATTCACTCTGAAGCCTCATATATGTTTAGGCATCGATGATTACTTAGAATATAAATTTTTTAAAAACCATCAAATTATAAATTGTTTCTTTTGATATAAATAAAAAAATATATATACCAAAAATTACTTGATAAAAAATTTGTTTCAAGTAGAGACAAATATTAAACATTATCAAACAACTTGTAAGACATGTCAACAGATAAAATCTACAAACTCAAATGAAAAATCGATAATTCTCATCAAACAAAAGTAATTAGTCAATAATCAACTATAATTGTAAAGATAAAGAAGAATATATATATATATATATATATATATATATATATATATATATATATATCATAAGTACCTTCTTTAAAACCAAGACAAAATACGCCTTCTCTTTTGCATATTGTTTTAATCAAGGAAATCACAGTCGCTGGAGATCAGTGGTCGACATTATCAAAATGAAAAAATACAGCAAAACATATCCCAAAAGACGTACAGACATAAGACAACGTCAACAATTTCAATTTCACCATTCCTGCAATCATAATCAATCAATCAAGTTTTGTTGCCTCCTTTATGAATCTACCACAGATAAAACAACAAAATATATGAAAGAATAAAAGAAGCCAACAAAAGATATAGATGCAATAAGTAATAGATGATGATTAATTACCTAGGATTAGTCATGCTTATGGTATCGATCTAACAGCAGTAAAGTGATACAAAACAGAGTAAGACCTTTTGGCAACTTTTGCAAAAGCAAGTAATGAAGGTTGGGGAGAGGGGAAAGAGAGGCTGAGAATGTGTGTGTGTGTGTGAGAGAGAGAGAGGGGGGGGGGGGGGGGGGGGGAGGGTGAAGAAGATAAATACCTTTATCTTTCGGGGAAACGGCGTTGCCCGATGCAAATATTATGAAAATGATGACTGCAACCACATATATATATATATATATATATATATATATATATATATATATATGATGACAACTCGAGGAGGAGTTAAATTTAGGTTAAGTTTTTACACATTAATATTTATAAATAATATAGAAAAAAATAACTTTTAAATAAAATAATCACTAGAAAGATTATATTTAATCACTTCTCTCAAAGTAAATTCAATTTGAGAAGAAGAATTAAAATTACACAAATTTATTAATAAAATAAGAATTGAAATAGAACCATATACGCCTATGCGTCTAATAACTTATAAATCATTCTACATTAATAATTAAAGTCAACCAAATACTAAAATTTTATCTCTTTTTCTATTAAAACCTGTTTTTATTTTATTTTATGATTTAGTTGGAAAATATATATTCTTTGGTTCTCTAGTATTTTTATTACTGATAATTTTGAATTTTGAACTTGTTGAAATCCAAAAATGCCTTTAACATTTCTCTCCTTGCCAATGTGGGCCTTTGATTAAAACATGTTAAAGACATTTCTCTCATTGCCAAAGAGAGAAATGTATTCAACATTTTTTTATCAAAGACTACCACCATCACTTTTTTGGTGAGTTGGACCACGACATTGTCTTCATTTATAAGACTATGTTTTTGACCGCCACCCTCGGACATTATACCCCCCACATTCTAGTGCTGCATTTATAAATAATAAATGTATTTTGGACCTATAAGTCCAACCAAAAATTGATATTTTTTGGTCGAGATCAGGGTATCCACTGCCGAACGCAGTGACTAATCCCCTCGTTGGATTGGAGGCACCTCGAAGAATTCCTCAAGTCAAATTCCTCCTAAACAGATGTTAACGCTTTTCACAAGAATTGACACAATTAGGCTTTTTGATTCCCAAGCCTTCCTCCATTGTTGTATGCAATAAATATCCCAACAAGCATTGATGCCTAAAGTAAGGAAGTGGGGTAAAGATAGACTGAGTTAAACTCACTTTACATGTGAGACTTAAGCATTGATGCTTCTAGCCACTAAGATGACTCTGAGTTTTGTCAATCATGTGATAGTAATGATTAAGATCTTTGAAAGAAAAAGTCGAAGCAATGCACGATGTTTTATCTTTGGGTTAAATTTTTTTAGGGACTAAAAACAAAAAACCAAAATTTTATAGGGACCAAAAACATATTTAACCCTTTATCTTTCTCAACTGAAGTTTCTGCAAACAAGAGATGGTCATTTGCAAAGAGGGGGTAGGAGACTTGAGGGGATATATGTCCTTCCCGCTCCCATTAATCAACTTAACTTGATCTGCAATATTGTAAGAAAGTTTTTCCGTATGAATAACGAAAATATAAGGTGAGAGTGGATCACCTTGTCTAATTCTTCAAGATTGGTTAAATGCATCGGTTTCATCCCCCTTCCATAGAATCATGAAAGATGAAGTGGTCAAGCAATGCTTGATTTGACGAAATTTGTATTCGTCGAGACATTAGATAAAAAAGTTCTAGTTAAGCCTATCATAGGCTTTCTCTAATGCAATTTTCTTAAGAAAATAAATAGGGGAGAAGAAGAGGTGTTGAATCCTAGAAAGAGATGGACAACATTGAATCTGATAGTGTTGTCATCGGTAATTGGCAATTTATTGTTCAAACATATCCTTAAGCATTTTAGTTAACTCATTCGACTTTTAGAGTAAGGCTCATTTAGTAGCGCTCTAAAAATTGGGGTGTTAGAGACTGGATAACTCGAGTCGAGGGTCATCTTGAACCTGTCCTAACCGAGCAGGGTTACTACCTGGGACAATCCCATTTGCCCACTTTTTGTAAAGGACGGGGTTGGGTTCAACTCAAAATCATTGAATTGGGACGAGTTTGCGGGTTATGATGGGTCCTAGACTACTATAAAACTATTGTTTAATGATAATGATGACCTGTTCAAGGCTTCACAATAATTTTGCTCCCTAATCTCACTAAAAAATTATGTTAATTACACATGTCCAAGCATAATTATAAAAACACCTATTTGTCCTCAAGACCTTTTTACTATTTGTCCTCTTAGACCTATTTGTCCTCAACAAGACATTATACGATTGACTCAAATAAGCTAAAATATAGCTACTTGAGTTCTGCAATGTAATCCCAATGAAGAGTTGATTTTTTTCTTGCCATGTATAATATGGCGTAAATACTTTATATAATTAGGGAAGTAGCCTTTAGACAAACCTGTGCTTTGCCCGGGTATTAAGGCCAATATATTTAAGTACTTCCAATACACATTACACAAGTTTCAATAGTATAATCTAAACCATTGGACGGATTTCTACTTTTTTAAAATACCAAACAAGACACTTGAACATTACTGATAAACATATCATTCTCAAAGTCTAAAAAAGAACATCATGAAACAAATTTTCCACATTATCTACTATTGATCGGAGTTCCCCAGAAGTTGTTCTACTGCAGCACGAACATCCCCAGAAGTGGCAATAAGAGCCTGTATGTTTGCTTCCATGTTGAAGAATCGTATCTCACGAAGCTGCAAAAGTTGGATGACATACAATGCCTCTGGCTCTGTGAAGACAACAAAAAATAGGTGAAAGCATTATAACCTATTTTCCCAATAGTATATAAGGAGCTACATATTAGCATAATCTAAAATCTATTTAGACAAAAAAATAGAAGAAAATAACAATGCTAACCATTTGGTACATTTGGAGCGGTCAGGCTACCAGCTTCAATTTCAGCAAAAATGTTGTATATCATCTCCAACCCCATATTGATCAATGTTCCTACAAGTAAAATAATTGGTTAATAATGATTTCAAATAATGCTACATTATGTTTATAAGAAAATGGAAGTTGCATAATTAATAGAAACCAAGAGAATGGAGGGTTATTTTGCATACCAGTGTCGTCACTATTTTCTCTTGATTAACTGCAGAAAGAAGCAATATTAATAGAGGATCAAGCAATCAAAAAAATGATACACTAAAAATTGTAAACAGGAACAAAAACGTTGTATTTTAACATATTATATTGTATTTATATTAAGTAAAAAAGGTCTTGAGTTGTGTAAAATTTTTGTTGAAGACATAATTTTGCTCTCTAACTGCTTCACTATTTGTCCTCAAGGTTGTAGTTATGAAAGTATCAAAAGGTATCACAAAGCATTGCGACAAATATTGGGAACAAACAAGCATGTGACACAAAACAAAATTAAGATATTTGGCAATTAATAAAAGAAAACCTACATCTAACTATTTCAACCAGGCCTATGTATGAAGTCCTCTGATGTTACCATGTATGTGTTTAATAATTAAATAATACCTTCTTTAAAATAAGACAAAATATGTCTTCTCAGGTACGTACGTATTATTTTAATCGAGGAAATCACAGTCGTTGGAGATCTATTGTCGGCATTATCAAAACAACTATTAGAGCTAGCAAAACAAGTTGTTTCACATAGAAGTAGTCAAGAAGGTAAAAATTACAAAATAAATAATGATAAGTTGAACTTGTGAAGCCCCACCCAAAGATTAATTAACTCTGAACTATCATATAGATTTAGACATCGATGATTACAATATAAAGTTTTTGAAAACCATCAAATTATAAATTGTTTCTGTTGATATAAATAAAATTATATACCAAAAGTTACCTTGATAGAAAAATCGTATCAAGTAGAGACAAATATTAAACATTATCAAAAAAATTGTAATTCATGTCAATAGATAAAACCTACAAACTCAAATGAAAAATAGATAATTCTCACCAAACAAAGGTAATTAGTCAATAATCAACTGTAATTGTAAATATGAAGAAGAAAACACAAACACACACTCATATATATATATATATATATATATATATATATATATATCAAAAGTACCATCTTTTAAAAGAAGACAAAATTACCTGTTTTAATCAAGGAAATCACAGTCGTTGTAGATCTATGGTCGACATTATCAAAGTGAAAAAATAGAGCAAAACATATCCCAGAAGGCATACAGACATAAGACAACATCAACAATTTCCATTATTTGATCATTCCTGCAATCAAAATCAATCAATCAAGTTTTGTTGCCTACTTCATGAATCTAGTAAAGACAAAACAACACAAGTTCTGAAAGAATAAATGAAGCCAACAAAAGATATAGATAGAATAAGTAAAAGATTATGATCAATGGCTTAGGATTAATAGTCCTTCATATGGTATCGATCTAACTAGAGTAAATTCTTATTGACATACTCAGACCTAGAATATCATCATAATCCAATCAATAATACAATTTTATATGTGCGAACATATATCTTCACATATATGAATTAGTGATACAAGATAGTGAAAGACCTTTTGGCAACTCTTTGCAAAAGCAAGTAATGAGGGTTGGAGAGAGGGGGAAGAGAGGCTGAGAAAGTGTGTCTATGAGTGAGTGAGTGGGAGAGAGAAGGGTGAAGAAGAGAAATACTTTTATAATTATGGAGAAACGGCGTTGACCGTTGCAAATATTCTGAAAATGATGACTACAGCCACATATTTATATGATGACAACTCGAGGAGGATAAGGCCCAATTTTGTCCAGTAACAAATAGGCCCATTAGCAAAAGGCCCACATTGGCGACAAATCCAATCATCAACGGCCCAGATCAAACTACCTGATCCAATGGTTCAAATCCATTAGGGCAACACCACCCAACTCTAGAAATAATCATTCAATGCTTCATTAATGGTAAGCAATCTCTCTCATTAATACACCTGTGATTGACTACCTCCCTGACTTGAGAGTCGGTTTGCAGGTACAACACCCCACCTTGGGTCGAACCATCTCGGATCAAGTACTCAACCTACCATCTATCTCGCAGGTACTACACCCCACCTTGGGTCGGACCATCTCGGATCAAGTACTCAACCTACCATCTATCTCGGATCAACCTCCTAGATCGGAGATACAGTACAGAACATTGGCGACCACAGTGGGAGGATCTTAAACTCTAGTTCCTCTCCCAATCACTTGATCAGCGATGACCCGTAACCTTCGACCAAGAACTCAAAGCGTCATTGTAGGGCCCGCCGGTTTTACAGCCTGTGTTGCAGCAAGTCGGACCTCAGCAGGTCGGACCATTGGGCACCCTAGAAGGAATCATGGAGAACCACCCAAACTCGCCACAAGCCCTGAACCCATCCATGGCTTTGGTCCCCGGAAGCTCGGTGAGGAACCCCCTTCCTCCTCCACCGGTCTCAGTTCCGATTCCGGTCGATGCTTACCAACAGCTCGTCCAGCTACTGAGCCAGCAAGCCGAAGCAAATCGACAAAGAAGCGGTCGACTTACCGAACTTCAAGCCGAGATGGCGAAACTCTGAGCTTCGAGCATTCCCGAGCGATCCTCTCCTCAACGTGAATTCCCCAAGAGAAGAAACCCTGCTCGGAGACGTCATCGATCTCCACCTCGGCGGAAACTCCATCACAGGTCACCACCTCGACGTTTGAGAGGGAATGGATCTCGTTCATCTCAGATCGGGAGGATTATGAAGACGACCAAGAGCACACTCCACCGGTCCACTCCTCGTTGGCTTCTTCTTCCCCAAGACGACGTTCCCAAAGTCGGGAGAGGTCACCAAGATGGGAGAAACCCCGATACCGTTCCAGAAAGACCCCCGATCCACATCGGTATCACCGATCTCCTCCCCGTGATAAGGCAACAAAGCGCAAAGGACCTTTCACCGATAAGATCGACTACTTCCCGGAACCGAGGCATCTCAAGAAACCCCCAAAGGGCTTAAAATTACACGACGGCACGGGCAACCCCGACCGACATCTCGACTACTTCGACTAGGTGATGCAATATCGTAATGTCCCAATGGAAATGAAGTGTCGAATTTTTCCGCTCACTTTGGACAAAGTGGTGGCAGATTGGTTTGGATCTCTTAAACCGAACTCCATCTCGTCTTGGGATCAATTGGCGAAGCTATTCTCGGCTTAGTTCGCCCATTCTAAAAGAAAGCCCAAGCACAAGAAGGTCTTGGCATCGTGCGTTCAGGGAGCAAACGAGCCTCTAAGAGACTACATTTAAAGGTTCAGTAGGGAAGCCGCCCAAGTTCGGAACTTCAATGATGAATTTCGGATCTACTTCATGACGTAAGGTCACCACTAGGGTAGCCTACTCCAAACTCACATCGGGACTTTCGAGCCAGAATCCCTGCAGGAATTCCTCCAACTATCTCAATGCTTCATTGATTAGGAAGAAGGTATAAGAGGCGGCAACGCAATAGTAGCAGCAGGACCTTCTAGGCCTCCCGGCCAGAAAGAAGTCTGGAACGACAACAGGAACGACCGCCGCGGAAGTCGGGATGTTCGACCTCGGAATCGGTACCAGAGTTATACCGACCTGAATGAGTCACGAGCCAAAATCTTGGGTGACTGCATGAACACTGAGTTCCGAGATGTCATATTTCCAAACCCTCTACCTCACAGACCAGGGCAGCGATCCAATAAGTACTGCAGGTATCACCGCAGTAGTGGTCATGACACTAACCATTGCAACGCTCTTAAAGACGACATTGAAGATCTAATCAAGCGAGGAAAGTTGACCAACTATGTGAAAAAACTTGGGCAGCCCGGAGTCGAGGTCAAGAAGGAGGAAGAAGACCCTAAAGGGAAGGGAAATACCAAGCTGATAATTTTGATGAAGTGCCAGGCTTCCGAAAATCTAAGGGTAGAACATTCATCATGACGATCATGGGGGGGCCTCGACCCCGATGAGTCGGGCAAGACCATGAAACGAAAGTGGAAAGACCTTTTGAATGTCGCTACAACCTCGACGATTCCGGTTTCATCGAGTCATCCTCCTTTGGCCTTTGGCGATGAAGATCTGTTGGACGGAAAACTCAACAAGCACGTGCCACTCCTTGTCACTGTCGTGATTGCAAACCAAGAAGTAAGGAGAATCTTGGTAGATCAAGGTAGTTAGTCGGATATCCTCTTCGTCGACCTGTTCGAAAGACTAGGGATCGACAATGAGGATCTCATCCCTTATAGGGGAACAGCTTTGTCCAGTTTCAACGGTTCACGAACAAAACCATTATCTACAATTGCATCATCGGAAGGTCGACGCTGGGAAGGCTCGGAGCAGTAACCTCCACTACCCATCTCAAAATGAAGTTCCATTCCCTTTGCAACAAAGTCATCACCTTGAACGCCGACTTGGAGTTCGCGCAAAGATGTTTCTTTCTGAACATCAATGCAGAAAAGAAGGCGATGGAGGAAGAAGGGGTTCCCCCTCCTGAAGGTCGAAGCGAGAAAAAACTCAAGTTAGGCAGTCGGGCTTCCGACGTGAACGTCACCGATCTGGATGCAAGATATGATCCCGACAGTTCAGATGAGGAAGACGATGACGATTTAGCTAGGGAATTGAAGAAAAGAATGAAGAGGCCCCAACCTGATGGCGAATTTGAAGAAGTCCTGTTAGGCGATGATCCGACAAAAATTGTCAAGATTGGAGCTGATCTGTCTGAAGACGTTAAAGCCGAGCTCACCAAATGTCTGAAGGATCATGCCGATCTATTTGCATGGTCGGCTACAGATATCCCAGGAATCCCTCCAGAGGTCGCTTGCCACCAGCTCACTGTGAATCCCGACGCCAAGTGGGTTGCCCAAAGGAAAAGAGCTCAAAGTGGAGAGAAAGCGGGCACTGTTGCCAAAGCTGTTGAAGATTTAATTAACGAAAACTTTGTAACGGAAGTCAAGTACACAACATGGCTCTCCAACCCAGTACTCGTTAAGAAAAGTAATGGAAAATGGCGTATGTGCGTTGATTACACCGATCTTAATAAGGCCTATCCCAAGGACGCCTTTCCCGTGCCAAGCATTGATCGACTCATCGATAATGCCTCGAGTTTTCGTTTACTGTCTTTTATGTATGCTTATTCCGGTTATAACCAAATCGCGATGTACCCTGTTGACCAGAAAAAACTGTCTTCATGACCGACCGCGGAAACTTCGCCTACCGGGTTATGCCTTTCGGCTTAAAGAACGCTGACGCCACCTATCAAAGGATGATGAACAAAGTTTTCTGAAAACAAATTGGCCAAACGGTAGAAGTGTACCTCAATGATATGATAGCAAAAAGTAAAGAGGATAACACCCACGTAACTGACTTTAAAGAAATCTTTTCAGAAATAAGGAAAAATAGAATGAGGTTAAACCCGGAAAAATGCACTTTCGGGGTCCGAGCTGGCAAGTTCCTCGGATTCTATCTCACAGAACGAGGAATTGAGGCAAACCTGGATAAATGTCGGGCTATCACCAGGATGCGAACCCCGACAACTAAAAAAGAGGTGCAAAAACTCAACGGAGTGATCGCAGCTCTATCCCGGTTCATTTCGAACGCGGCTTTCAAATCACTGCCTTTGTTTAAGTTGCTTAAAAAGAAAAAATAAGTAGATAGCCTAGAAGAAGAAGAAGAGTTCAAGTGGACTGCCGAGCAAGATGAGGCCCTCATACAGCTTAAAAAGGTGCTCTCCGAGCCACCAATCCTCACCCGTCCGAACAAGGGGAAACTTTGTATTTGTATCTAGCAATAGCTTACGAGGCACTAGGCATGGTCTTTGTCCGAGAAACAGAAGTCGGCCAAAGCCCGGTCTATTTCGTGAGCTAAGATTTGCAAGGTCCCAAAAGTCGTTACCAGAAAATCGAGAAGATTGCTTTCGCTGTGATAGTTGCGGCTCGTCGTCTTCGACCTTATTTCGTAGCCCATCAGGTAGTGGTACGAGCTAACTACCCCATACGGTAGATCCTACATAGACACGATCTTCCGGGCCAGATGATTAAATGGGAGGTTGAACTATCCTGGTTCGGTATCAAATATGAATCCCGGACGGTGTTGAAAGGACAGGTCCTTGCAGATTTGGTAGCAGAGATGACACCAGCAGAGCCAGAAAACGACACATGGATCTTACATGTCGATGGATCGTCAAATCCTAAAGGCAGCGTGGCCGGTTTAATGCTGGAAAGGCAGAACGGCGTCGTCATTGAAGTGTCGTTAACCTTTGGATTCCAAACTTCAAACAACCAGGCCGAATACGAAGCTTGCATAGTTGGTCTACGATTGGCAATTGACCTCCGAGTCTCTCGGGTCAATCTGCACACCAACTCATTTTTAGTCGTCTCGCAAATCGGAAAGTCGTACACCACTAAAGACCCAATTTTGCAGAAACACTTAACTCGGGTCTGAAAATTATTGGGGCACTTTAAGGGTGCCGAGGTCAAGGACGTCCCAAGAACCGAAAACCAAAGGGCGGATGTGTTATCCAAGCTTGCCAACACAAAGATTCCTGGAAACCACTGATCTGTCATTCAAGAGACGCTCCGAAAGCCTAGCGTTCACCTGGAAAAAGATTTTGGCTCGACCATATGCGTGACTGAAGTAAAGGAAAACTGGATCAATCCAAACCTAGATTATATTGTGTCGGGCTCCGAGCCTCTTGACCTCAACGAAGCAAAAATTATCAGAAGGGAAGCCTCAGCATTCTCGGTAATCGACGGAACTCTCTATAGAAGAAGCCTTTCTTCTCCACTGCTGAAGTGCGTTGAAGGGGAAGAAGCTAACTACATTTTGGTTGAAATCCATGAAGGCATTTGTGGGAAACACATGGGAGCCCGATCTTTATCCCGAAAAGCTTTGGGCGCAGGCTATTATTGGCCGACCATGGAAGAAGACGTGAAGAATTATGTGAAAAGATGCAAAAAATGTCAAATCCATGCAAACATCCACATAGCCCCACCTTCCGAGCTCACTAGCTTGTCATCTGATTGGCCATTCGCTTGGTGGGGGATAGACCTGTTGGGCCCCTTTTCAGCAACACCTGGCCAAGTCAAGTACCTAATTGTAGCAATTGACTATTTCAGCAAGTGGATCGAAGCCGAACCACTGGCCACCATCAGTGCGAACAATTGCATCAAGTTCTTCAAGAAAAATATCATGAGCAAGTTCGGGATCCCCGAGGTAGTCATCACTGACAAAGGAACTCAGTTCGCTGACAAGGGCTTTAGGAAGTTGATGTCCGACCTTAAGATCAAACACCATTTCACCTCTGTAGGGGCAGCAGACAAGGTGCTTCTCAATGGCCTAAAGAAACGACTTGACGATGCTAAAGGGAACTGGGTGGAAGAACTGCCCTACGTCTTGTGGGATTACAGGACCACACCGCAAACCTCGACAGGGGAAATGTCGTTCTGGCTTTCCTATTGCAGTGAGGCAGTCATCCCTGTGGAGATTGGCGAAATAAGTTGGAGAATGACTAATCCCAAATCTAAACAAGACAACGATCAATCCTTAAGGGAGGAACTCGATCTCATTGACGGAGTCTGAAACAAGGCCTCATTCCGAGAAGCTGTCATGAAGCAGGGAATAGCGACAAGATACAACGCCAAGGTCGTCCCCAGAGACTTTGAAGTCGGTGACCTTGTACTTCGAAATGCCGACGTAGGTTTGAAGAACGCTGCTCAAAGGAAGCTCGCCCCAAACTGGGAAGGACCTTACCGTGTCAAATCTAAGACAGGTAACGAGGCTTTTGAATTAGAAACCTTGGACGGGAAAGCAGTTCTCCGGACTTGGAACACCACGAAACTCAAAAGATACTATGCCTAAGGGCCTTTTGTAATTCGACCTTCTTAAAAAGCGGATCCATCTGATGAATTGATTTAAATATGGTTGTCATACCGACCTTACACACTTTCATTTTCACTGTATTCAAACAATTTCCTTCTTTGGAAGAGACTATCCGAGTTCGATCATTTAATCTCCCGAAGCGACTGAGGTTGTCGCAAACCTTAGGGACGAGTTTAATCTAAACCAAGTTTTGGTAAACTTTCCCAAAAGGACGATGAGGTCTTTTAAGAGCAAAGGACCTTAAAACGACTATAGGCCGAACATTGCCAAGATCCCTAAAAGGCGAGTTCGATCTGGGCCGACTCTCGGTAAACTGCCTTTAGGACTACGTATATGACTTGTAAAATAAATGCATTCATAAACACGTACGAGGCTATAAACAGCAATCATAAAAACAAGCCTATAAACAGCAATCATAAAAACGAGGCTATAAAAAGCATTCAGAAAAACGAGTTTAAAAATTTAATTCATTACAACTATCTCGGATACGGCCGAACCCTCAAATTTGCATCAAAAGCCTAGTCTATTACAAAATTTGGCTTGACGAAGTTCCGGGTTTATGCATGATCTTATCTGTATAAACCCGGAACTCTTACAAAAATAAAAGTGCTCAAAGCCAATCAGGCGTCAGACTTCGGGTAAATATGGGAAATTTGACTTAACGCAAGGTCGAAACCATCCCCCACCATTGCCATAGCAAGATCGGCTGCTGTTTTCGCTGCTTTCTGAGATTCAGCCAGATCAGCACGAGCGTTAGCAAGCTCTTTCTCCAACGCAGCATACCGATCTTCAGGAGTGGAGATGGTCTCAGTCTTGTTCTCCTCAGCCTTCTGCAGAGACGTCGTTAGCTCTTGAATCCGACCCTCCATCCTTTGAATTTTTTCCTCAGCATCCTTCTTCTCAGCCTCGAGCTCCTTGATCTGACCTTCAAGCTGTTTGGCACGAGCAACATTGTCCTCAGCTTGCTTCTTGGCAGAATTTGAGGCTTTTTCAAGGTCGTCTGTGTACCACTTCAGAGTTTTCAAGTCGCTGACGCTCTGGTTGAGTAGTTGTTCTTATTAACCAAATCCTTCAGAGCGTTGAACAGTTTGGCCTTTCAGCATTCAGCAACTCTGAAACAAAAAACACGTAAAGTTAATAAGATAGGCAAAGAGATAACGAACGAGTTTAAAGAAAGTTGCATTACCTTCTCGTCGACGCTGCATCTCCTCTTTCTGCAACTTGTTAACATCGGCCAGATGAACGAACAACTTTGCCGCAGCACTAACAGGATCGACACGATATTCTTCCAGATTCTTCTTCATAAAGCTCGCATCCACTTGAACAGGAGTCATCCTTTTAGAAGATTAGTGCTTCCTGGAAGACTTAGGATCCTCCTGTTGAACCGCTTTCCTTTTCTTGTCTTCGGGTTGGAGAACTGGATTAGCTTTCTGGGTCGAGGCTCCCTCCCCACCGGTTTCCTTTTTCTGTGTTCAAGGTCGCTTCCCTGAATCTCCAGCTCTTCTTCTTGTACAACCCGAATAGGGGAAACTCGGATAGCAGCGCCAAGGTCGAGAGCACCCTGGGAATTCCTTGGTTTGAAGGCTCGTTTTCTGCAACCCCAAGGTTCTGCATCGCCATCCTTTTCAGCATCGCAATCCTATTTCCAACCATCATATTTGAAAATAAAAGAAAGGGAAAACGAGTTAGAATACTTCAAAATAGATAAAACAAAACATTCCGAGCAAGACTTTAAGACGATCCTACCTATAACTCTCATAACATTTTTCTTTGTGGCGGCCCTAACTATGCGATCAGTAGGAATGCCTCAGTATTTAAGTTTGGTATAAGGAACCTGAGCAGAGATGTACAACAGTAATTTTTTGGTCAGAACGTCGGCGTCGCATAGATGAGTCTCACCAATATGATAGCATCCAGGGGTATGATTGTAATGCCCGAGACTCCATCCTATGGGAAACTTGGTCGACACCAAGGTCTGTCCCTCTTGACCAAATTTACCCACATAGTCAATTGCTTCACTGTTCACAGGCTCCACGAACTAAAAAAGCTCTTTCCATCTCTGTAACACCCCAATTCTACCCAATAATACTATAAATCGGAGTGCGGAATTTTCAACATAAATATTGGAGTGCTACACTTACTTCCCAACACAAACAATATAATTCATTCATGGTAAATTCAATTTGAAGCAATCTTAACAATCCTTGTCCATTTGACAACTCAAAATCAACAATTTGCTTAATAGAAATAACTTCGAGTTCAACAAATATTGCAACCTAAATGATAAAGGAAAAAAAACAGCGTTCAATCCCCCCGAGTGTTACGTATCAAAGTGACGACACCGACTCAACTAAGGAAGGATCACCGCCTTCATTCGCGACTACCTGCACGTTACCACATAGGGGTAACATTCAAACAGAAGGGGTGAGATATCGAACAATATAAGAGCATGTATGAAGAACAATATGATAGGTCAGGTACTATAGAATTACACATATCATCAATAAAATCCTCAATAGAGTCATCAATAGAATCATCGAAGTGCAATGCGGAATGCGACTCCACTGTGCATATGCATGTGGTACCATTGGAGCAAAACTCCCGTCATAAAAATCGTCGTTGCCAGTAAATAGTGGCTCACAGGGCATAGCCCTCATCATTCACGTCGTAAAGCAAATGCAAAGGTATGCGACACAATGTGAATATACAAGTAACGCTAATCACAGTCACGCAATCGCACGATAACAACACCAAAACGTCATGGCGGCCATAGGCCTACAATTTACTATCTTTGCCAATAAATAGAGGCAAATCAACTTTTACAACTTCACCTGTAATTTACCACATTTTCGACAAGGTATTCAACGCAACAATTAACCACAACGGCAACTGTGGCAACAATATTGACAAAGCAGCAACATCAACAGCGCAAAACAGCAAGCATAGCAACAACATAGCAGCAAAACGTAACAGCAATGACAACAATAACAGCAAAACCGCAACAGCTTTAACAGCAAAACAGCAACAGCATTAACAGCAAAACAGCAACAGCATTATCAGCAAAACAGCAACAGCATTAACAGCAAAACAGCAACAGCATTACATCAAAACAGTAACAGCATTAACGTAACCATCAATTCAATTACGAAAATTATTTATAATTCTTACTAACGAGTTATCTATATTCCTATCATTTTTTTTGATTATAATAGTGAAAACCTTAATCCAACAAAATTACAATTCGATTTAATTAGAACTAACGACATAGGAATTCAAGCACACACGATCAATTCATCAAACATTTCTCATACGATATATATATATATATATATATATATATATATATATATATATATATATATATATATATAACTACGCAACATACACAGAGGCAATCTATAATAAACCCCAAACCCCGCATACGATCCCTCATATACGCTATTATAGAATTCGAACCCACCCTTACCTCAACTATGGTGGCGCAAACTCCCTCCTAGCCTCGTTCCTCGATTCTCCGAATACGGCGACTCCCCTGCGATAGTAACGACGCGTGACGATCACGAACGTAGAGAATTGCAATGAAAATCAACCCTCCCAATCCAATCCTAGGCTAGAGCTCTTGAAAATTGAGGCTTTTGTGTAACTTAGAAGTGAGAGGAAGAAGGAGAAGAAGGGAAAAGAGGGCGGCTGCACAAAAAGACCAGCCCTAGTGCATATTTGCGCTACATTTATAAGGAGGAGTGGCGCACAAGCGCCTTCCTGCGCAAGCTGCGCACTGGACACGCTGCTAGGGTTGCGTGAGCGCTGCGCACTCGCGGTGCTAAACCCAATGCTATTTTTAACTGGCCCACGACACGTGATTATCATCTAACTCATTTTCAACATAGCTACTACGCCCATAATTTCACTTCTTACAATTATCCTACGGCAATCCAACTTCAAAGTAATTTGATTAAATTTTAGGGCGTTACAACTCTCCCCCACTTAGAATATTTTCGTCCTCGAAAATTTACATGATTCGAACAACTCGGGATAGGACTCCCGCATCTTGCTTTCCAACTCCCATGTCATGCTCTCTCCGGCAGCTCCTAACCAGACTACTTTCACCAAGGCGATCTCTTTGCCCCTTAGAGTCTTCGTCTCACGGTCCGCGATTCGTACAGGCATCGTCTCCACAGTGAGGTTATCCCGTACTTGCACATCATCCATATGAATTACATGAGATGGATTTGGAATATACTTCCGAAGTTGTGACACATGGAACACATCATGCAAATTCGAAAGATTAGGCGGTAAGGTTACTCTGTAAGCTACATTCCCAACTATTTCCGTGATCTGATACGGACCAATGAATCGAGGAGTAAGCTTCTTAGATTTCAAAGCACGTCCAACACCAGTCACAGGGGTGACTCTCAAAAACACATGATCACCAACTTGAAATTCCAAATCCTTCCTTCGCTTATCATGGTAACTCTTCTGTCTACTTTGTGAAGCTTTCATCTTTTCACGAATCAACTCCACCTTCTCAGTCGGTTCTCGAACAATTTGAGGTCCAAGCACTATACTCTCTCCAGATTCATACCAACACAAAGGGGTTCTACACCTTCAACCATACAACGCTTCGAAAGGTGCCATCCCAATACTAGAATGATAACTGTTATTATAGGTAAACTCTATCAACGAGAGATGGGTATCCCACGAACCTCCTTGCTCAAGAATACACGCTCTTAACAAATCCTCCAACGATTGAATAGTCCTCTCTGTCTGACCATCCGTCTGAGGGTGATACGCTGAGCTCAATCTCAACTTAGAACCCAACGCCTCTTGCAAACTCTTCCGGAAATCAGAAGTGAACCTAGGATCTCTATCCGAAACGATACACATAGGAACACCATGCAACTTTACAATCTTTTGGAGGTAAATCTCAGCCAACTTAGGTACCGGATACGTGATATTAATAGGTATAAAATGAGCCGACTTCGTCAGCCTGTCAACAATTACCCAAATCGCATCATGCCCTCTCACAGTATTAGGCAGCCCCGTCACAAAGTCCATTGAAATGCTATCCCATTTCCATTCCGGAATCTCTAAAGGTTGCATCAACCCCGCAGGCTTCTGATGTTCAACTTTTGACTTCTGACAAGTTAAACATGCATACACGAATTGCGCTACATCGCGCTTCATCCCAGGCCACCAGAACCATCTTCTCAAGTCTTGATACATTTTCGTAGCTCCTGGATGAATACTCAACTTACTTCTATGACTCTCTTCGAGAATTGCTTTCTTCATTTCCGCATCGTCACGAATGCAGATTCTATTACGGTATCTCAACACACCTTGCGCATCCAACTCAAAATTGTTATTCTCAGACTGCCCGATTCCTACCGTCGAATCTACCAGTTTAACATCCAGTTTCTGAGCTTCTCTGACGCTATCTAAAAAGTCATTATTAATCTTCAACTTCCCCAACATAACACTCTGAGGTGTCACTTCGCAAATCAAACTCATATCTCTGAACTGCTCAATCAATTCAAACTCCCTGACCATCATTGCCGACATGTGCAAGGTCTTTCGGCTCAAAGCATCAGCCACGACATTAGCTTTCCCTGGATGATAATTCAAACTGAAATCATAGTCTTTTAGCAACTCCAACCACCTCCGCTATCTCATATTCAGTTCCTTTTGATCAAACAAGTACTGCAAACCCTTATGGTCGCTAAATACTTCAAATCTAGAACCATAAAGATAATGCCTCCAAATTTTCAGCGCAAAAACAACTACAGCAAGTTCTAAATCGTGCGTAGGATAGTTCTTCTCATGAGTCCTTAACTGCCTCGATGCATAAGCAACTACCTTACCATTCTGCATAAGCACACCTCCTAAACCCATCTTGGAAGCATCACAGTACACCACAAAGGACTCTCCCGGATTAGGCAACGTCAAGATAGGTGACGTCGTCAATCTCTTCTTCAATTCGGTGAAACTCTCTTCGCAACGAGCGTCCCATATAAAGGCTTTACCTTTGCAGGTCAGCTGAGTTAAAGGAAGTGCCAACTTAGAAAAGCCTTCAATGAACCTTCTATAGTAGCCAGCTAATCCCAAAAAGCTTCTAATCTCGGTAGCCGACTTTGGAGTCTCCCATTGCAATACAGCATCGACTTTAGATGGATCCACCGCAATGCCGCTACCAGAAATAACGTGACCAAGAAAACTCACCTCCTTCAGCCAAAATTCGCACTTAGACAACTTTGCATATAACTTCTTGTCCCTTAAGACCTCCAATACCAATCTCAAGTGCTCTGCATGCTCTTCTTCTGTCTTAGAGTAAATCAAAATATCATCGATGAATACTACCACAAACTGATCCAAATAAGCATGAAACACACGGTTCATGTACTCCATGAATACTCCCGGCGCGTTAGTAACACCGAGAGGCATCACCGAATACTCATAATGCCCGTACCGAGTTCTAAAAGCCGTTTTCTGAATATCCTCATCTTGCACTTTAATCTGATGGTAGCCCGATCTCAAATCAATCTTACTGAATACTTGAGCACCCACCAATTGATCCATCAAATCGTCTATTCTTGGGAGTGGATACTTGTTCTTAATCGTCACTTTATTCAACTGTCTATAATCAACACAAAGCCTCATACTCCCATCCTTCTTCTTCACTAGCAACACGGGAGCTCCCCACGGTGATACACTCGGCCTCACGAACTTCTTTTCAAGTAGATCCTCAAGTTGCTTCCTCAATTCGGATAATTCAGATGCTGACATCCTGTAAGGTGCCATAGAAACAGGTTTGGTACTAGGTACAAGATCAATAGCAAATTCAACTTCCCTCTCTGGTGGTACACTTGGAATATCATCAGGGAAAACTTCAGGAAATTCGCGCACCACCTGCAACTCATCAATTATGGCTTGATTCTTAACAGATAGCGACGCCATCAGCGAGAATAGCTGAACTTCTTCCCGCATCAACTTCCGCAACTGTCCAGTAGACAACAAACCAGCCTCCTCCTCTTCGGGAGTGGAGAAACTCACAGACTTGCTAAAAAAATTAATGTGAACATAGTTATATTCTAACCAGTCCATGCCTAGGATCACCTCCAATCCGCTTAACGGCAGACAAATCAGATCGACAATAACAATTACAATAATCATACAACATCACATTCTGATAAAATTACAATAAGTATGATTTCATAAAAACATATTTATAATCTTTTTGTCAAATAAAACATTAACAATCAAGTTAGCACAATTATAATCAATTGATCCTATTTTAAGATTTATCCTCAACCTTGTAAGTTGAGTTTCGGGGTATTACATTAGCAGAGTATATTTTAATGGAACCAAAAATTCTTAGCTTTCCATCGAATAAAATAAATTGAGTGTGGACCCCACATTTTTTATTATATTTACACATCAATAGTCATTGCATTCTTATTATACAAAAGAAATCAATTCTTATGAACCCTGTAACTTCTTACAGAATTATCTAGAATATTCGCAATTGTTAACATACATGATAGCGTGAAACAACTTCACAATGAAGTCCTTAAAATATATAATTCATTACAAGTGGTCCGAATTTTTTTAAGATTGAAACGTAGTTCATAACACATTGTCAAAAACACTTAGCTGACCACTCGCAGGTAACTTAAGTAAATAACGACTGTAAACATGATTACAACTAAACTAAAAGGACTTTAAAAAATAGTCCTAAACTACATAATGTCTCCTTGAGATTATTTAAGCCACAAGCATGTGAAAGAATGAGCAAACAATGACCTACAATGAATTGTTGTCTGCTGTTGAAAAGGGATATTAGCTACTGCATATCATGATTGAAAAAGGGTGCAACATTGATAATATAGGTTTTGCATCCTTAGAAACAGAAGATGGAGAAGATGTTTGGAAGCCTGGAAACAATAGTGAACATTCCTGAAAATTCGTTTAGTAAAATTTCAACATCTTCCACTTCGTCATTCCTGAGAACAATTGTGAACATTTAAACATGAGATGTTGAGTGGAGGAAAATGTAACAAAGACCATAAAATATTGTTTAAGATACAAGAAGTAATTAAGAAGATAAAAATAACAAAATGAATAATGATAAGTTGACCTTGTGAGGCCCCATCCAAAGATTAATTCACTCTGAAGCCTCATATAGGTTTAGGCATCGATGATTAATTAGAATATAAATTTTTTAAAAACCATCAAATTATAAATTGTTTCTTTTGATATAAATAATAATGGTAAAATATCTCTCTAGGTCCCTTAACTTATTTATTTGTAATGAATAGGTCCCTTAACTTTTTTTTGTAACGCCTAAGTCCTTTAACTTTTAAAAACGATGCACCATAATCCCTTTTAATGTTTTTTTCTTAACACCGTTAACACACTGATTATGCGGCTATTTGACTATTGTTTGGCTGCTGACTTGACATGCCACATAGGATAATGTCGTTAATTTATGATTATTTTTAATTAAAAATTAAAGAAAAATATGAATTGTTTTTTTTGTCCTTGTCTTCTCCCTCCGATCCTCTTCATTCTTCTTCCAACAACCTCTTCTTCACCAGCAATCAAAGATAAAAGATAACTGTGAAAACAAAAACGGATCTGAAACGGATTTGGGTTTTGAAAACGATGAAAATGAAAACGAAATCGAACATGAAATGAAGAGTGGAAACGATGAAAACGAAATCGAACAAAAACAGATCTGAAAACGAAGTTGAAGATGGGCTGGTTGAAAACGAAATCAAACATGAATTGAAGAGTGGAAAACCTGAAAACAAGATCGAAGAGCCAATAATTTCTGGTTTTTTTTTTTCATATTTCTAGGTTTCTGAATAAGCCCCTTTTTGCATTCTCTCATCAAATCTATTATATTAAAACAAGACGGAAACTGAAAAACATGTTATGGTTCTGTTTTTTCTTTAATTTTTAATTAAAAATAATTATAAATTACTGACATTATCCTATGCGGCATGCCAAATCAGCAGTCAAACAATAGTCAAATAGCCACATAATCAGTGTGTTAACTGTGTTAACAAAAAACGTTAAAAGGGACTACAGTGCATCGTTTTTAAAAGTTAAGGGACTTAGGCGTTACAAAAAAAAGTTAAGGGACCTATCCGTTACAAATAAATAAGTTAAGGGACTTGAGGAGATATTTTGCCAATAAAATATATATATATATATATATATATATATATATGTAGTAAAAATTTGTATCAATAGAGACAAATATTAAACATTATCAAACAATTTGTAAGCCATGCCAACAGATAAAACCTACAAACTCAAATGAAAAATAGATATTCTCATCTAACAAAAGTAATTAGTCAACAATCATATGTAATTGTAAATATGAAGAAATGGGTGTGTGTGTGTATATATATATATATATAATTACCTTCTTTAAATCCAAGACAAAATATTTCTTCTCTTTTGCATACTGTTTTAATCAATGAAATCACAGTTGCTGGAGATCTATGGTCGACATTATCAAAATGAAAAAAATTAGGGCAAAACTTATCCCAAAAGGCGTACATACATAAGACAACGTCAACAATTTTTATTTCACCATTCCTGCAATCATAATCAATCAATTAAGTTTTGTTGCCTCCTTTATGAATCTAGTATAGACCAAAAACACAAGATCTGAAAGGATAAAAGAAGCCAACAAAAGATATAGATGGAATAAGTAATAGATGATAAATTACTTAGGATTAGTCATGCATATGGTATCGATCTAACAACAATAAAGTCATATTGATATACTCCAACCTAGAATATCATCATAGTCCAATCAATAATACTATTTTATAGGTGAGAATATATCTTCATATGTATGAATTAGCGATACAAGATAGGGAAAAACGTTTTGGCAACTCTTTGCAAAAGCAAGTAATGAGGGTTGGAGAGAGGGGGGAGAGATGCTGAGAATGTGTGTGTGTGTGTGTGTGAGAGAGAGAGAGAGAGCCGAGGGGGTGAAGAAGAGAAATACTTTTATCTTTCTGGAAAACGGCGCTTCCCGATGCAAATATTGTAAAAATGATGACTACAACCACATATTTATATGATGGCAACTCGAGGAAGAGTTAAATATAGGTCAAGTTTTTACACATTAATATTTATAAATAATATAAAAATAACTTTAATAGAGTGATATAAGATTGGTTCTCTGGTTGGAGTGGCGGAGTTAAGGAAGAGAGTGAGTAAAATAGAGTTTGATCCCCACCCTTAATATTAAATAATATCAATACTAATATTTATCACTTGATTGTCGTGCATATTCTTCTACCATATTCTTAAGTATTTTAGTTAACTCATTCTAGTTTTACAGTTGGGCTCATTTAGTAGCGCTCTAAAAATTAGGGAGTTATAGATTGGATAACTCGAGGGCAGCCTGAACCCGTCTTAACCGAGCAGGGTTATGACCCGAGACTTTCCCATTTGTCCAATTTTTGTATTGGATGAAGTTGGGTTCAACGCAAAATCATTGAATTCGAACGTGTGTGCGGGTTAGGATGGGTCCTGGACACTCCTACTATAAAACTATTGTTTGATAAAGAAGAAGTAATTAAGAAAATAAAAATAACAAAATGAGTTAATGATAATGATGACCTGTTCAAGGCTTCACAATAATTTTGCTCCCTAATCTCACTAAAAAATTATGTTGATTACATGTCCAAGCATAACAAAATACAATAAAAGTTTATTAGGAGTAACTCAAACTTATGGTAAAAATACAATACAGGTTTAGGTATAAAAAAAGAGTTAGGTTTTAATTAGGATGCTTTCTGTTATGAAAACACCTACATCACCTACTTCCACCATATATATGGCTTCCTTTGTTCGCTTTTGGTTTGCTTGCTTAACTTATCCAGTATCCCATCTTCCTACTCAAACATCTTTCATGCAGCTTCCATATCGCGATATATATCCTTCCTCAAATGACGAATGTGTTTTCTCCCACGGATGAAGTCAACAGATTCAACATCTGATATATCAGAATGTACATAGACATTAAAAATGAGAATATTGTATCATCAAACACAACAATGAAGGAACAAGAAAGTTCAAAACTGAAAGCAAAATCATTGAAGGAGAAGCATCATTTACCTTGTCCACAACATTTGCCTCTTACGCCTTTGCAAAGCACAACAATGAAGGAACACCATGGAAAACCTTTACCGCTTCCATATCCTCCATTGAAGACTAGTGGCAACATTAAGTCAAGGACAGGAATGTGTTTTCTCCCACAAATGAAGTCAACAGATTCAACATCTGAAATCTCAGAATGCATAGATATTAAAAATGATAAGTTGAACTTGTGAGGCCCATCAAAAGATTAACTCACCCTGACGTATCATATAGATTTAGACATCGATGATTAATTACAATATAAAGTTTTTGAAAACCATCAAATTATAAATTTTTTCTATGGATATAAATAAAAATATATACTAAAAGTTACTTGATAGAAAAATTGTATCAAGTAGAGACAAATATTAAACATTATAAAAAACTTGTAATCCATGTCAACAGATAAAACCTACAAACTCAAATGAAAAATAGATAATTCTCACCAAACAAAAGTAAGTAGTCAATAATCAACTATAATTGTAAAGATGAAGAAGAATACACAAACACACACTCATATATATATATATATATATATATATATATATATGTATGTATATATATATATCCAAATTACATTCTTTAAACGAAGACAAAATTACCTGTTTTAATCAAGGAAATCACAGTCATTGTAGATCTATGGTCGGCATTATCAAATTGAAAAAAAAAGAGCAAAACATATCCCAGAAGGCATACAAACATAAGACAACATCAACATTTTCCGTTTGATCATTCCTGCAATCAATATCAATCAATCAAGTTTTGTTCCCTACTTTATGAAACTAGTAAAGACAAAACAACACAAGATCTGAAAGGATAAATGAAGCCAACAAAAGATATAAATACAATAAGTAAAAGAATATGATAAATGACCTAGGATTAATAGTCCTTCATATGGTATCGATCTAACTAGAGTAAATTCTTATTGATATACTCAAATCTAGAATATCACCATAATCCAATCAGTAATACAATTTTATATGTGCGAACATATATCTTCACATATATGAATTAGTGATACAAGATAGTGAAAGACCTTTTGGCAACTCTTTGGAAAAGCAAGTAACGAGGGTTGGAGAGAAGGGGAAGAGATGCTGAGAAAGTGTGTCTGTGTGTCTATGAGAGAAAGAGAGAGAGAGTGAGAGGAGGGTTGGAGAATCGGCGTTGCCAAATATTCTGAAAATGCTTACTGGAGCCACATATTTATATGATGACAACTCGAGGAGGAGTTAAATTTAGGTTAAGTTATTACGCATTTATGTTTATAAATAATATTGATAACAATATAACTTTTAAATAAAGTAATCACTAGAAATATTATATTCAATCAACTCTCTAAATAAATTTTATCGGAGAAGACAAATTAAAATTACACAAATTTATTTAAAAAAAGAATTGAATTTTAACCATATACACATATGTGTCTAATAAATTATAAATAATTTAACAATAAGAATTAAATTCAATCAAATATTGAAATTTAATCTCTATTTTTTTAAACATGTTTTTCATTTATGAAATACTGCGTCAGAAATTTAATAGGAAAATAAATATTCTTTTGTTCTCTAGTATTCTTTTTATTACTCATCCAGGTATCTAATAATGAATTTCATTTTATTTGATAGTAGAAGACACTCTACAAATGTATGAATTACTCTTCTTTTTGCGTATTTTTAAAACACTTAATTTTTTTTAAAAAAGAAAAAAAACTTAACCTGGATATGAACATCATTAATTTATTTTACTGAACTAAGGGACATGAAGGAGTTGCAACTTGCAAGAAGTTGGTGATCTGTGACTAATACGAACATGTCCCTTAGCTCACCAACTAAGCTACCTTCCTGGGACAGTAAAATTATTAACACTGTTTATCACTTGATTTTCATCAACCCCCACATTTTTTTGGTTGGAAAAAAGGGGACTAAGTCCTAGAAAAACAAACAAGTAGCTAACTTACACATCCCCATCCCCATCTAACAGCCTAGAGAGGGAGGGGGGAATATAATTGGGAAGTTGGCTCTCTCATAAGCCTGAGAGTAAAAGCTCAGTCTGATTCAATCATCAATGTTCTGAAACCTTTCCCCTAAGCTCTAGAAATCTCATCGTAAATTCTCCATAATTCTGCTTCACGAGTAGAGAAAGGATCGAGCTTGTGGGAGAAATCCGTAATAAAGTTTCAATCTTCACTTCTTCAAACTCCACCACCGCTAGCTGATGCATCGCTATTGGTCACGGATCAGTCAAAGGTTAAGGATACAAACCTTATAGGACGCGGGTTCTAGCACTTGTTAAAACACATATGCTTCACAAGATCCATAGGTTTGAGCTTCTTGTTCCTGTCCTAAGAAATAATAATTGTTGCCACTTGTTTCTGCACATAGAAGAAAACTGACTCTGTCCGAGTCTTTATGTTAGCAGTATCCGGTGAGACAAGTTTATTTGGCAATCATAACCTGTAGCATCTGTTGAGACTAGTGTTATTGATTATACCCTTTCAGGGGTGGATGTGTTTAGTGTTTTAGAGATCAAGTTATTGAGGTCGGTGATCACGTTCAGATATTATTAGACTTGGATGTTTGTCCACAGTGGAGTATCAATGGACTCATCAAGGTCTCATCTCGAAAGTTGAATATAGAATGCTTGATCAGCTTATGTGTCTTCTTTAATTTTCAAACACGTTTTTCTTTTGCATTGTAAACTTTTTGAAAACGTGAATTGCCTTGGTGCAGGAAATGAATCTATATATGTTATATTTCAACTCTAGTTATTGTATTATATTAAGTGATACATCATGTTTCAAAATTGTTGCAATACTCTTATTATGTTGAAAAGAGTTTTAAATGAAAAAAATAAACTTGTGTTTTTAGACAGGCAGGAAAAATATTTTACTTAACACATTACATTTTTAGAGTTAGGCTCACATAGTAGTGCTTTGAAAATGGTGATGTTACAGATTGGATAACTCGAGGGTCAACCCGAACCCGTTCTAACCGAGCAAAGTTACTACTTGGGAATGTCCCATTTGTCCACTTTTTGTGTGGGACATGGTTAGGTTCAATTCAAAATTATTCGATTAGGACGAGTTTGAGGGTAAAGATAGGTCATGCACACCCCTACTATATTACTATTGTTTAAGATAGAAGAAGTAATTAAGAAAATAAAAATAACAAAATGAATAATAATAATAATAATAATAATAATGATGACCTGTTCAACGCTTCACAATAATTTTGCTTCCTAATCTCACTAAAATTATGTTGATTGCGTGTCCAAGCATAATGATAATGATGATCACTCTCTTGATCATAAAAGTTACTCACTAAAATTTATGGTCAAAACACAAGAGAAGTTAGGAGTAACTCAAACTTATGGTAAAAGTATAATATAGGTTTGGGTATAAAAAAGAGTTAGCTAGGTTTTGATTAGGGTGCTTTCTGTTATGAAAATCAACTTTGTCCTCAAGGTTGTACTTATGATAGTATTAAAGGGTATCACAAAGCATTGCAACACATATTGAGTGGACCCAAATGGCACCTTCTTGGAACTGAAACAACCAATGGCTCATCGAAATGATGTCATTTTGCAAAGTTAGTTGCAATGGTAACCTTACCATCCAGTATCCCATCTTCCTACTCAAACATCTTGCATGCAGCTTCCATCCTCAAATGAAAAATGTGCTTTTTCCCACAGATGAAGTCAACAGATTCAACATCTGAAATCTCAGAATGTATAGAAATTCAAAATGAGAATATTGTATCATCAAACACATGTAAGATAACCAATTAAAAAATCAATTGTTGAGCACAAATTTATCTTATTAGCTAGAAGTTTAAAACTAAGATAATGATTTGTTCATTATTATGGAATAAGATATGAAGATTCAATTATCCATTTATACAACAACAAGACATGGTAAATAGTATTAAGTGAAGCATGGGAACAAACAAGCATGTGACACAAAACAAAATTAATATTACTATGAAAATAATAAAAGGATACACCTACTTCTAGCTATTTCAACTTATCATGTTTGTTAGCATAAAGAGTATACCTATAAACTTATTTTTAGCTGGTATAACTATGTATTTCATAATTATTACCTTTTTTAAAATAAGACAAAATATGTCTTCTCTGGTACGTGCTATTTTAATCAAGGAAATCAAAGTCGTTGGAGATCTATTGTCGGCATTATCAAAACAATCAATAGAGCGAAACATTTTGTTTAAGAAACAAGAAGTAATAAAGAAGATAAAAGTAACAAAATGAATAATGATAAATTGAACTTGTGAGGCCCCATCCAAAGATTAACTCACTCTGAAGCCTCACTCTGAAGCCTTATATAGCTATAGGCATCGATGGTTAATTACAATATAAAGTTTTTGAAAACCATCAAATTAAAAATTGTTTCCTTTGATATAAATAAAAATATATACCAAAAATTACTTGATAAAAAATTTGTATCAAGTAGAGACAAATATTAACTATTATCAAACAATTTGTAAGCCATGTCAACAGGTAAAACCTACAAACTCAAATGTAAAATAGATAATTCTCACCAAAAAAAGTAATTAGTCAATAATCAACTGTAATTGTGATGATGAAGAAGAACACACACACACATATGGTCGGCATTATCATTATTACCTTCTTTAAAACCTCAACAAAATATGTCTTCTCTTTTGCATATCGTTTTACAAGGAAATCATAGTTGCTGGAGATCTATGGTCGGCATTATCAAAATAAAAAAATAGAGAAAAATATATATTAGAAGGCAAACAAACAGAAGACAACGTCAACAATTTCTATTTCATCATTCATGCAATCATAATCAATCAAGTTTTGTTGACTCCTTTCGGAATCTAGTATAGACAAAACAACACAAAATTTGAAAGGATAAAAGAAGCCAACAAAAGATATAGATGCAATAAGCTATAGATTATGATAAATGGTCTAAGATTAGTCATCCATATGGTATCGATCTAACTAGACAAAAGTTTTATTGATGTACTCCAACCTAGAATATCATCATAATCTAATCAATAATACAGTTTTATATGTGAGAACATATCTTCATATATATAAATTAGTGATACAAGATAGTGAAACACCTTTTGGCAACTCTTTGCAAAAGCAAGTAGTTTGGGTTGGAGAGAGGGGAAAGAGACGTCTAGAAAGTTTGTGTGTATATGAGAGAGAGTCAATAAGAGAAATACTTTTATCATTGGGAAAAGGCGCTGCCCAATGTAAATGATCTGAAAAAATATAAAACTTAAATAAATAATATCTCAGGGAGGAGTTAAATTTAGGTGAATTTTTACACATTAATATAAATAATATAGGAAAAAATATAAAATAATTACAAGAAAGATTATATTCAATTAATTCTCTAAAAGTTTATTCAATTTGAGTAGACGATTTAACATTACACAAACTTATTAAAAAAATAAGTATTGAATTATAAAGATATCCACATATGCATCTAAAAAATTATAAATCATTCAACATTAATAACGTACAAATTGGTTTTTAGGGTGCACATCCTTTCATGGTTGATTTATCCCTGACGACCTGCAACCTAATGACCTCTTGCAGGTTTTTTCGGGCACAACTTCTAATCGTGTGCCATTCGGCTTACATGCGAGGAATTTCATTCTCCGCGGGTACAAGTGTGACCTGCATGGATCTCTACAGCACCTATGATTGCAGCTGATGCACGGGCTCTGTTTCAAATCGTTCAAAACTGCTGATAAAAGAAAATGAGGCACCACATTCCAAATTTAAGGAAACAGCTTTTTTAATTTGAAAGATGGAATTTTTTAGGTGTCTTCGGATATTCATGTGGGGAAATGTGATGTTGAATTAAAAAATTCTTGTCACAAGAATTAAGTGCAATTTCAAGAATCCGCTTGTAATAAGAAAATTCAGACACCGAAGCACAACAATAAGAAACCTTTTGGACAAGTCCTAATTGGATTGGACGAAAAGGTTTGTGATATACTACCTCCAGAATAGTTTATAAGCAACAAACAAGTTTTTAAATACATTGAAAAAGTGATGTATCTCGACAGTATATAGTCGAGATACAATTACATCACTTTTTCAACGTATCTAAAAATTAGTTTGTTGCTTATAAATGAGTCCAGAGGTAGCACTGTTTAGTCAATTCCCTTGCATGTGCATTAAATGTGGTGAATTAGCAATCTCTATTTTAGAGGAGCAGTACGTGGCAAGTTTATAGGGATGTAAGATTGATGCTTTGAGATCCAAACTCCAGAATCGTTGTAAGCCAGCAAGTAAATGAGGTCTTATCTCTTTGGGGAATTTTTTTTATGAATTATCATTTTCCTCTATTGATGATTCACATAGAATCCAGTCGCAACCTCCCGAACATTGCAAGCCAGGTTTGCTTCGGTTGTTTTCCTAGCAGCCTGATTTTAATCCTTCGTCTATAAAGCAATCAAATGCACAATGTTGGATTAGGCTTACCGGTCTTGCTCAAAAATACTTGTGTCCCAAAACTCTTTTTGCAATTGCTAGCAGTGTTGGCATACCAATCAGTGCAGATGATACAACAAGTAAAACAGGTAATTTTGGAGGTAGCTCCTTTGACAGATCATTCGGTCATTTTGCATGTATCCTTGTTGACATTGATTTGAAATCTGAGCTTAGGAATCAAATCCTTGTTGAGAGGTCAGGTTATGTTTTCTTTGTGGGCATTGACTTTGAAAATTTGCCTTCTTTTTGTATGAATTGCAAGATTATAGGTCATACTACTAGTGCTTGTAATAGAAGGTTGCACTCTGGCGTGGACAAGATGAAGGAGAAACAACTTTATGTTTCTCAAGCTAAACAGGTTCCTATATACGTTCCTAAGTGCCAAGTCGCTAATAATGTGAATTACAAGGAGAAAGCTCATGTTACAAATTCCTATGTGAATAAGGAAGCTCCTAAGGGCGTCAACAATAATTCTAGTATTGGTTTGGTTCCTAATCTTTTGTTGGGGGAATCTTCAGCTAATGGGATTAGAGAAACAGTTGTGCAATCTAATGAAGAATCAGATGTCATAGACTCTTTTCACTTTGGACGATAGTAAGCAAATGTCGCCTACGGTTAAACAGAGGCATGAGACTTCTTTTATTGAAACTCTTGTTGTTCACAGTAATACCAACTTAATACCAAATTATGTCTCCATCTCTTTTTGATCTAGCTATTATTAGTTAGTCCTATAATTTTCAGTAAAGCTATAAATTGGTCGAGAAAATTGTGCGATATAATCCTCGTTAAAGGACAAACTATCTCAAGTTTTTTATCTGGCTTTTGTAAGTAACTCCTTTATTATTTTCTTTAGGATGGAGGGTTTTACAGGGCTTTTTTAGGGGCTTTTGTACATCACTTTAGTCCCTCACGTTAACTGCCATCCTTAACTCTGTTAAAGTTGCTGATGTGGCACGTTTAGTGCCACAGTGATTGCCGCGTAGGAAGGGAACAAATTGACAGTAATTGTTTTTCAAAATATTTGTTTTTTAATAAACAATTACATAAAGGTATAACTTACCGTCATTTTAGTCCCTTAAAGGCATAACTTACTATCAATTTAGTCCCTTAAAGATATAACTCACTTTTATTTTAGTCCCTTAAAGGTATAAATTCCTGGCATTTTGGCCCTTGCGTAATTCTGCATTTTAGTTCCTCCAATTGAAAATTACTTGTAGCAACCTATGGATATCTTGCAGCAGGTGAACTTTTGTTGGAAACAGATTAGATGCAGTCAACATTCACTGTAGTCAAGTCGCTACATCTATGTTATAATTAATTTCAGTTGTTAATTTTAATCTAACGATTATAACTAGATGTTCTCGTTTATCAGAATAATCAAGTGTTCTCACTCGAGTTGTCATATATATATATATATATATATATATATATATGAAAAAGTTGATTATTAGCTCAAAATTAAGCTGTCTTGAATTGAAAACAAGTAGAACCATGGAGCAAATTATGGTTTGTCCATGAATCACATTTACACAAATGAAAAATGCCCTATGAAAAAATGCTATAAAAAGGCCTTATAGAAAAAGATAAAACTTGCTGTCAAAAAAAAAAGATAAAACTTTGCTAATCCAAAAAGATGATTGAAGTTTTAGCTTAAAGCCATCCTTAAACTACAATAGAAGAAAACATAAAATAAGATTGAGATTCATCTTATCTGATGGCTTTCCACCACTTGGTTATGGTGAACGAAAAGGAGGGGTAAAGCTTAATGGATAGGCTTGAAATCTTGATGGGGAATCAGGTATGTCATTGTTATTAAGAACAGATATCATCACTTGCACCACTTCACTCATTAATGGTATTGATTTTTGGTCACTATGGAGGCCGTGAGTGACCTGTACCATCGCCTTACATGCCCCTTTTTGAGAATACCGGCCTTCGAATTTTGGGTCCATAAGTTGGTAGAAGCCACCGCGATGTCTTAGGAACCGCGATGTGGCCTTCGCTTATCATTTGCTCTTCTCCCCGTTAGCATCTCAAGGAGAACAACTCCAAAGCTACACACGTCACTTTTAGAAGTCAGATGTCCTGAAACAACAAAATAAGGTCATGTTGGTCACTTCAATCTTTTAAAATGCAGAGAAACTGAAGAAACTGTATAGTAATCAAATGTTTTAAGTTGTCGTATTACAATTATACTAACCTGTTACTACATACTCAGGGGCTGCATAGCATGTGTTCCCATTATTCGAGTTGACACATGTGTCAAGTCTCCCACTGGAGCATCTCTAGCAAGCCCAAAATCAGAGAGTTTTGCAATAAGATATGAATATTCAATTTGACATTTATACGACAACCAAACATGGTAAATAGTATTAAGCGAAACATGGGAACAAACAAGCATGTGACGCACAACGAAATTAAGATTATCATGACAATTAATAAAAGAAAACCTACTTCTAACTATTGCAATTAGGCATGTATGAAGTCGTCTGATGTTATCATGTATGTTAGATTATTCTAGATAAATTTTGTAAGGTGTTACAATAGTCAAATCACATGAACCAATAATTAAATAAAAGCATAAAGAGTATTTCATAGACATTACCTTCTTTAAAAATAAGACAAGATAAGTCCTCTGAGGTACATACTGTTTTAATCAAGGAAATCACAGTCGCTAGAGATCTACCATCGGCATTATAAAAACAAACTATAGAGCAAAACATAACCGAGAAGGCGTACAAACATAAGACAATGTTGGCAATTTCCATTTGATCATTCCTGCAATCAATATCAATCAATCAGGTTTTGTAGCCTCACTTATGAATCTAGATAGGCAAAACAACGCAAGATTTGAAAACGAGAAAAGAAGCCTACAAAAGATAGGGATGCAATAAGTGAAAAATTATGATGAATGATCAAATTACAGCGAAGTTGTATTGATGTAATCCCCCTTAGAATATGATAATCAATCATAATCTAGTCAAAAAAACAATTACAAATGTGTGAACCTATCATCATATATATGAATTAGTGATACCTAGATAGTGATGCACGATTTTGGAACCTCTTTACAAAAGCGAGTAATATGGGGTAGAGAGGGGAAGAGGTTGGGTAAGTGGTGCTTGTGTGTGTATGAGAGAGAGAGAGAGAGAGAGAGAGAGAGAGGAAGGTTAGGTTAAGTTTTGGGAAATACCCTAATAATTTTGGGGAAGCGCTGCTGCCCTATGCAAATATTCTGAAAATGATGACTGCAAGTACATATATATATATATATGAAGATAACTCGAGGAGAATTTAGGGTTCGGTTAAGTTCTTACAAATTTGTATTTATAAATAATACGGAAAAAATAAATATAACACTTAATAATAAATTAATTAAGAGAATATTATATTTACTCAATCCATTTAAATAAATTCAATTTGAGAAGACAATTTAAAACTACAAAAATTTATTCAAGAATAAGAATCCAATTATAACCACATATGTGTCTAATAAGTTTAAAAATTATTCAACATTAATAAATAATAGGAAAATATGCATTATTTGACATATATATCTTTTTTCTTTTAGACGATTCTATTATAAAATACTGCATTAGAATTTTACACTCTCTTTCTTCCTTTTTCTTTTTACTTTACTTTTTTCATAAACAATTATTCTCTTTCTCTTATCATTTCACTTTAGATTTTTTAAATCTAATCTAATCTATCTAATCTATTTACCTATCTAATCTAATCTAATCTAATACCTATTTATACAAACAAACCTCCAAATTGGTAATTTCATAGGAGGTTTGTTTGTATAAATAGATATTAGATTTGGATCTCTTATTAACAAGACATATATTAATTTAAGGGTAAAAGTGTCATTACTCCATCTCTCTTTCTTTTTCTTCTTACACTCTCTTTCTTTTTTTCTCTTTCTTACACTCTCTTTCCACTTTTTCACTTTTCTCTTACACTCTCTTTCTTCCTTTTTCTTTTTACTTTACTTTTTCTATAAAAAATTATTCTTTTTCTCTTATCAGTTCACTTTATATTTTTTAAATTTATACAAACACTACTTTACTAAAATTACCTATAAAAATGTAAATCTAATCTAATCTAATATCTATTTATACAAATAAACATCTTATGAAATTACCAATTTTGATCTCTTATTAACAAGACACATATTAATTTAAGGGTAAAAGTGTCATTACCCCATCTCTCTTTCTTTTTCTTCTTACACTCTCTTTCTTACGCTCTCTTTCCACTTTTTCACTTTTCTCTTACACTCTCTTTCTTCCTTTTTCTTTTTACTTTACTTTTTCCATAAACAATTATTATCTTTCTCTTATTACTTCACATTAGATTTTTTAAATTTATACTACTACTCTACTAAAATTACCTATAAAAATGTAAATGAGTCACACTAAAAAAAATCACCTTTTTGGAAAAGTTATCACCTTAATATTTTCATTTTTCTCTTTCTCTTACTTTTTTCTCTTTCTTACACTCTCTTTCCACTTTTTCACTTTTCTCTTACACTCTGTTTCTTTCTTTCTCTTTTTACTTTACTTTTTCTATAAAAAATTATTCTTTTTCTCTTATAACTTCACTTTAGATTTTTTAAATTTATACAAATACTACTCTACTAAAATTACCTATAAAATGTAAATCTAATCTATCTAATATCTATTTATACAAACAAACCTCCTATGAAATTACCAATTTTGATCTGTTATTAACAAGACACATATTAATTTAAGGGTAAAAGTGTCATTACCCCATCTCTCTTTCTTTTTCTTCTTACACTCTCTTTCTTACTTTTCTCCTTCTTACACTCTCTTTCCACTATTTCACTTTTCTTACACTCTCTTTCTTCTTTTTCTTTTTGCTTTACTTTTTCCATAAACAATTATTCTCTTTCTCTTATCAATTCACTTTAAGTTTTTTAAATTTAAACGAATACTACTCTACTAAAATTACCTATAAATATGTAAATGAGTTACACTAAAAAAATCACCTTTTTGGAAAAAGTTATCACCTTAATATTTTAATTTTTCTCTTTCTCTTACTTTTTTCTCTTTCTTACACTTTCTTTCCACTTTTTCACTTTTCTCTTACACTCTCTTTCTTCCTTTCTCTTTTTACTTTACTTTTTCCATAAATAATTATTCTTTCACTTGTCACTTCACTTTTGATTTTTTAAATCAAATCTATCTATCTAATCTAATCTAATCTATCTAATATCTATTTATACAAACAAATCTCCTATGAAATTACCAATTTGGATCTCTTATTAACAAGACACATTAATTTAAGGGTAAAAGTGTCATTACCCCATCACTCTTTCTTTTTCTTCTTACACTCTCTTTCTTACACTCTCTTTCCACTTTTTCACTTTTCTCTTACACTCTCTTTCTTCCTTTTTTTTTACTTTACTTTTTCCATAAACAATTTTTCTCTTTCTCTTATCACTTCACTTTAGATTTTTTAAATTTATACCAATACTACTCTACTAAAATTATTCTCGTGTTTTTTATTACTCGTATAAGTATCGTGTGAATGTACACTCCAGTTTTTATGTATTTATGAAATATAATTCATTTATTAAATTAAACAATTGTTATGAAATAAAATATAAAGAACAAGAAGTTGTAGAAGATATAAAACGAAATGAAATACAGAAAAAGATGAGAGATTTTTCTATTCTTTTCAATTGTGTCACTACACATAAGAGATAGCCCTATTATAGGGTGAGAAAATTCAAGTGAAATATCAAACTTAAAAAGCCAATAACAACCCCCTAGAAAAGGGAGTAATGAGAAGTGAAAAAGCCTAATATAAATGGAAGTCCGTCATATTATTCATAACACTTCCTCTTGGATGTGCATCAATGATATGCTTCATTAAAACCTTACTTGAAAAAACTTAGTGAGAGTAATTCTAGTGAGTTTGTGAAAAGGACTACAAGATTATCACATGAACGCATTTGTTGAAAGGTTATTATCACATGAACTCATTTTCTTTTTTATCCTTTTTTGAACTCTTTGGTACTTTTCTCTCCTTTCCAATGTGGGCCTTTGATGAGCAACCACCACCATCACTTGTTTGGTGAGTTGGACCACGACCTTGTCTTCCTTCATAAGACTATTTTTTGGGATAGAGATTCACTGTAGTTAGAAGTTGCTGCAGTCTCTGCATTAACACTATAATAAAGGATAATTTAGTCATTTACTAACCTAAAGTATTTATATTACTATCTTGCTTCCCCACATTAACACCAAATGTAGGGCCCTGCAGTTATTTTCAACTGCAGGGAATCGTGGTCCATTTTTTTGGGACCCCGCCCCTGGAATACCCGACATCCTAGTGTTGCATTTATAAATGAATATATTTTGGACATATAATTAAGTCCAACCAAAAATTGATATGTCTCCTCTTTCCAATTTTCTAAATCACATTTATTTCCCAAACTCCTCCTAGACAGATGTTCACTCTTTTCACAAGAATTGACACAATTAGGCTTTTTGCACTATGCTAGAATTGTGAAAAAAAGTCGCAACGTTAAGCAGCGCTTCTACCAAAACGCTACTTAAGGTAGCATCATTAGTAGCGTTTACCAAAAAAGTGCTACTCAATGAGAAAAACTCTAAACGATGGGCAGCGCTTTGGGGGTGAGCGCTGCCTATTAGTGAAAGGCGCTGAGTGATAAGCAGCGCTTAGAGGTAACACGCTGCCCATTGTTGAATGCGCTAGAGGGATAAGCAGCGCTTGTGGGTGAAACGCTGCCCATTGCCAAAACTCGCTAGAGAGATAAGCAGCGCTTTGTGTGTGAGCACTGCCCATTGGTGAAACGCGCTAACTGATAAGCAGCGCTTCTAGATGTAAGCGCTGCCCATTACTGTAATTTTTCTTTTCCTCTTCGCATTCGCTCTCACTCTCAGTACACTCTCATTCGTTTCTCTCACACTCACACACCATTTTCGTTTCTCCAAAGCTTACGTTCCCTATCCCTCCCACTCTCACACTCTCATTTTCGTTTCTCCAAAGCTCATATTCGTCTCTCATTTTCGTTTTTGCAAAGGTCATTTCTTCCACACTTCTCTTGGTTGGTTCGTACTTGGAAGCTCATTTTCGTTCCTCACGACGTGTGCTAGCTCCCCATTTAATTTCTCTTTCACAAAGGTTAGTATCATTGCATGTTGTTCTAGTTATTTTAATGGCATTGGAACCTTAGGTTAGATGATTCAACGTTGACGCTTGATGATTGGTTCTTTGAAATGGTGTTTCTAAACTTGAGGGGAAATGTAGGTGTAGTGTTTGTTGAAATGTCCAAATGAAATGCTTGTTAATTTAATGTTGCTCTAGGTTAAGGGATTCTTGTGTTGTATTTATAAATTTGAGATATTTAGGATTGCATGTTGTTCTAGTTATTTTAATGGCATTAGAACCTTAGGTTAGATGATCCAAAGTTGATGCTTGGTGATTGGTTATTGAAAGGGTGAAGTGTTTCTAAACTTGAGGGGAAATGTAGGTGTAGTATTTGTTGAAATGTCCAAATGAAATGCTTGTTAATTTAACGTTGCTCAATGTTAATGAAATGCTTTGTTTATTATTTGTTGGAGTAATCCCAATCACTTAGCTAATAGGTTATAACAACCGTGTTCGGACTGCTAGTCACCTAACTAACAATTAGTTAGATAAGTTGGGATTAGTTACCTTAGTTTAGAGTTAGTTTTGATTGTTACAGCAAGCTATAAAGAGCTGTTGAGACCTGTAACAGAATCAATCAATTGAGTTCAATCAAATTACAGAAAATGTTTTCTCTCCTCTCATGTTTCCTTACTTTCAGTTTAGGCTTTAGACATAGTTCTTAGAATTTGATCATTATTTATTTATTTATTAGTATTAGTATTGATATTGATAATCTAAATTTGGGCTCTTTTTGTTTGCATGTCATGCTTTGAGTGATACTTTGACTTCTCTCAAGTTTTATTTCCTTTTTGCTGTCTTTTCTTTATTCATACATGAATTTGCACGTTCGTGCCAACAATTATGTGACTCCCTATGTTTCCATGCCATGCTTTGAGGGATACTTTCACAAGCATCTCCCATATTTTTTGTCCTTCTGCTGTTTGTTCTTTTTTCATATTCACATAATATAGGAGCAGGCTTTGATTTTTATTTGGTTGTATCAGCACGTAATCTCGGCTTGCTTTTCGAAATTACCTAGTGAAATGCTTGTTAATTGAATATCGTTCTAGGTTAAGGGATACTAGTGATGTATTTCTAAACATGAGAAATGTAGGATTGTTGTTGAATATGTGAATTGTTGTTAGGTTTTGCAAGTTTGTTTTGTCGGAGCTTTACGTTTGTTGTTCGAGTTCGTGTTGGTTCGAGAGTTTGTTATAGTTCGAGTTTGAGTTCGTGTTCGTTCGCTTCGTATATAAGTGGTTCGAGAGTTCGCTTCCTCTGCTAGTGCGTGGTTTGCATTCGTTGGAGTTCATTGCTGCTTCCACTTGTTCAGGTACTTTTGTTGTTTTCTTGTATATATTATATGAAGAATGACAATATGGAAGACATCAAAGTCTTTGATTTCTTTAGTTGAAAATAATTGAATGTATTAGCTTCAAAGAAATTGTACGTTTTGTGTGTTTTTCACCTATAATAGGTTTAAGTTCTCTTATCAGGATTTTATTATAAATATTGGGAAATTATTGATAAAAAGTGGATGTCTGCCAATCGTCTGTCCAAGGAATATGTTGCTGGAGTGGATTATTTGGTGAAGTGTGTTGTTGAACATTTAAGGACTTCTAGTAATATCAAGTGTCCTTGTTTAAGTTGTTGTTATGTAAAATCAGTTAATGAAGAGGAGTTGGCAGGACATTTAAAGGGTTACGGAATAGATCAAAGTTACACTTGTTGGACAATGCATATTTAATAGGTGTGTGTATTTCGATCCCTATGCATATTTCTTAGTTTTACTTATATACGTATGTATTTCGAATAATATAGTTATATGCAATTGTGTTCAATCAAAAACCAAATGGTTATCAATAGTTGTAAGTTTGTAATCAATGTTCTTATATATTTAATTACATTATTCTTGTCAAAAAAATGTATTAAAAATTAAATTTAACAATTAACTAATCTTTTATTTTGTAGTGTCCAAAACAACCCAATAATAATGATTGTAGGTATTACGTAATGAAATTTATGAAAGAAATTATTGCCCACAACCAAATGATTATTCCCAAACAGGTATCTACTTAGAATTCTTTTTGATTTTGATATAATAATAGTTAATTTATTTAACCATTTCAATTCTAATTTTATTTATTTTTATAATTTCAGTATTTTCCCAATTGTCGGATGAACACATATCAGCTGCCCAGCATGATGAGCTTAGGAGAGAGCGGTGCCGTTATGTCTCCCAATTTTTTTGATTTTGGATAGATCGCAATATTGTAAGTTGTTAGAGTTTGATTTGGATACATGCATATAAATTGGTTCATATTGTAAGTTGCTAGCTAGTTTTGGATTCACATTGTAAGTGTAGCGAGCTAATTTTGGATACATATTGTTTGAGTTTGATTTGGATACATATATATTTTGTTAGCTATATAATGGATTGGATTGTATTAGTTGTATATGACCAGGAAAATATCGAATGTAAAAAGGAAAATAAACAAAAATAAAAAAATCAAAAAAAAAAATGTACAATGGGCAGCGCTTGCAGGGAAAAGCGCTGCTGATTCACCTAGTGCTTTTAGGAATGGGCAGCGCTTTCTTGGGGAAACGCTACCTATTCCTAAAAAGCGCTAAGCGAATGAGCAGCGCTTGAGAATGTATGCATTGCCCATTGTGTTAGCGCATTTTGGGAATGAGCAGCGCTTCAGACTGGGAAGCGCTACCCATGCCCAAACTGCGCTAACATGATGAGCAGCACTTTTCCTAGGAGCACTGCCTATGGCTACCAATGAGTAGCACTTCTTAAGCGCTGACCATTGTGGGAGTGGAATCAGCAGCGCCAAGTTTAGCAGCGCTCGGAAACGCTGCCTATGGCTAAAAAAAGCACTGTCTATCCCCAAATCTGTTGTAGTGTTGATTCCCAAGCCTGTGAGCTTTTGAGTGTAACCACTTAATTCCTTGATTTGTGAGTGTATGTGTATGTGTATTTTTTCAGAACGTGAACTTAGTTCTTGATTGCTTTTGCATCTCATATATACACCTACACGGTTGAGAACTTCGGTTTTCTTGTTAGCTAGAGGCTTAAAATGTGTATCCTTGAATATTGACCTTTGAGCAGCCCATTTGAGCCTTCAATCCTTTTTTTTGTTTATGACTCTCATTACAAGCCATTAACTAAAAAACCAAGTGTCTCTCTTGTTTGGAATGGAGGGATGCATTGTCATTTTGGATTCCTAGATAAGAATTAAGTTTGGGGTTGCTTGAGGACAAACAATTGTTCTAAGGTTGGGGTGAGTAAACCAAAAGTAGGATGTAAAGAAAAGAAGAGAAGTACCAAAGAGTTCAAAAAAGGATAAAAAAGAAAATAAAAAGAACAAAACAAAATAAATAGAAAAGATCACTAGTACAATTTTTCCTTGTAGACAATTCTTTTCATGTGGTTTGGCGACTAAGGATATGATCTAAGTGAAGCTGGACAATTTTTTCTTGTGGACAATTCTTTTGAAGATGTTTGATGAGTAAGGATAGGATCTAGATGTTATATGAGTAAGGATATGATCAAAACAAGATGTTTGATGTGGTTTGACAACTAAGGATATGATCTAAGGTCCTCATGATGTGTGTGGTATTTATGTGTGATTGTTTTTCTTAGAACTTATTCAGGCCTATGGTAGGATATACTTGTACTATGATTTTAGCGCATTACCCTATATACACTTAAGAGTGAATTTTGGTGAGAGTGTGAGGAGAGGGTTGATGTTGATGATTGGCTGCCCATGATTGGTTGCCCATGTTATTTTCGGTTGTTTTATTCTCTAATGCACATTGTTATGGAATAGTTGAATGATGATGATTTGTGGAAATTCATTTGTTAAACTTGTGTTTTGATTCTAACTCAGTGCCAGGTGTGAATTATTGCTCGAGGACAACGAAACACTTAAGTTTGGGGTTGTGATTGCTCTGCATTATACGTATAGTTTGACGATTTCTAAATTAGTTTTTTCTAAGTTTTTCTCAATTATAGTGAGTTTTAAAATCATATAGGTTTGCTTTTTGTTTGTTAGTTTTTAAAATTGAGTCTTGTTTTTGTTTGTGTTTTTGAGATACTTGATACGTTTAGTTTGTTTGGTTTTGTTGTCCTTCGCCTAACTATGACAGAAGCTAGCCTAGCGTTGAGGAAGCTGTCAGTTTCGATGCTTACCTGAAGATCTCCTGGCAATGGACAAAGCTCGCCAAACGATGAGGAAGTTGTTGTTAGTGTCGACGTGAAGCACGCCTTGCGATGGTCCTTGCTCGCCAGGCGATGAGGAAGTAATTTTCAGTGTTGGTTCTTACCTGCAGCTCGCCAGGAAATGGGGGAGTCTCACCAAGCAATGATGAAGTACTTTTCAGCTTTTTGTGGTTTGCTTGCTGCTCGCCAGGGGATGGGACAGTCTCACCAGACGATTGCTCACATACGCAACTCCTATTTAAGGTTGTAACTCAAATTTTAGGTTATTCTAGTCATTGATAACAGTCTCAGTTTGCGCTCTGAAGTCTATGACGGCACGGATTCGCACTCCATTGATCTCCGTTGTTGATTCAAGCATGGGAACAAGTCATTGGAGCCTCAATGTTGTCAGCTTCTCCCTCTAGTTTGATCTTTTCTCTTAATAGTTCTATGTCTAGCTAATCTTGTCATTGTTGAGTATGAGTCTCTTTTGTTTATGAATCAAATCTCTGTTATTTGAATGAATGTTATGATTGATGTTTCAATCTCTATTCTTGACGCTTTCTAGGATTTGATCACTCTTAGGATGATTTATGATATGTGATTGTGAATGAAAATTTGAATTACGTATGCTTGAGAATTGAAATTTGTCTATATCTAGTCTAGGAATAGTCATTAGTATTCATAATATTAGGATAATTGTTGCTGTTACTGCTTATTTGTTTTTTGGGCCGCCTAAGGAATTAGAGATTTTTATTAGAAATAAATGTTCTTTTACCTAAGGAATTAAGGTTAGAATAATTATAACAATTTGATCATAGCTCATAAAATAAATTCAATAACACGTTTGATTCGTTACATATAAGAGTGAAATAAATTGAAGATCGTCCCCAACGCTCTGTAATTCTTATAAATTCGCACTTGTGTTCTTGTTATCGTTATAAATTAAAATCACTAAAAATATTTACAACTTTATCACTTATTTCCTGTGAAACAAATTCAATTTAGTACATTTTCAATTTAGAAGTTAAATTGTTAAACTGATAATTAATTGCAGTCTCTGAGTTCGACACTCAGTGTTTTCGTACTATTACTTGCAACGATCCGATACACTTGCCGTGATCCCATTACCAATTTATTCCAATGATTTGTTAAACACATAAACCATACAATTTCACAACATATAAGACATAGTCTCCATGAATCAATAGCATGTGACATTTTAACAAATCAATCAAGTTTTTGAATCACATATACTTAGTTTTTTTAACAATTCAAACATCAACTTTATTTAAACATAAAACTCAGTCACCAAACATATAAATAACATCAAACCCTCACTTGAAAGCAAAATAGCACTAATGTGCTTGAAACCCTAAGAGTAGTAAAAGGAGGAGTAAGAAGAACTCACAAGTTGAGCTAGAATTCGAATAACAAGTATGAAATGCTTCCACAAGGACAAAATGACTCCAAAGACTTCAAACCAACAATTTGAACTTCATCTAAAACTTATATGACCCACATGCAAAGAGAACTTTGGTAGATTGAAGGGGTTGTTGGAATATGCTGTTTTTTGATGCGTTAAGTGGCGGTTCTTGATGTGGGCCACATGCATGGCTAGCCTACTCATGAGAGCTTGGATGAAAGTCACAAATATCAAGACTAGTAATTACCAATGTTACTTTGGGAAATTCCTAGACATCCCAAACTCTAGGATTTTCTATTTCCTTGTAATTGTTTCAATAGATGTAGGATTTTATTTCTAGTGTAACGTGCTTTTGATTTGAGCCTTGTTGGCAATAGAATAGATTAAGGTCTTTAGTTACTTTGATGTCGCTGTTGTGTGAAAATGTGTGCAAGTAAACACAGTCTAAAAACAAGTAATATAATGATAAGAAGAGATCGTACCCACAGGGATTGGATTAATTTTAGAGAGTTGAAATTTGTAGTAATGCTAGTGACTAAAGGAAGTAAAAATAAATAAAATTGGTAAGGTTGTGGTGCGTGTAAACAGAATGTAAATCAAAACAAATAAAATGTGTTGTGTTTTAATTGAGAGAGAGATGGTTGGAATGCTCCTTCCTAAGTAAACTCACTTTGAAAGCATTATGTTATATATGATGCTAATGCTATCATTGCTTCTGCAATGGCTGCACCTGCAATCATTGCTCCTGCAATGATTGCACCTGCAATGGATGCTGTAATAAAATGATTGTGTGCTTCAGCAACTGTCTTCAGGGATTCAGTACAAGTCTTATTTTTAAGCCCTAAATACGTTCACCCTATGTCTAGGTTTTAGCATGGTTTTAACAAAGTTTCCTATTATTAGAACACTTACCCATATTAGTTCTTGAGTTCAAATCATAAACCATTCTGTATTCATGACCCTACTTATTCTAAGTGATCAATCTCAAAACAAGTTGAAAGAATTATAGCACAAGGACTAAATTGCAAGAACATCAATATAACATAATCACTTAATCAAAGATTCATTACATAGTTAAGGCACTCCAACCAAAGAGTGTTTAGTTCATACTTGACATAAATAGGCACATATATATAAACAGAATGAGACATATTTATAAGAAGGAAAATACAAAGGAAATAAGATGGGATAAGAATTACACAAATGATGATCCTTTGCATATTCTGCCTAATTTATGTTGAGGTAGTCACCTCTCAACAATGAAAACTGCAACAAGAACTCCACGAGAAGAGAAGGAAGAAGTTGTCACTTTCTTTCCTTCTTTCAAGCTTTGTTGAGTACATCTAACTCTAAAAAATAAAATGAAAGTATCTACTAGACTTTGTAGATGGAGAGAATATGATGTTCTTTGAATGGGGAAGAGGGGATGTATTTATAGGCTTCCAAAAGTGAGTTTGCCTTGGTCACCAAGCTGAACTAGGGTTTCCTTTTTCACTTGTCTTCAAAAAGTATGATTAGAAATCCCACCAACTATGAAGAGTGGTCCAATGGTGTGTGGACAAGTGTACTTTAAAAGTTACAACTTGTTGTCTAAAGGGGCTGAACTTGGCGCTGCATTCATCCACTTGTGCAACTTGCAGTTGCAACTTGACATGCTGACATCATCATCAGAGTGCAGGGGCATTCTGTGTTATCCCCATTGCTGGTGCAATGCTTCTTTCTTCTGTCAAAATTCTTATTGCTGGTACAATGACATCTGAAATTATTGCAGCTGAACTTCTAATTGCAAGCACTTCTTCTTTCATTGCAGGTGCAATGTTTGTTTGATCTTATTGCAGGTGCAATGATTGCTGCAACAATTAAACAAACACATAAAATACCACAAATCATGATAATCAATAATTTAGATGAATGATTTTGTGAATCTTTATTTAACACTATTTAATTACTGAGTTTCTTACAATAATTTAGATTTACAAGCGTAAATAACTCTATATAAAATAGAGTTATCACACCCCCAAACTTAAATCATTGCTTGTCCTCAAGTAATGACTTCTAAAACAAAAATGAACACTTCTAACAATCCTTATCAATTTTAAGAAGATCAGATCAGCTAGGCCCTTCAAAACATATTTTCAATGAGTGCATTCTTTAGTAACTTCACCTCTTTTGTAACTTCAGCATTCTACTTTGGAGTTTTAGCTACATTGTCCTCCTCGCTGTTCCCCTTTTTGCATTTTTTTATTTCTTTCTTTTTATTTGACTTTTTTCTGCTTTTTCTTTTTCTTTTTCATGCAATTTTTGGAACGGATACAGCTCATATGATTTGGATCAATGTAGCTTTTTACATGATAGTGCACTTTTGTAGATGAATTGTAAACCTTTGCACTGACTATCCTAAAATTGAATTACTTTAACCTTAATTTTTATTGTTGCACCACCAAACTTATTTCTTTACGCTATTCTAAATTTTATTAAAAATTTAGCATTTGATCTTAGTTCACTAGGACTACCCTTGGCATCCACTTATTTTCTAGTTAATTAGGTTCCTTTCTTAGGTTCAGTGAGTTAAGTGTTGAAGCAAAAATAATTTTGATCACTATCCAAACCTAGGCTACAACACTTAATGTTTCACAAAGAGATTAATTTCTTTGAAAATGCGCTTGTTTTTTTTTTTCACAATAGGGTTTTAGCTGATCATGCTTCTCAAAATACTATCAAGGAATTGTTTTCAAAAACTTTATTTGCCAACTAATATTATCTATAACATAACACATATCTAATATTATATTTAACAAACATATTAAGCATATATAGCATATGTTCACAAAAGATAGCAAAATATTAGTTATTCTCCTCCCCCCAACTTAAGGATCAGTAGTGTCCTCACTGCAAAAAAAGATTATGGGAGAGGAGAGATAGTAGCTGCAAAATAAAAGTTAACACATAATACTAAAAACATGTCCACAAAAGATAACAACATTATTTAAAGGAACTTTTTACTGCTTTGGAGTCCCACTCCTTAGCCTTCTACTTGCTCTGACTGGTGCAGCCTTTGCTTTCTTCTACTTCTTTTTCTTTGGCTGTTCTGGTTTTGATGCTCCTGCATCCATTGCTGGTGCATCAGCAGCATGTGTTTCAGCTACAACTGCTGGTGGTGGGCTTGGCTCTTTAGTGGCAGCTTTATCCTGCTTGAGTTTTGCTAGTTCTTCCTCTCTGAGAGCATTCAAGGTCTTGTTGCTTCCCCATTGCAGGTGCATCAGCTGGTTTCGTCATTACAGGTGCATCCCCTTCTGGTTGTATTGCACGTGCAGTGATATTGGTCTCCATTGCTGGTGCATCTGTTGTAGGTGCTTCTGATGCAAGTGCTCCAGTTGGTTTCTTTGGTTGTTCTTGATTGGGGTTCTCTTCTTTAACAGCTTCTCCTTCCTCAGATCCTTCCTCCTCTTGTTCTGATTCTTCTTCTTCACTGGATTCCTGAATTTCATCCAATTTTCTCTTTGTACCTGCATGTTCAATGTTAGTCACAAAAGTTGCAGCTTCTGCTGCAATAACAACAGTTTCCACAGTTGTGGATTGAGTAGCAGGTTGTTCTGGTTCCTTTGTTTGGATAATTGGTTGGTGTTCGGGGTCTTTTTCTGGATGTGTGGGAGGTGATTTTTGTGTAGGCATTTCTGTTGTTTGAGTGGGGGATTTCTGTTTTGGTGGTGATTTATCAATTGGTTGGGTGGGTGGAATTGGTGAGGGTGATTTGGTAGTGTTGGGTGGTGGAGGGCTATTGTGTTTGGGTTGTGAATGGGTTGTAGTGGTGGATTTTGATGTGGTTGCTTGTTTGCTGCTGTATTTCTTCCTTGGGGCCTTTTCCATGATCACCTACTCTTCTTCTTCCTACTCCTCACTCTGTGTTTCTGAATCATCCTCCTCTTCATTTTTCTCCATTTCTCTCACTGCCCTTCTGTCTTCCTCTTCTTCACTTGTATCTAACAAATCCTCAGATTCTAATGGTTTCTCTTCTTCTTCCACCATTTTCTTCTTTCCCTTGGCCTTCTGTTGTTGTTTTTTCCTAACTCCCCTACCACTTTTTGGTTGTTCTTTTTCTTTTTCTTCTGATTCCTCTCCTTCTTTTCGATCTTTTAACACCCATTCTGGGAAAATTGGTGTTGGTAAGTTGCATTGCCCATTGGTCAAGTGTTGAAACATCACATTCTGCCACATTAATTGTTCTTTTTGAAATTTCCAGATAACACGTTGCTGGAGCATGAATTTCTTCTGCAATGAACTGCTAGCACCTTCCCTGTGTACTTTGGTTCTTTCTTTGAAATTGGCAGCAAAGGGACCAGAGGGAAATTTTCTTGATTCACTGCTATCTATGGTTACTTCAGCCTTTATGGATTTTGTGATCAGACATGGGAAAAACAAATAACCAGCTTCTTTGTTTCTACATGTCAAAATGTTTCTGGCTATTATTCTATGTCTTCATTTTGTTTAGTTAAAATGGCATCAACAGCTAGCATCCTTTCTTTCTTGATGGTGGAAGTATGTGATGTGAGGAAAAGTGAACATGCAATGAATAAATGCCCTGCTTGTGCTTCTGGTCTGAGGTACCTACTCTTCATTGTGTACTCACTGGCAGTGCATTTCTCCCAAGCACTATCTAACACACCAATCATAGACCTGACTCTGTTCATTTCCTTATCAACATTATCTAACTTTTTCTCAAACTCAGTCCCATTATATCCTAAGAGGTATTCATCAATGATGGTAATGGAGTCAAAACGTACTCTTTTTCCTCTAACAGTAGAATAGTAAAGGGACTTACTAGACTTTGACTCAGCAATACCAGCATAAAATTCACGAACAATGGGGATGCAGTAGGAATCTTTGTGCTTGGTGAATGATTTCCATCTTAAGTTTTGCACAGTTGAGATGAAGGATGGTGATGCATCACTTGTTCTGAACACTCTTTCTGGTAGACACTCCATTCCCCAGAATTTTGCCCCTTCTTTACTGATGGATGCAGGAGCAATAGCAGTTGCAGTTTTCTTCGTGATTTGGGTTGATGCTCCTGCATCACCAGAGCATTTCCCAAAGGTTTTAAGTGCTGATTGCTTTTTCACCATTTTTGAAATTGTTGGAGCTTTGGAGTTTTCGGTATTTTGGAGGAGATGAAATGCGTTTGTAATTGGAGAGTTTATGAAAGTATGAGTGAACTTTGATAGAGAGAGTAACGGTAATAATCTGATCGTGGGAGGTTTTTAAATGGAGAGGGAGGTTATGGGTAGTGGTAGGTTAGGTTAAGTGGGGTTTTGATTTGACATTAAAATGACCGTTATGCAAGGTGGGTGCGCATGCAGAAGGACGCGTGGAGGTTTAGGTGGCATAAACTATTTGAAGGTTAAGTTAAAAACTGTTTAAGTGAATAAGGGAATGCCTCAGTGGAATTGCTGTCTTTATTGCAAGGGCATTGAATCCCTTTCATTGCAGGTGGAATTGTTGCTCCTTGTATTGCTGATGCAATGGATGCTCCCCTCATTGCTGGTGCAATGGATGCACCAGCAATCCTATCTCCTGCAAAAAGTTTCCACATAAACTGAAACAAGTAATTAAGTTAGTAAATCAAAAATTCATGGGTTGCCTCCCAGAAAGCGCTTGATTTAAGAGTCTTTCAGCCTGACTAACTCCATTTTGTTCTAGGGATCTTGGAGATTGGTGGTGGTTCTGTTTCTCACAACATGGTCACCATGGTACATCTTCACTCTTTGTCCATTCACTTTGAAAGTGGTGTTGGATTTTTCATCAAATAATTCCACTGCACCATGAGGGTAGACTTTCATTAGCTTGAATGGTCCTGACCATCTTGATTTGAGCTTTCCAGGGAATAATTTGAGCCTGGAGTTGTAGAGTAACACCAAACTGCCTTCAATAAATCCCTTCTCTGAATTCTCTTGTCATGCCATGCTTTTGTCTTGGCCTTGTAGATTTCTGCATTCTCATAGGCAAAGTGTCAGATTTCTTCAAGTTCATTGAGCTGTAGAAGCCTTGAATTACCTGCTTGATCAACATTGAGATTGAGCTTTTTGATTGCCCAATATGACTTGTGTTCCAATTCCACAAGTAGATGGCATGCTTTCCCATATACTAGCTTGTATGGAGACATTCCCAGGGGTATCTTGAATGCAGTTCTGTATGCCCATAAGGCTTCATCCAAGTGCAATGACCATTCTTTCCTTGTGGGGCCATCCATTTTCTCAAGTATCCTTTTGATTTCCCTGTTGGCTAGTTCTGCTTGTCCACTGGCTTGTGGATGGTAAGCAGTTGGTATTTTATGCTTCACTCCATATTTGGCTAGAAGACTTTCAATGAGTTTGTTGCAGAAGTGTGAACCTTCATCACTGATAATTTCCCTTGGAGTACCAAATCTAGTAAATATGTTTGTTTGTAGAAACTTACTTACTGATCTAGCATCATTGTTTGGCAATGCCACAGCTTCTACCCATTTAGAATTAGACTTTTAAAGGCGGGCGCTCAAATGCCTGACTTAAAAGCTAGAAGCAGTGGCAAACTTGTAATTAAGATGAAAAATATTTTCTGGCGTGAACCTTTTTAAGTCAAGCGAAATATTGCGCGACTTAAAAATTAATTTTTTTTAAAAGGATTTAAGAATTTAAGGCTTGCATCATTTACGCCTGCCTTAAAATGTTTAATGTTTTCTAAACCCTAGTCAAAATACTCTCATTCTTTGTAAACGCAAACATAGAAACAACTTCCATGGCTTTCATCGCTCTCTCCTCCTTCAGTAGCTCTCTCCACCAAACTCACTCTTGATTTCCTCTAAATTTCGATTTCATCTCACTCTCAACAAAACCCAATCTCATCCCTCTCTTGGAAACCCAGTCTCATCTCACTCTCAACAAAACCCTAAATTTCTTTTTCTCAATGAAGACTCTTTGTTTCTAATGGAGAAAGCAAAAGCCTCTCTCTGTGCGTCTCTCTCTCTCCCAGCGTCTCTTGCTCTACATCTTTTTCTATTTTGAGATTTTGAGGTAAGATTCTTCATGTTTGTGATTCTTAGGTTTTTGTATTTTTGATTTTGTACATCAAATGATATTGATAATATTATTGATATTGAAATTGTTAATGTTAAAGTATAATTTTGGTTCAATGTTGGAAACTGCTAGGGTTAGTTGAAATTGTGCTTTGATTTTATTTTTCAATCTTTCCCTGAAAGGGGAAGTCAAAATTTTCTTTAAAGATTTTATTTAAAGATTTTTGTAAATTTTGGTTTAATCTTTCCCTAAAATGTTTAACTGAAGTCAAATCTTTAAATCATTTACAAAAAAAATTTCAATTTTGGTTTAATCTTTCCCTGTAGTTTTCATTTCCGATAATTTTTTTTCTTTCTAACGAATTGTGTTCAAGTGAATGAGGTCTGTGTATTTTGTTACCTTATTTAATAATGTTATTTCCTGTTCTGTTGCCTTGTACCAGTTGATTAACTTGAATAATCATTCTGTGTAACAATCAATTGGAGAATAAAGCATTGTACTTTGAATGTTGAGAATCATATTACGAAGCTTACTCAGCTCAAGAAAATGAATTAAGCCTTTAATTTTCTCTGCATTTTACTTATTTCTGTCAGGAAATAGTTAACATAGGTGTTTGAATAATGAGCCTGCAGTTTCTTGACCACTGAATGCTTACATGGTTCTCCACTATTTTTTATGCTGGTACTTGTTTCTATTACACCAATAATGCTGGTGCTTATATCTTGGTGGCTGGAATTTTGCAGATTTTGACAGATGCAGCCTTATTAAAGCGGCAACAGTTAGAGATAGAGGAGTTAGCACAATACATGATTCTATAGTCACAAAATCAGAGTTAGCACATCACATCACATCAGGTAATCATCACATCACATGATTCTATAGTCACAAAATCAGAGTTAGCACAATACATGATTCTATAGTCACAAAACTAGTCCCCTCTTGATGCTTAAAACTTGCATGATTTTTGTTCTCAACTTGAATTTTAAGATCAAGAGTAACATTGATTTGTAAGTTGATTGTTGGAAGTGAAAGACTTGGTGATATACATTGTTGCAAAATTGTTGTACTGTGAATATGGTATTATCATCAGTAATCATGACAAGAGCAACTCCCATCTTTAAAATGATGAAACCGATTTCGATCTCTAACTATAATCTCTCTTTGATATGCCACTGATATTAGCTTGGTAAATACATGGCAATCCCCACAAACTCTAAGGTTTTTAATAATTCTTATAGCCAAACTTGAAGGAGATGCTATAAGAGCAAATGCTACAGCTAGCCTTTCACTATGGTAAGAGAGGACATCTTCCTTATCTTCTTCTACATCAAACATACATCTGATGTTCTTGGCATGTGACCGTATTCTTGTAGCTTTCTATTAATCTCCACAATTTTAAAATATATTTCTTTGGAAAATGGATGAGTTTTGTCACCTGTAAGAAACTCATGCATGGCACCATTAATCTCAACCATGCTAAGTCCTGGCAACTTGTTAACCTTGTGATGTTTCATCAGCATTCTCACTCTCTTCACATCATTCCATTTAGCATTTCTAGCATACATATTAGACAAAAGCACATAGGTTCCACTAGTTTCTGGTTCTAACTCTATTAAGTTTTTGAGAGCAACTTCCCCTACCTTTAAATTGCCATGAAGCCTTGCTGCCCCAAGTAAAGACCTCCACAAAATCGCGTTCGGTTTCATTGGCATATCTTCTAACCATTCTTCTGCCTCGTTTAATCACCCAGCTCGAGTTTCGGTTCCATACCATGAACCTCTTTCATGGACTTGAAAATCTCCGAGCCTTCTTCCACTAATCCAACATGAGAGCATGCAAACATAGTAACCACAAAAGTTACAATCAGGAACAAGGCCCTTTAATTTCATCTTTTTATAAAGTTCAAGGGCCTCATTCCCAGGACCATGAACTGCAAACCCTCCAATCATGGCATTGTAGCAAAATGTATCTGATAGGTTTCCAATAAAACAGTAAAAGAAAACAGAATTCAAATGGGAATTAGAGTGTTCTATTCCTTCAAATTCAGTGAGAATTACAAAATGAACCGTACAAACACAGAAAATCAGTAACAGAGGTAAAATGCAGTACTCTCCAGGTGAGAGAAACTGCCCTAGTGCCCAATCCCAGCCCAAAACTTGCCTGCCTTCTCTTTCCTAATTTTCCCCTTTTATTCTATCACTCACGCACACACTTTGAGCTTCAGGTCTCACTCCCACAACCTGCTGACTCAGCAAGGTTGTTACATATTTTCCCTCCACTACTTTGGGACATTTCCCCCTTTTACCCCTTCTAGAATAAACTCTGCCAAATCTATTTGTTTGGCCCAATTTAGCCATTCCCCAGTTCTCCTCAATACTCCCCCCTTCGAAATTCACCTTGTCCTCAAGGTGAAGGTCTCGAAAGAATAGCAGACTTAACGATCTTCCTCCTGGATCCCAAAGCTTAAAACACAACAACAAAGCTAAGCAAGTTACTGGAGACTCATGATTTCCTCCTGGTTCCCTTTGAATGTGTTCAATTTTCTCAACAATGAACCACCATGATCTCAACTAGTGCAAAGGTGCCATCTGCCATGAATGGTTCTCGAACAAGGTTTTCAAAATTTCTGGAAACAGATTGGGACACACTGCAATATGAAAACCAAGATTGAAAGTTACAGGTAAATTCAGAGCCTCTTCCATAGTGTTATTGCTAAAATAGAAAACAACCACATTATCAACAACAGATGCACGCAGTAATGATATACTTGTATTCAACCCTTTGAGACTAGACTCGAGGAAGTCAACTATGTACATAACGGTGTTCGTGTCCTGGATCAATATGGAAGAGATGTGGCTGTTGAACAAAACCCCCCAGAATGCAAAATAAGCCCTGGTTTTCTTCCAGTTAGCCAATATATCAGACCTGGAAATTAACAGTGGAGTGGCCTGTGAAGCAAGCTCCTGCACAATATTTTTTTGCTCCTCATCTGCTTGGACCCTCAAGGTCTCTGTCTCCTCATCATTTAGCCTATAGCGATGACCAATGAAATAAATTTGTGCAAATGCTTTATAGAAACCACAATAGGTAATGGAATATTCTTTATCATTCTTAAGGAAAACAAATGGACCACTCTCAATTGGTGAAACTCTTCTCAACAGATTCTTGAGCATACCAAATATTTCTTCAACTGGAAAGTGTAATAGAGGTCTAAAGATTGCTCCTCCAGCTAGCAAAATTTCACAAGTTAGAACAGAGAATTTGGATGGATTGTTGGAAGTATCATACCTCCTAATGGATATGGTATTTGTAATGGAAAATAAAGCACTGTATGACAAGTTTGTACTCATATTGCATGTAAGGTTCCTATCCTCACACAGCTGCACCTTTATCATGTCTCTTCTTCTTTGTTGAGTGCCACCTGGATCCCACTTCTTGACAAGTGGAGGCATTGCCAGGATTAAAATATTTATTAATGGCCCAAAACCATTGTTGTGGCTTCTACCAACCCCCACCAGCAAGCTGATTCTTTTAGCAAGTCCTTTGAACAGGAACCGTTAAACACTTCCACAAATCTTGTCAACCCCCATTTCTTATACTTCTCCAGTGTAAAGAAAATTAGAGCCCCAGTGCATGAGATCCTGGAGAAATGTACGCCTTCTGTCCTTTACATCTCTTTCTTCTTGAAATTCCCTCCCCTCATTATCAAATTGGGCAAAATTAATAACAATGGTGGAACAATTGGAGACAAAATACCTGTTGCTGAGTTTTGCTTTCCCAGAATTACTAACATTTTTGATAAAATGGGGCTTCACAAACTTTTCAACCAGCCCACTACTAGTAAGCACTTCTTTGCCTATTTTCATTTCTTCTTGTAGCTGCTCTCCACTATTAGTAAATATGGTAGGTGTAATGATAAATTTGTGGGTCTGGCCCATTGGATTAAAAGTGTGATCCACTTTCCTTTGGGACCAACTAAACCCAAACAGCTTATTTTCTTTTGCAGCTTTTTCTTTTAACACCTCCCTCTTTATATCAAACAAATCAAACCTACTAACCTTGAGTTGGGCCTGGCCCAAAGAAAAGACAGCAGGATCCACTTTCTTGGAAAAGCTTTCAGCGCTAACCTTCGTCTTCCTCTTCTCCTTATCGCACGCTGCAACTCCCAAATCGTGACGAAACTGCACCGCCTCTGCCACAGTCACTGCACGCTCCGTCGTCGCCGTCGCCGACGATTCCTTGTCACCTCCTTCTCGTTTCACAACACCCAGGCTTCTACCATCCTTAAACACACCACCGTCTGGTGGTTCTAGTGGTTCCGGTGGCTGCTCCTCTGTCAACAATTCCTTGTCAGCGTCACCCCTGACGACTTCTTCTAGTTTCTTCTCTGGTTTCGATTCCTCCTTCCCTGCATCCAGATCGCACTCCTCCTTCGTAAGAGAGAAAAATTGCTTACTCCGATTGCGAGAACACAGAGTCTCCACTTCCGGTTTCTCCACCTCTTCATTTTCCTTTTCAGATTCATCTTTCTTCTTCTGGTTTTGGTGAGTCACCATCACATCTGAAATCTGCAATTTCTGAGTGACCACGATCTTCTCCGTTTTCTCCTCAACTTCATCACTGTGTCTCTTCTGAATTGGCTCTTCCTCTTCATCTCTTTTTCTTGATTCTGGTTCTTTGAACCTTTTGATTAGATCCACAGCAAACGATTCCCACTCGGCATCAAGATCCTCTTGACACCATGAAAAGAACCATTCCTGTGCTACACCTTCCATCCTCATGAATGCCCATTGCGTCTTATGAGATGAACGAATTTTCTCCTTCTCAAAAAACCTTTCTGCCTTAGAGATCCACCCATTTGGGTCTTCTCCCGCAAATCCCGGAAGTGCTTCATTCTTGAACCAATTTAATGAATCTGATTCTTCCATCTCTGGTGGTGCTGGTTCTTCTACCCTAACCTTCATGGCAGCACCCTTGTTCTTCCTTTGAGCACTCAAGATCGAATGCTTTGATACCATTGATAGGTTTCCAATAAAACAGTAAAAGAAAACAGAATTCAAATGGGAATTATAGTGTTCTATTCCTTCAAATTCAGTGAGAATTACAAAAGGAACCGTACAAACACAGAAAATCAGTAACAGAGGTAAAATGCAGTACTCTCCAGGTGAGAGAAACTGCCCTAGTGCCCAATCCCAGCCTAAAACTTGCCTGCTTTCTCTTTCCTAATTTTCCCCTTTTATTCTATCACTCATGCACACACTTTGAGCTTCAGGTCTCACTCCCACAACCTGCTGACTCAGCAAGGTTGTTACATATTTTCCCTCCACTACTTTGGGACATTTCCCCCTTTTACCCCTTCTAGAATAAACTCTCCCAAATCTATTTGTTTGGCCCAATTTAGCCATACCCCAGTTCTCATCAGTATCCCTATCATGCTTAAAACTTGCATGATTTCATCTTCTCACCATGCTGAAACAAGCTTTGTTTTTGGACCTTTGGTTTTGAAAATTGTCAAGGCTAAGATAACAGGTACTGTTACTAAAATAAGTAATAGTAATGAGACTGCACATATGGTAATTACACATATGTGTCTCTTCTTTTTGTGGGGAATTAGTACAACTTTATCTTGGTCTTGCTTGTTTTGTGTTTCTATCATGGATCTGTGTTTTGATGCTAATTCTTCAGACATTATATTGGATGTACATCTTTATATGATGGATTTTATTTTGTGATTTCTTTATATGCTAATTCTTCAGACATTAAGTTTCTGTCACAGATCAGTTAGTTTGTTATGTAAATGGATCAATTTTATATTAGAGTTTCCTAGTACCATCTTTCTGTGCACACTGCTTTTCTTTCTTTTCCCACACTTCATATTGGCTAGTGCTGAAAATTCACCTCCAGTTAATTGGTTTATTATTAGGGAATTTTGTGACAGGTTTTGACAATTAAGGCAATTTGTGGAAATTTAACAATTTCTTTTTCTTTTTTTATGGTTAGGTAATACACGCTCCTAATCAAAGTTGACTTCATATCTTGTTGTGGTCTCCGCCCTCACCCTCTTTCAGGTATCTAGCTATCATGATTCTATACTTTAATTATTTGCTTGCCTAGTTAAACTTTTCCTAGTGCAGCTCTTTCTTTGCATGTTATACGTGGTATATAAATACAACTTTTTAACTATTTTTTTAGTGTAGTCATGGATCGTAGTTGGATGCAAACTAATAAGTTGAGTGACGAGTATGCGAACGGGGTGGAGGAGTTTCTAGAGTTTGCTCAAACAAAACTCGAAGATAGTGGTGGAATTTTTGACTGTCCTTGTGTTAAGTGTGTGAACCAGACACCACAACCAGTTGAAACAATAAAAGATCATCTTCTAGTTTATGGGATTCCTATTAGGTTAATCATGTGATTCTTATTCAACTCTTATTCTTGTAGATGTTTAATTCGAGTTGTTCATTCACACTTGAAGAGTTGAAGCATGTTAGACAAGTTTGGGCCGAATTCTTTATAAAGTTGTATGCGGAGCGTAAACCAACTTCAAAGGAAGAACGAAGAAACAACTTAAGTAATGTCAAAATCAGTGGCATCAAATGTTACATGTTTGTGTATACTGGAGCTTAATAGAAGCGTAGTTGTGTTTGTTTTTTTGTTGCTTTGATATGTTGTCTTGGAGATAACTATCACATGCAAATAAATGTTGAATTGCTAAAGTAACTTTTACTTTGTTAATGATACTTTTGGAGCAAAATTTAGTATTTTTGAATTTTTATATAGAATGTGTAATGTTAGGTTTAATGAATTTGATGCCACTAGTGGAGTTAAATTAGTATATGCAGGGGAATCACCCAAAATCCAAAAAAAAAAACAGAAAGACTTTTAAAGTCGGGCGGCTACAAGCTGACTTTAATATTTAAAACTTTCAAAGTCAGGCGACTAAAAGTACGACTTAAAAATACCATTAAAGTCGGACCAACGCTCGACTTTAAAAGTTATTCACTAAGGTTGGTTCAGAACATACACTAGTTATTGAAGTCAGGCAGCTGAAAGCCTGCCTTAAAAACCAACTTTTGAAGTCGGGCAGGAGCCTGACTTTAAATCGTCTGACATACAAAGTCCCTTGAATATAAGTCGTGCTCGAGCCCGACTTTAAATGTCCAATTTTGCCCGACTTTAAATCCCTTTTCTGCACAGTCTACAACTACCAAGATGTATAAGTTGCCAAAGGAGGGAGGATATGGTCCCATGAAGTCCATTCCCCAAACATCAAAGAGTTCAACCTCTAAGATATTGGTGAGTGGCATTTCATGTCTATTTGAGATATTCCCAGCCCTTTGGCATCTATCACAGTTCTTGACCAACTAATATGTATCTTTGAATAGTGAGGGCCAATAGTAACCTGATTGTAACACTTTAGCTGCAGTTCTTGTGCTGCCTAAATGTCCACCATAGGGTGCTGCATGACATTGCAGGAGCACTTCTTGTTGTTCATGTTCTGGTAGGCATCTTTTGATGATCTAATCTGAACATTCTTTCAAAAGGAAAGGGTCATCCAAATAGTATTGTTTAACTATATGGAACAACCTTTTCCTTTGTTGCCTTTTCCTTTGTTGGTAGGTCATTTTGACAGGTACAACTCTGCTTGCAAGATAATTCACTATGTCAGCAAACCAGGGTGTTGCAGTTTCTATTGCTTCTGCAATGGTTGCTTCCTTCATTGCTGGTGCAATGGATGCACCTGCATCATGTGTTGTTGCAGAAACTACCAACAGCTTCTTATTTGGAAAATTTTCTTTTATTTCCCCCCTCTGTGGTACCTGCACTTTCATTTTCAAGTCTAGACAAGTGGTCAGCAACTTGGTTCTCCACCCCTTTTTTGTCATGAGTTTCAAGATGAGAACCCACCTAATTAATCTAGGCTTTGCATCTTTCTTTGAATTAACGTACTTAATGGCAGAATGATCTGTGTAAACTATTACTTTAGTGCCAACTAAGTAAGACCCCAAATTTATCAAATGCAAAGACTACAGCTAACAGTTCTTTTTCAGCCACAGTATAATTTATTTGTGCCTCTATCAGTGTTTTGCTAGCGTAGTAAATGAAATGAAAAACTTTGTCATGCATTAGCCCCAAGACTGCTCCTACAGCAAAGTCACTAGCATCACACATCAACTCAAACGGCCTGCTCCAATCTGGTGTGACTATTACTGGTGATGTCACCAATGCGTTCTTCAATGTTTGAAATGCTTCCAATCAAGATTCATCAAAATGAAATGGCACATCATGTTGCAAAAGTTGGCATAATGGCTTTGAGATCTTTGAGAAGTCCTTAATGAATATTCTGTAGAAGCCTGCATGTCCCAAAAAACTTCTGATACTCTTCACAGTAGTTGGAGGAGGTAATTTTTCAATCACCTCAATTTTTGCTTTGTCAACTTTAAGGCCTTTCTTTGAAACTTTGTGGCCTAGAACAATGCCCTCTTGGACCATAAAATGGCATTTTTCAAATTGAGAACTAGATGAGTCTCTTCACATCTGTGGAGAATTTCTTCTAAGTTGGATAGACATAGTTGAAATGTCTCCCCAAACACTGAGAAGTCATCCATGAAAACCTCCATTGAGTGTTCAAGGTAGTCTGAAAATATTGCCATCATGCATCTTTGGAATGTTGCTAGAGCATTACATAGTCCAAATGACATCCTTCTAAAGGCAAAGGTGCCATAGGGACATGTAAATATTGTCTTCTCTTGATCTTCAGGGACAATGGCTATTTGGTTATAGCCTGAATATCCATCTAAGAAACAATAGAATTCTTTGCCTGCTAACCTGTCCAGCATTTGATCAATAAAGTGAAATGGAAAATGGTCCTTATTGGTTGCCTTGTTAAGTTTTCTGTAATCCATGCATATTCTCCACCCTATGATTGTTCTTGTTGGTATCAGTTCATTCTTTTCATTCGCTACTACTGTCACTCCACCCTTCTTTGGTACACATTGCACAGGACTTACCCATGCACTATCTGAAATTGGGTAGATTATGCCAGCATCTAGCCATTTGATTATTTCCTTCTTTACCACCTCTTTCAAAGACTACAGCTAACAATTCTTTTTCAGTCTCCTTTGACCTTCAATGCTATTTTTGGAATTCTCATCCAAAACTATTCTGTGCATGCAAATGGAAGGACTGATTCCTTTGATGTCAGACTTCTACCAACCTATTGCCTTTTCATGCTTCTTAAGGGTAGCAACAAGGTCATGCTCTTGCTTTGGTGTCAAAGAAGAGGCAATGATCACTGGAAATGTGTTGTTTTCCCCTAAAAAAGCATATTTTAGATGTTGGGGCAATTCATTGAGGTCAAGTTTAGGGGGTGCTTCAATGGAAGGAATATTTCTCTTGAGATTTGAGTTCACAAGTTCCAATGATTCATATTTTCTTGCCCAAACTTCTTTTACAGCAACTTCTTCTTGCATAATTTCACTCCCTAGTTCATCCCCTGGTTCTGGTATTGCTCCTGTATCTGTTGCTCCTGCAATAGATTCAGTGCATTGGTCAGATGTTCCTGCTTCTGAGTGAAATGTTGTTGTATTGCTTGATCCAAGGAGACTATGAGAGAACATTCTTCAACATCTTCATTTGGGTATTTGAGAGCATTCACGATGTTGAATTTGACTTCTTGATCATTTACTCTCATGGTCAACTCTCCTTGTTGCACATCAATAAGTGTTCTGCTAGTGGCCAGGAATGGTCTCCCCAAAATAACTGGTACATCCTTATCTGCATCAAAATCAAGAATAACAAAATCTGCAGGAAACACAAACTTGTCAACTTTAATTAAAACATCTTCTATGATCCCCTCACGTGATGCAATTGACCTGTCTGCTAACTGGAGAGTCACAGTTGTAGGTCTGGCAGTTCCAATACCTAATTGTGTGAATATGGATTTAGGCATTAAGTTAATACTTGCACCTAAATCACATAATGCATGACCAGTGTAAAATTTTCCAACTGAAAATGGTATGGTGAAACTGCCAGGATCCTTCAATTTTCTGGGTATTTTGTTTTGCATGATCATGCTGCATTCTTTTGACATGGCCACTGTCTCAAATTCTCCCAATCTTCTCCTCTTGGTGAGCACATCTTTCATAAATTTTGTGTAATTGGGCATCTGTTATAGTGCTTCAACAAGAGGCACATTGATGTGTAATTGTTTAAGTACCTCAAGGAACTTACCAAATTGCTTCTCCTCATGTGCCTTTTTGAGTCTTTGTGGATAACGAGGAGAAAGATATTCTGGTACTAACCTGGGTGGTGTTGAGATGGTTTCTGATGTTGTAGCTTTTGATGCTCTTGCATCTGTTGCTCCTGCAATGGATGGACCAGCATCAGATGTACCTGCATCAGAACTACTCGTTTCTTTTCTATTTTTTTCATTTTTTTCTATTTCTGCCTTTTCTACACCTTCTGTTGCATAAGGTTGAGAGATCTTTTCCATTCCTTAGAGAAATGGCCTTGCATTGCTTCTTCCCAGGCTTTTGTGAGGTTGAGGCTTCTGTGGTAGATGGTAATGAACCATTTGGCCTTTGATATAGTGCTATAGCTAGTTGCCCCACTTGATTTTCCAAGTTTTTCAGTGAAACATCATGAGCTTGTCTTGCAGTTCTGGTTTCACTGATAAATGCATCAGTTTTGCTCATGTATGCTTTGAACATTGCTTCTAAGGAGTTATCATTTGCAGGTGGAGGAGCCTTCTAATAATTCTGAGAATGAAAACCCGGTGGAGATGATGGTGCTGCAGCATTGGTTGCTGGTGCATTATTGTTGCTCCACTTGAAGTTTGGATGATTTCTCCAACCTGGATTGTAGGTGTTAGAATAAGGATCATTGTTTTTGTTATATCCCACATAGTTAACAGACACAGGGTTGCTTGGACATTCTTCATATAAGTGACCACCTCCACAGTACACACAACTTGCGGAACCTGGAGGTGCTTGTACTATTACAGTAGCAGTATCTGGCATTGCTCCAGCAATGGATGCTGGCGCATTGTTGTTGCTGAGGTTCTTTATCATGTTTGTGAGTGATGCAACTTGAGCTGCCAATACTGAAACTTCACTGATTTCATGGACCCCAGTTGCCTTCTTTTGAGCACTGACCCTTTCTGTGGGCCAACTGTAGCTGTTGGTAGCTATTTTCTCTATTAATTCAGCAGCTTCATTGTATGATAAGTTTAATAGCACTCCACCAGATGATGCATCTAACATGAGTCTAGTTTGGGGATCCAAACCATTGTAGAATGTTTCCATTTGTATTATGACAGGGATACCATGATGAGGACATTTTCTCCAAAGTTCCTTCCATCTTTCCCATGCTTCAAACAGTGATTCACCTTCTTTTTGTTTAAAGGCAGTGATTTCATTTCTCATCCTGGCATTATTACTTGGTGGAAAATATTTTGCAATAAATTTTTCAGCTAATTCATTCCACTCAGTGATAGAGTTAGGCTCTAGTGAATTTAACGATGCCTTCGCTTTATCCTTGAGGGAATATGGAAAAAGTTTTAGCCTAAAAGCATTTTATGAAACACCAGGGATGACAAAATTGCTACAAATTTCTTAAAATTGCCTTAGATGTAAATGAGGATCCTCTTGTGGAGAACCACAAAATTGGCCCACTGTTTGAAGCATTTGAAACATCATAGGTTTGAATTCAAAATGTGATGCATCTATTTGAGGTCTGACTATGCTGGTTTGCATGTTTCTTTGATCAAACACAACATAATCTCTCATTGGTCTATCCCTATCATTTACCATACCTATTGGACCCATGTTTAGGAACTAATTTCTGTAATTATTATCTGGATCACCATGAGCAGATCCTCTGCCTTCTACTCCTAGATCAGACATTGTTTGTCTAGATCTACCTGCTTGTCTTTGAATCCTACACAACCTTCTGAATCTCCTCTCTATTTCAGGATCTAACTGGAATTCTGGTGTGTTAGACCTGGGCATATGCAGTAGCAATTATTGCTGGTGCAATGGTTGCAGGTGCAATACTTTGCTGGTGCAATATCTGTTATACCACAAGGAATAAACAACAAGAGTAAAATTGATCACTAAACTACTACTAAATTTAAACACTAAAAAATTAATGGCATCCCCAGCAACGGCGCCAAAAACTTGTGTGAAAAGGTGTGTAAGTATACATAGTCTAAAAACAAGTAATATAATGATAAGAGGAGATCGTACCCACAGGGATTGGATTAATTTTAGAGAGTTGAAATTTGTAGTAATGCTAGTGACTAAAGGAAGTAAAAATAAAATAAAATTGGTAAGGTTGTGATGTGTGTAAATAGAATGTAAATCAAAACAAATAAAATGTGTTGTGTTTTAATTGAGAGAGAGATGGTTGGAATGCTCCTTCTTAAGTAAATTCACTTTGAAAGCATTAAGTTATATATGATGCTAATGCTATCATTGCTCCTGCAATGGTTGCACCTGCAATCATTGCTCCTGCAATGATTGCACTTGCAATGGATGCTGTAATAAAATGATTGTGTGCTTTTCAGCAACTATCTTCAGGGATTCAGTACAAGTGTTACTTCTAAGCCCTAAATACGTTCACCATTGTCTATTTAAGCCCTTATAGAGTCATCCTATGGACTATGCTATCCTATGTCTAGGTTTTAGCATGGTTTTAATAAAGTTTCCTATTATTAGAACACTTACCCATATTAGTTCTTCAGTTCAAATCATAAACCATTTCTGTATTCATGACCCTACTTATTCTAAGTGATCAATCTAAAAACAAGTTGAAAGAATTATAGCACAAGAACTAAATTGCAAGAACATCAATATAACATAATCACTTAATCAAAGATTCATTACATAGTTAAGGCACTACAACCAAAGAGTATTTAGTTCATACTTGACATAAATAGGCACATATAAACAGAATGAGACATGTTTATAAGAAGGAAAATACAAAGGAAATAAGATGAGATAAGAATTACACAAACGATGATCCTTTGCATATTCTGCCTAATTTATGTTGAGGTAGTCACCTCTCAACAATGAAAACAGCAACAAGAACTCCACGAGAGAAGGAAGAAGTTGTCACTTTCTTTCCTTCTTTCAAGCTTTGTTGACTACATCTAACTCTAAAAATAAAATGAAACTATCTACTAAACTTTGGAGATGGAGAGAATATGATGTTCTTTGAATGGGGAAGAGGGGATGTATTTATAGGCTTCCAAAAGTGAGTTTGCCTTGGTCACCAAGCTGAATTAGGGTTTCCTTTTTCACTTGTCTTCAGAAAGCATGATTAGAAGTCCCACCAACTATGAAGAGTGGTCCAATGGTGTGTGGACAAGTGTACTTAAAAAGTTACAACTTGTTGTCTAAGGGGGCTGAACTTGGTGCTGCATCCATCCACTTGTGCAACCTGCAGTTGCAACTTGACATGCTGACATCATCATCAGAGTGAAGGGGCATTCTGTGTTGTCGCCATTGCTGGTGCAATGCTTCTATCTTCTGTTAAACTTCTTATTGCTGGTGCAATGACATCTGAGTTTATTGCAGGTGCAATGGTTACTAGCACTATTGCAGGTGCAATGCGTTTGTTTTCTGCTGAACTTCTGGTTGCAAGCACTTCTTTCATTGCAGGTGCAATGTTTTCTTGATCTTATTGCAGGTGCAATGATTGCTGCAGCAATTGAACAAACACATAAAATACCACAAATCATGATAATCAATGATGACGAGTTCCTTATTTAAAGATGCTGATTTTCTTTTGTGAATCTTTATTTAACACTATTTAATTACTGAGTTTCTTACAATAATTTAGATTTACAAGCGTAAATAACTCTATATAAAATAGTGTTATCAGTGGCCATGGGCCTTATTTTCCTATCTCTAAGTGGATTGTATGTTGGGCTTCGGATCCACTAGACCCAACATTTAAATGCTATTCCACTCCTTGTAATTCTGAAGACTTTGATGAATGTGAAATCATTTGCTACAATTTGCTAAAGCTAGAGCCGTGAGAGCCAAAGAGAGGCGCGAGGCGTGAGAGCTTGAGAGCATTGTAGAAGTGAGTTCATCATGTTCCCCTTGGTTCTTGGAATGGAACCTTGAGCACCTATCTTTGAGGCTTTGAGAAGCTCAAAGCGGCGTGTGGTCTTTATCTTCTTCCCACGGAAGAAGTGGCGGACATCATTCTCCACTTCATCTCTATTCTTTCCACATTTTATTCTTTCTTCACTTTTGTGTTCTTCAAGTAAGTGTCATCATCTAATCTTGTAATTGTGTTCATGTTCATCATCATGACTTAGAGATTCATATAGATTTGTAATTTTCTAGATCCTAAATTTACTGATTCTTGTGTGGATTCACATCAAGTGCATGACAGTTTATATTGAAAGAGAAATTAGTGAATACATTAGTTCTGAGTCTATTATTGAAGATTTTAAGTCGCTTCGAACGTGTAGAGCATTACTTTAAGGTACGTAGTTTATTTTTTTATGATCAACTTTGTGCTTAATATGATTTCCATGTTTTAACTAATATATTATAATAATTTATTTTAGCGGTCCTTCCTAGTTTTTTTTTAAGATCCGCCACTGGATATGTTGATGAGAAGAAGTGTTGAGAATGGTGATGATTATAGAGGTAGTGAAGCTAAGAGTAAAATAGAATCAACAATAGATTTGGGGGTTTCCATCTTCTTCTCTTCTTTCCGTTCACTCTCTCTACCACAACTCTCTCTTTCTCTCTAGCTCACCTACTCTCTTTCTTTTCTATCTCTCAACTTTCTGAATCCACCTGAATGAATGAACCCAAAAACTCGCTCTCACATATTCAAATAAAAGGGTGATGGGTTATCAAGGGTTTGCGCCATTGGCTTGGGTTGTAAGCCCCATCCATAATGTAGTATAACTAAAAATTCATAAGAAAAGCCCATATATTTCCTAATGCAATATATCAAACCTATTTTTACCATAAATCTAATAACTTAGTAAAGACACATAATCATACAACATCACATTCTCATAAAATTACAATAAGCATGATTTCATAAAAACATATTTATAATCTTTTTGTCAAATAAAACATTAACAATCAACTTAGCACAATTATAATCAATTCATCCTATTTTACGATTTATCCTCAACCTTGTAGGTCGAGTTTCGGGGCATTACATTAGCAGAGTATATTTTAATGGTACAAAAAATTCTTAGCTTTCCATGGAATAAAATAGAGTGCGGACCCCACAATTTTTTTTTATATTTACACATCAATAGTGATTGCATTTTTATTATACAAAAGAAATCAATTCTTATAAACCTTGTAACTTCTTACAAGTGGTGCGAATTTTTTTAAGACTGAAACGTAGTTCATAACACATTGTCAAAAACACTTAGCCGAGCACTCACAGGTAACTTAAGTAAATAAAGACTGTAAACATGATTACAACTAAACTAAAAGGACTTTAAAACATAGTCCTAAACTACATAATATCTCCTTGAGATTATTTAAGCCACAAGCATATGAAACAATGAACAAACAATGACCTATACAATGACTTGCTTTTTGTTGTTGAAAAAGGATATTAGCTACTGCATTATTATTCACAAGAGGTTGATGGTATAGAAAATTGCATCCCACTGGATATCATGATTGACACGTTAGGTTTTGTATTTTGTGCACTCTCAACACTTGTCATCATATCCTGAGAAACAGAAGATGGAGAAGATGTCTGCAAGCCTGGAAACAACAGTGAACATTCCTGAAAATCCTTTTAGTAGAATTTCAATAGCTTTCACTTCGTCATTCCTGAAAACAATAGTGAACATTTAAACATGAGATGTTGAGTGGAGGAAAAAGTAACAAAGACCATAAAATATTGTTTAAGATAGAAGAAGTAATTAAGAAGATAAAAATAACAAAATGATAAGTTGACCTTGTGAGGCGGCATCCAAAGATTAAAAACCATCAAATTATAAATTGTTTCTTTTGATATAAATAAAAATATATACCAAAAATTACTTGATAAATACCTAAACAATTACCTTCTTTAAAACCAAGACAAAATATGTCTTCTCTTTTGCATTCCTTTTTAATCAAGAAAATCACAGTCGCTGGAGATCTATGGTCGGCATTATCAAAAAGAAAAACATAGAGCAAAAGATATCCCATAAGGTGTACATACATAAGACATCGTCAACGATTTCTATTTCACCACTCCTGCAATCATAATCAATCAATCAAGTTTTGTTGCCTCCTTTATGAATCTAGTATGGACAAAACAACAAAAGATCTGAAAGGATAAAATTAAAGAAGCCAACAAAATATATAGATGCAATAAGTAATATATGATGATAAATTACCTAGGATTTGTCATGCATATGGTATCGATCTAACAACAGTAAAGTCGTATTGATATACTCCAACCTATCATAATCCAATCAATAATACATTTTTATAGGTGAGAACACATCTTCATATATATGTATTAGTGATACAAGATAGAGAAAGACCTTTTGGCAACTCTTTGCAATAGCAAGTAATGAGGGTTAGAGAGAGGAGGAATAGAGGCTGAGAAAGTGTTTGTGTGTGTGTGTGTGTGTGATATAGAGAGAGAGGGGGGAGGGTGAAGAAGATAAATACTTTTATCTCCCTGGGAAACGGCGATACCCGATGCAAATATTGTGAAAATTATGACTGCAACTACATATTTATATGATGACAACTTGAGGAGGAGTTAAATTTAGGTTAAATTTTTTTTTACACATTAATATTTATAAATAATAGAGAAAAAAATAAATCTTTTAAATAAAATAGTCACTAGAAAGATTATACTCAATCAATTCTCTTAAAGTAAATTCAGTTTGAAGACGAAACTAAAATTACACAAATTTATTAAAAAAATAATAATTGAAATATAACCATATACACCTATGCGTCTAATGAATTATAAATCATTCTACATTAATAATTAAAGTCAATCAAATACTAAAATTTTATCTCTTTTTCTATTAAAACCTCTTTTTTATTTATTTGTACTAATAGTAAATAATATTAAGGCTTAAATAGCTTTTATCACATTGTCATAAACCCCGACTTTTTTTGGTGGAAAAAAAGGGACGTTACCCCAGAAAACCTAATCTTGACATCCTAATGCTGCATTTATAAATGAATGTATTTTGGAACTATAAATCCAAGCAAAATTGATATGTCTACTATTTCCAATATTCTAAATCATATTTTCCCCAAATTCCTCCTAAACAAATGTTAACGCTTTTCACAAGAATTGACACAGTTATGCTTTTTGAATCCCAATCCTTCCTCCTTACTGGCGGATCTTCTCAAGGACTAGGGAGGGCCACGGCCCTCTCCCGAAATCCATCTGAAATTACCACAATATCCCCCACTATAAATCAACTACTAAATAAATACATCTTTTGCGCGATGATAATCATACTAAAGTGTAGCCCACTTGGTAAATTGTTGTCCCTTCAGCAGAAGGTCTCTGCTTCTATCCCCAACTGAGCCATTTCTTTTATTTTGTTTTGTTGTATAACATTAATATTCTGCACTAACTTTTTAAGCTTGCAAAAAATAACATCTAATGAGAGTATACAAGGCTTTCCCACAAAGCACAATTTACCATTTAGCCGTTGTTGTCATTGATTATGCAACATTAACATATACAATAAATAAGAAAAATATATTGTATCCAAAAAAATATAATATTGTTTTTTACTCAACGTATATATTTAACAATATATATTTATATTATTTGGAGTATAAATTTTATTCATATTTTTAATACTATTGTATCCCTTATATTAAATTTAGATATTATGAATAGATGGATGACAGTTTTTGAAAAAATATATTCAAAATTTTCATATTAGAATCAAATAAATTTAAAATATCTTTTTATAAACAACTTCTGTTGAGTCTATATGTAAAATAAAAATTACATTTTTAGTCTCTTAATTTTTTTGGTTAACGTGTTATTGGTGCAGTATGCCAGTATCAACCAGCTTTGCCAATGGTTAAGTTATATTGGGGAATTGGCTGGCCACAGATACTCGGTAGTCAGTCATTTAACTTTTTATAAATAATTTTAGGCAAAATTACACCAGGGGACCTTTAACTTATTTATTTGTAACAAGTTGGCCCTTTAAGTTTCTTTTGTAACAAATAGGCCCTTTAAGTTACCCGACGTTGACACCGTTGGCCCTTTTAGTAAAATGTAATATCGTTCATTACATCAAAATACACCAAAATATGTTTGTTTGCATCAAAATACATAAGCTAGAGTAGTCACAATATATAAAGTAGCATTACATCAAAATATATAAGCTAGAGAAATCATTAAAAGGGCCTATTTGTTACAAAAAAAACTTAAAGGTCCAACTTGTTACAAATAAATAACTTAAAGGTCCTCTAGTGTAATTTTGCCAATTTTAATTTATATTAATCTATTTTAATTGTATTTATGTTTCGGCTTCTCTGTTCAGGCGTTTCTGACTTTCCATATCTTCTCTATTTGCGGCCCTCCTTTCTTGGTATGCAACAAATATCCCAACTGACTAGGTGAGGATGCTTTGGTCATTGTCACCCCAAACAAACCTGCTTTGGATTTTTTTCCATATCGTCCCACACATTCCTATCATCTATAAAGTAAGGAAGTGGGGTTAAAATAGACCGAGTTTAACTCACTTTACCTGTGAGACTTGAGCACTTGAAAGAAAAAGTCGAAGCAATGCATGATGCATTTATCTTTCTCAACTGAAGTTTCTGCAAACAAGAAATGGTCATTTGCTAAGAGGAGGTAGGAGACTTGAGTGGTTGTCCTTCCCGCTCCCATGCGCATCCAATAATTAGCTTAACTTGATCTGCAATAATGTGAGAAAGTTTTTTTGTACGAATAACGAACATGATCACCTTGTTTAATTCCTCAAGATTGGTTAAATACATCGGTTTTATTCCCCTTTCATAGAACTATGAAAAATGAAGTGGTCAAGCAATGTTTGATGATGTTAACAAGCTTTTGGCGAAATTTGTATTCCTCAAGACATTAGATAAAAAAGTTCTAGTTAAGCTTATCATAGGCTTTCTCTTAAGCAATTTCTTAAGAAAATAAATAGGGGAGAAGAAGAGGTGTTGAATCCTAGAAAGAGATGGACAACATTGGATCTGATAGTGTTGTCATCGGTAAAACTAAAGTAATTGGCGTTAGAAACACAAAATCAAACCGTGGCAATTTATTGTTCAAACATATTCAAAAGCATTTTACTTAACTCAGTCCACTTTTAGAGTAAGGCTCATTTCGAGGGTCAACCTGAACCTGTTCTAACCGAGCAAGGATACTCTCCCATTTGTCCACTTTTTGTATGGGACGACGTTGGATTCAACTCAAAATCATTGAATTGGGACGGGTTTGCGGGTTAGGATGGGTCTTGGACACCCTTACTATAAAACTATTGTTGAAGATAGAAGAAGTAATTAAGAAGATACAAGTAACAAAATGAATTAATGATAATGATGACCTGTTCAAGGCTTCACAATAATTTTGCTTCCTAATCTCACTAAAATTTTGTTGATTACATGTCCAAGCATAATGATAATGATGATCACTGTCTTGATCATAAAAGTTACTCACTAAAAATTATGGACAAAATACAAGAGAAGTTAATTAGGAGTATCTCAAACTTATGGTAAAATACAATACGGGTTTGGGTATAAAAAAGGAGTTAGGTTTAGGGTGATTTGTGTTATGAAAATACCTACGTCACTATTAGTAAGGGATGGATTTTGATAGAAATATATGAAAAGGAGAAGAGAATAATAATCTAATACTCTAATTCGAGGTTTGATTAAAAAAAAAATACTCTAAGTCGAGGTTAGGGATTAATTCTAGAATCATAATATTACCCCCTCCCCCCTCGTTTAAAAATCAATGTTGTCCTCAAGGTTGTAGTAATGATAGTATCGAAATGTATCGCCAAGCATTGCGACACAAATTGAGTGAATCCAAATTGTACCTTGTTGGAACTTAAACAACCAATGGTAACCTTAACATGGTGGCCAATTCATCTCAATTATTGTGCATCAATATTTAAAGTTACCAATAATTCAAAATAAAACAAAAGCTGAGTGTTGGGGCGATCTCTAGGACTTGGAATGTCATGAACTTGAGATGATATTTCATCTAAATGGCCTTTTTGTAAACAATGAAATGTATCATGTGAACTTGATTCATGAAAAGAAAAACGGGCAGGACATTCTTTTTCCCCGCGGGGTTTTTTATCAAGCCCGCTCGTCCTTCAAAAAATGACGAGGCATTTCTCTTATACTTTTGTGTTGATTTGTGTTAAATTTTTTACATTTGGTCGACCAAAAACGAATTACCCCTAGAGCTAGTTAAATTCAAACCGAGTTTGATAAACAGCTGAGTAGGGGCCGAAATACTTAAACGATATTTAAGTTCAGGAAACGAAGGGACCAAAAACGACGGTCGCACCTCCATAAACGAGCTAAATCTGAGTAGAAACTCAGTAAGCTGTCTATGGGCGATGATGCAAATCTGGTCGATAGAGTGCTACTAAAGAAAGTACACGACCAAGCGAACTAAAGAGATAACTTTCTAAATAAAGAGAAAATAAATCGATGGAACGACCAAAAGTAAAACATCCAACGCGAGAACAAAACACAAAGATAAAGCATCGATAGTCGCCCGGAGAAGGCCGGGCTCCATTAAAAGTGCAAATTACAAGAAAATTACAAAAAAAAGGCGACCTTATGGCCGTCCATATACCAAAAGAACATGAGAAATATTACAAAAATAGAAGTGTTCATTCAGAACGCCTGAAAATGACCGCATGCTCCACCACCACATTTCCATCTTCGTCCTCCAATTCAGGCTGAATGATTTGACTGTCTTTCAGGAAGTGATCGTTGTTGACAATATTGCGGTTGATCTCGAGAGAGGGGAAGCAATATTGGATCTGAGCAATGGCCTCTTCAAACCGTTTCTTGGCGATCTCCAGCTTGGGATCCCCAAGGGCCTCATAGTCGGCCAGAGCCTTATCACGGGCTACTTCCATATCACGAAGATCTTGCTTAAGACCACTCACCTCGTCCTCTAGCCTTTTAACTTTGTCAACTGAAGTCACCAGCCTTGGTCGTCTCAGAAGTCGGTTTCTTTTCAGCTTCAGGCTTGGCTGTTAGAGCAGTATCTCGTTCAGTGGTGACCGTGCTCAGAGCGTCCTTGGTTGGTTGGATGGTGTTCTCAGCCTCTTCAAGTCTTTTCTTGGTAGACTCCAGCTCTGCCCGCAACTCTGTGATGTGATCGAGAGCACAGTTATATTTGTCAGTCTTATCTATTAGATCGCCCTCCAACCATAAATTACGATGAACAAGACGCATTCATGCTTGTCATTCGACCTCCTCCTCCTTATAACGAGCAAGCTTTGAGGAGGCCCCTCTGGCCACATCAGACATGAAAAGAAGAGGATCCTGCCGAAGACGCTCGACATCTGCGTCAGTGAGATCGTCCAAATCCAGCATTGAGAACGACCTCTTTTGCGGCCCTTTGTTTTGCTTTGGAGGAGGAGGAGGAGGGGCATCGATCTCAGTAACGCTGGTCCCAACCGAATGATGAGCTTGGTCTCTTTTTGTTTGGGACGAGCTTGTTCCCTTGTCAACAACAGCTCGATCCTCCTAATCCTCTAGGTTAATGGTGGCGGTGGGAGAAGCAAAGCGAACACAGTTTCCCTTCTTGGAGTTCCTGAAGAGGGCTTCGTATCCGATCTAAGACATTTCACCTACAAAAGAATGGACAACGGTCAAAGGCACTCAGAAATTATGAATCAAAAGAATAAATGAAAATGATCGGGCAAAGATAGGCGAACGGGTGGTCGCACCAAGTTTCTTTTTAACGAAAGCAAGATTCTTAGCCCGAGCAAGGTAGTAACATGGAAACCATTCCTCGTCCAACCAGCTAGCCATGTGTCTCCAAAATGCTAAGACTTTTTGAGTCATATTCCCCCAACTCTCACCTGATCCTCTAGCTGGTCGTAGCTCGGTTATAATGGGAGTACGTCCACGCCAACAGAAACATCATGCTGACGACCTTTGTAACACCCCGGAAATAATTTAATTAAAATAGTTGATCGAATTATTAAAATAATTTGGAGGCGGGATATAGATAAATTAAAAGGTTAATATTTTATATGCGTAGGAGGTGAAACGAGTAAAGGAGGTGGTGACGTAGAGAGCCCAGTGTTTACTGAGCCCTCAACTTAAACCCTGGGGGTTTAAGCCAAACCCTCATTCGCAGAAAGCAAAAGAAAAACGAAAGTGAGAGTGAGAGAGAGAGCACGCGGCGCAAAGAGGGAGAGAAGAGGAGGGTTTCGCGAAGAATTTCAAAAGGAGATCGTTCGTGTTGCTGTGGTTTTGTTCGTGTCTCGTTCGTCGTGTTCCGGAGCTTACGTTATTCGAGGTAAGGGTGGGCTTAACCTTGATAATGGGTTGATGATAATTATGTGTGGGTAGTCTAGGGTTTTGTTGAATTGTTCGTGTTGTTGCATATCGTGTTTTCGTTGAGATTGGTGCTTTGATGATTATTGCACGTTATTGTGATTTGTTTCGTTATTTGTTGTTGCGTGATTGTTGTATCACGATGATGGTGTTGTTATTGTTCGTGTTTTTGTTGTTGCTGTGCGTGGTTGATTGTTGTTGTCGCGTTGTCGAATTGTCGTTTTTGTTGTGGTGGTTGCGGGGTCGTTGCCGTTAGGGTTTGGTGTTTGGCAATTTAGCGATTCTGGACACAGGTTCGGTTTTTCTAAAACTGGCGCTGTTTGGTTGATCCAAAAATTATGAGGTTGATTGTTTTTGAAAATAGACTCAACGCCGGTCGTTTTGGCACTGGTTTCGTTAAATTCGGAGTTGTATAGCTCGAGTTATAGGCGATACAAGTTAGGTTAAAATTCTGGAAACGATTTGGGTATAGATTCGGTATTTCGGTGACTGGGAACGTTGTATTGACCGAAAAATTATGTGGTTTATTTTTCTGGAAAATAGACTTAATGCTTGTTAATTTGGCACTGGTTTGGTTGCGTTTAGAGTTGTGTAGCTCGAAATATGAATTCCACAAGTTAGAGTAAGATTCTGGAAACAATCTGGACACAGGGTCAGGGTTTTGGTTACCACGTTTTCAAAAGAACTCCTTTTCGAACGAATCCAATTTCTTTGAAAACTAGAAAAAATTTGCCCCAGTTTATGCACAAGTTTCATGCAATTTGATTGAGTTTTGGTCACTTTGGAATTGCTTGAATTTGAAGGACAGAAACTGTCCTATTTTGCAACTAGCCTGTGTGCTTTTCGAAAACTGTACCTATTGGACACTCTCCTTCAAAAACTGAACTTAGGGATGATAACCAGACCCATGGGGCTTTCCAACAAGTATTTATTTGTTGAAATCCGATGTCGTTTGCTATTTTAATTAATTCGCTGAAGTAGGTGCGATGTGCCTAGGCGCTGTGCGCCAGTCTTGTGCGTGGTGTGCGTGCGTTATGTCCGCGTTGTGGAGCCGTCTGGTGTTAATATTTCAGGTGCGGTGCTGGTATGCTCAGGAGAGTTTAGTGGTAGCTGTGATGCTACAACTTGGTGCTATTTTTGGTGAAATCATTTGTTTTGATTCTGGTGATATAGTATTTATTTTAAATACTTGTTATGGTGAGTTGGTGCATAATCATGTTGTCGCATTGTCATATGCTTGTTTTGGTGATATAGGCTCTGCCTCTGGTGTTTATTGGTGATATGCCCGTCGTGGCTCATTTTGGTGATCGGTACCGCATGCATATGCCCACTGGAGGGGTTGCATATCATCCCATTGTCTATGAATGTTATAATTTTGGTGGTTCACTGTCAAATGGATTTTTCCTTTGGTATCTGGTGCTGTGATATGGTGTAATTGTATTGTGTTGCTGTAGTTACCTGATGCTAGCATATTTTTATCATCTGCTTATTATCTCTGTTAGACTCACCCCTTCTGCTTGGAATGTTGCTCTCATGCGGCAACGCTGCAGGTGATCGCTAGTGCTCGTGGAGGAATTGCTAGGTTTTGCTTCCTCTCTCGTTTGGGTCTGTGTCAGCTCTGATATGTAGCACCGGGGAGTCGTTAGTTATCGTTTTGAACTATTATTTTAGTTATTGGAAATTGTTTTAATTTATTTTGGAGATGTCTTTAATTGTTAATTCTGGAGATGTTTAAACTGGTTAATATTTCCGCTGCTTGGTTATTTCTTTTATATAAATTATTTTGGAGATTTTCTTTTTTTTAAAATGGTGAAAAATGTAGCGCCCTTCGAGGTGACTCTGATAATTGTCTATTTAATTGTAATAGTAAAAGGGGGGTGTTACAACCTTACCTTGGTCGTTCAATGGTCGTTCAATGATCCGACCAACTCATGGGCCCGCTCGCAAACCGGGACAACCCACACGAAAACATGCCTCCAAGGCTTTGCTGAATCACAATAAGGCTTAAAGAGTTTGGGAGCGTCCTGGCGACCTTTCAATGATAGTTGTTCCCATCGTTTGGGATCGCTCTTCAATTCAACTGTCCGGCTGACCTCAAACAATGTAAAAAAGAGGGCACAGGTACAGCTCTGTTCGATAACTGTCATCAACCGCTCGAACGACTTCAGAAATGCCCACGCATTAATGGGTAGTTGCGAAGGGGCGAACACCAATTATCTTAAAACGCGTCGTTGAAAGAATGTGAAGGGCGGGTGGATTCAGATATCCCTGAGCACATTGGTAAACATGATAAATTTCAAAGTGGAAGGAATGCTAGCCGCGTTATCCTCCGGTGAGACGCCCTCTACCCTCCATTCTTGATCCCTGTGGCCGATCAGCTGCACAAACCAAGACTCCATTTCGTCCCTAGAGGAAAGACTGATGACTGGCCGAGGATCGCCGAAGAAACCCAAGAACGATCACTATCAATCAGTCCGCCCCAATTTGGCTGTGCTTCTTCTACAGACCCGTCGTTCGCTGCGTTAATTGTTGTTGGCTCGGGTTGTGGCTTTCGCTTGACGAATATATTAACATCACCCTCTTGAGCTGAGGACGTCCCAGAGGAAGGGCTCAGAGATCGTTGACGGGGAGGAGCGACCAGAAGAAGTTGAGGTTGATAAATTCGTCGAAGAATATTTAGAAAGGTGATTTGAGGAGAGGGACTCGCTCATCTTGAAGTTCCCCGCCGGTCGAGCAGCGCACTCGGCAAGACCATCGCAAGGGGTACTAGAGAGTCGAGCGGTCTTCTTCGTCCGCGCCAGCTTAAACTACCCTGCAAGGAGAGGGAAGGTCAGGACCACCCTAATCGATGATTCACAGAAGGGGGCGACAAAGTCGACCCTAGGCCTAACACCCCCTCCTCGCCTTGAAAAAGGAAAAAAGAATGTAAATTCAAGATCGTTCAAAAAATACCTGGAGTAGGGGAGAAATTAGGACGCAAGGTAATGTGCTCTTTGATCAGGAGAATCAGGCGAGCTGAAGTTGTTGAGCGACGAAGAGTAAGATCGTTCACTGGGGAGCACCTCGCCAGAGCCTCACCATTGATTTGACCGTTCCTCAAAGAAAATGAGATCGTCCTCAGAGAAAATGAAATCGTCCTCAGTGAAAACGAGATCGCCTTCAGAGAAAATGAGATCGCCTTCAGAGGAAATATGATCGCTTTCAGAGAAAAAGGGGTCGTAAAGGTGCTTGCTGAAGGAATGGGCACCATATATATAGGAAAAATCAAACCAGGCAGCGAAGCGATGTGACTCTTCATTTCGTAGCATTGATGCAGTCCTCGAGAGATGAACCGTCATCATAACAGCACTCCCGTTGGGAATCGCAAAGGACATCATTAATGAAACCTCGAAGAAAAGAAAGGTCACATCACACAAATAAATTACCACGTCATCAAAGGCAAGGGGCAGTTGTCCCAGTGAGTTGATCGATCACGAGAAACCTCTAGGTCGACCTCATGTATCCTCGAGCAGACAAAAGGTGGCAAGTAAAAATGCGATAACAAGCCTTTACCCGTCCCAAGGACGACTTCGGCTTGGGGGGCAAAGATCAACAACCCAGATTGACCCGTACAGTGATCCTACGATCACCTGCAAATCCTTGACACTATAAAAAGGGATTTGACCTCATCTGACAAGTACACACTATTCACGATATCGTTATTGTGCTCACACTCCCTTCTAACTTGGGCGTTGGAGTGTCATTGCAGGTACAACCTGCGTGGTTTCCTGACACGATCAGCAGAGACAACAAATCGACCTGATACCGAGGTCGTTCTTCAGCAAACGACCTGAGGTACAGTTCAATAAATAATATGGAAAAAATTAATATAACTACTAGATAATAAAATAATTAAAGGATATTATATTTACTCAAACCATTTAAGTAAATTCAATTTGAGAAGACAATTTAAAACTACTAAAATTTAATCAAAAATAAGAATCCAACTATAACCACATATATCTCTAATAGGAAAATATACATTAATAACTAATAAGTTGAAATTACCACAATTTTTTGACATATAAGTCTTTTTTCTTTTACGACTAATTTTTATAAAATATTGCATTAGAAATTTAATAGGAAAAATATATTTTTATTTTCTAGTGTTTTATATTACTCATATAATTATCTAATTTTGTATTTTCTTTTTTTGTTAATAGCAAGATACTCGTCTGAAAGTACGGCTCACTCCAGTTTTTATGTATTTCTCAAATATAATTCATTTTTAAATACGAAGAACAAGAATAAGATGTAGAAAATATAAAATGACATGAAAGGGTTAACACCCAAAATAAATTAAGTTTTTGGCCGAGGGGAGAGAGAGGAATACCAAGTGAAAATGGGGTCGAGGCAGCCATAAAGACACTAGGGCAGAGGAAATACTTGCCATAACGCGAGGAAGGTTCAGGGAGAAAATATGAGGATAAGATATTTGGAAGCCCCGTAGGAATGAAGATGAAGCACCAAGGTACTACGAGACTCGATTGGAAGTAGCCTCGACTATAGAGTGACACGGCTAAAGAACCAACAGCCAAAGACCGAAAGTGAGACATGGCCGAAGCAAGGAATACTTGCTTGTAGCGCAAGCATTCAATGCATGTGGACATACTACATTGAAGCGGTTAAGGTCAAGAATGTAGTACCAGGGTCACATGACTTGATTCTTCCATAAGATACTTGGTAAATTCTCAAAAAAATTATTTGAGGATTCATCTTATGAGAATGTGTATAAGATCCCATTTTCTCCCTATGAGAAGTCTTTGGCTAAGACAACTAGGTTATAAGAAGATTCTTACTTTTTGCTTATTAGGTTCTGAAGAGTATCTTCTCGCTGAATTGAGTTTCTTTGCTTGATATCACTTATGAAGTTCATCTAGCTTTCTTCATGTGTCTTCTATTGATCATCATTCATTTCTTGATAGGACACTTGTTTGTGTCTTTGATCTATTCAGGCTTATTTCACTGAGGAGGGTCTTCTTGACAAGTGAAGTCATTGTCACTTCATTGTTTTCTTCTTTGGTTCATTCTCAAGGCCTTCTTAGATAATGCTGTTCTCAACATATTACCTTCTGGAGATATGATTGAATGTTTCATGCACTTTAGATCACTCAAGAATATCCTTTAGATCCATAATTGATCAGATAACTTAAACACTTATCAAAATGGTTTGTTTCCACCAAAACCGATCCCAGGGATTTTGCCTCAACAGTGAACACTTGGGGCATGGAGCGGTAGAAGATAACATGGAGAAGTGTCGTAGAAACATAAGCGAATATATTTTGACCCCACTACCCGTGCTAGTGGAACAGTGGAACGTGCTTCCTAGTTTTTAAGGCCAAGATGTAATATAGTACGTTGATCTTTGATGATTCAGTTGTGAGCAGTTGTAGGCTCGTAATAGTCGTGGACGAAGGCTCGTATATGTATATAGTTGCCTTGTACATTTGTAAAAACACACTCATCCAATCAATACACAACCCTTTACTTAATTTACCTTTCCTTTATCGCTTTTCTTTGTTTTTATGCATTCCTAGTGTAGTTGTTCTCCTTCTACACCAGACCCTTTCTAAATTAGACTAGGAAACCACAGCTAAGAAGAGGTGTCCCTTTCTCAAGGTAGTCGCTTGATAAAAAAGGGATCACTGTTAGGAGTGCGAGTTAGCCAAAGTAACACCTAATCACGCCGAGTGCGCCGAGGAAACATCTAATCAGCAGATTAAGCAGCATATCAGCTAAGCACCAAAATCTGCACGACAACGGTTACTTTACATGATCATTGTGTGATAGAGAATATAGTTGAACATTTATTTCAATCATTTCAAAACTTTGATTTTAACAACTCAACTATATTTCTCTTTCAAGTGGGACAATCTTGCATTCTCAAATTTACATTCAGAATTGGAAGTGAGTAGCAAACGTAATTATTGGTTTATATATGTTTCATTTAAACATTCTCTTTCATATGTTTTGAGACTTATATTGAGAATACCATAGTCTTTCTAAAAAACTGTTATATACTTCCATATTATTCTATCTTATTATAAACAAATTTTGTAAAAGCCATAATTATCAAAATCCCAATTTTGCTAGCAGCTATCTTTACTTTACACCCTTACTCTAAATCATTATAAGCGGTATATTTAAGATTTTTTTTGGTTACTTTTGATATATTTGAAATATATATACTCAACATTTTTCTCTTACTAGTATATTTTGGCGCACCTTATGTTATTACTACTCCTTAATAGTTATGAAAGTTTAGACCATTTTCTGTTATATCCCCAATATATAATAGTAAAATTTAAGTCTCGTGTGTTTCTGCTGAGTGTAACCTAATTTTATCTCAAGTGCGTGTGCTATATTAGGCTTTACCATAGGTTAAAAGGGTTTAATTTCTAATCAATAATCCCATCCCATTGATGATGGAATTGTGCAATCAACTAAGCATCAATCAATCTTGTATGAATCCATATTTCTATTAGATTAAGCATTGATAAACTCCAATTTGGCGCATTTTTTAGAGATATTTTTGAGTTATTATTAGAGCAATTGTTACCAATTATTAACTTAATTTTTCTATTTATGCAGAAAAGATAAAAAAAAGAAATGCAAGTGAACTATTTGAACCATCTTATCTAATGTATATATTAGATTAGATAATATGGAGCAAGAGAAAAAGAAATTGGAGCAAAATAAAAGAAGAGGGCTTGAAAAGAAAGTCAACTTGATGCAGCCCATTATACTAAAGAAGAATAAGGCTACAATGAATTAAAGTGTGGTGAATTAATTTCTGATGCTAGACACTACTTGTGGGATGACCCTTACCTATTGAAAGTTTGTGGAGATAAGGTAATTAGGCGTTGTGTGCCTATGGATGAGGTAACTTCTATCATTGAGCATTGTCATTCTAAAGAGGTAGGCGGCCACTTTGGCCCAAATAGAACTGCATATAAAGTCTTGCAATGTGGTTTTTATTGGCCTACTATATTTAAAGATGCTCATGATTTTGTGAAAGCTTGTGATAGTTGTCAAAGGAGTGGCAATATTTCTAGCCGTCAAGAGATGCCCTTAAACAATATTTTGGTTTGTGAGATATTTGATGTTTGGGGTATTGACTTTATGGGGCCCTTCCCTAAATCTTTTTCAAATCAATATATTCTTGTTGCTGTAGATTATGTGTCTAAGTGGGTAGAAGCTGTAGCCTTACCCACTAATGATGCTCGGGTGGTGGTGAAATTTTTAAAGAAAAATATTTTTTGCCGATTTGGCACTCCCCGAGCCATTATTAGTGATGGTGGCACTCATTTTTGTAATAAACAATTTGAAAATCTTTTGAGCAAATATGGTGTCACTCATAAGGTAGCAACTCCTTACCATCCACAAACTAGTGGGCAAGTTGAAATTTCAAACAGAGAGCTGAAAAGGATTTTAGAAAAGACAGTTAGTGCATCAAGAAAAGACTGGTCTTTGAAACTTGATGATGCACTATGGGCCTATAGAACTGCTTTTAAAACTCCCATTGGGATGTCTCCTTACCGTCTTGTTTTTGGAAAAGCGTGTCATTTGCCTGTTGAATTAGAGCATAAAGCACTCTGAGCTTTAAAATTTCTAAACTTTGATGCCCAGCTTACAGGTGAAAACAGGTTGCTGCAGCTCGATGACTTGGATGAGCTCCGTCTGGGAGCTTATGAGAATGCCAAGTTATATAAGGAGCGGACTAAAAAGTGGCATGATAAGCGCATCCAGCAGCGTGAATTCCATGTTGGTGAGAAAGTTTTAATTTATAACTCACGTTTGCGTCTTTTTCCAGGAAAGTTGCGCTCAAGGTGGTATGGACCCTACACTATTACTCAGGTTTTTCCGTATGGAGTTCTTGAGGTATCTCATGAAGATGGTACCACTTTTAAAGTCAATGGTCACCGTGTGAAGCATTTTGAGGAAGGGTTACTCCAACTGAGCTATGTCACTGCCCTCAAGCATTTTGAGGATAAGCATCTTGAGCCTATTTGTTATATTTTTTCGTTGGTACCCAGATATAATTTTTACTTTTTTTGTTTGTGGTAACCATTTGAAATTGAATGTGGAGCAACTATTGAAAATTACAATTTCGTCCTATATTTTAGCTCTCTATGTTGTCAAGACTGAAATTTCGTCACATACTTTAGTTGTCTATCTTGTTAGGATGAAGAAAAAAAAAGAAGTGAATCATGTGGTTACAAAAATATTTTCATACAAAGAAAACAAAATAGGAGTTATCATGTACTTACATTTTCCTCCTATGAAAAAAAAATGAAAAAAAAATTGAATTTATCTACTCAAGAAAGAGCCAAAGGGCATACAAAAAAAAAGTTGACTCAATAAAAAAAAAAGTGAAGAAATGAAAGTGAAATTAGTTTGGAGTTTGGACAAAAATTGTAAAATAGATAGGAGCTCCATATTTGGTTTCAAAGGTTACTATTTGCTTATTATTTTTAGCCCTTTGATTATATCCCTTTCTTCTTGTTTCCTACCCTGCATGATTTCACCCCTGGCCCCATTACAACCCATGAAACCCCATCTTTTGCATGCATGTGAACTATTTAGTGGAGATTTGGTCAAATTACAAGCTTATGGTAATGTGTATTTTGTGGAAACTTGAGTGGATATTTCCCTAGTCCCTAAATACTTAGAGAGATTGTGAGCTAGTGCCCTTGTTCACAGAAATGTATTTTTCAGGGACATGAGCCTCTAACTGGGCAACCTTTTGACACCTCATATGTGATATATTATATATTGTCTGTCATTGTGCTGCTAGTTTTGAATCCCTTAGTTGGCTGTCTCTATTATTTATTTGAAAATTTTATTGAGCCAGAAAATTTGCTTGAGGACTAGCAAAAGTTTAGTGTGGGGGAGTTGATAAACTCCAATTTGGCGCATTTTTTAGAGATATTTTTGAGTTATTATTAGAGCAATTGTTACCAATTATTAACTTAATTTTTCTATTTATGCAGAAAAGATAAAAAAAAGAAATGCAAGTCAACTATTTGAACCATCTTATCTAATGTATATATTAGATTAGATAATATGGAGCAAGAGAAAAAGAAATTGGAGCAAAATAAAAGAAGAGGGCTTGAAAAGAAAGTCAACTTGATGCAGCCCATTATACTAAAGAAGAATAAGGCTACAATGAATTAAAGTGTGGTGAATTAATAGCCCAAAACTCACGCTGATGGAAGGAATGAATAAAGGGGGGTCCAAAATATAAAACATTGGAAGGCTAAGGCACATCCAGCGCAAGAGATAATCAAAAGGGGGCCCATGATTGAATTCAACAATTGGATGCACGAGACCCTAGGTGCCAATTAGTATAAATAATGCTGCAGCCTTGGAGAAAAGACACGGAAGAATTAAGATAGGCAGCACAAATTAAAGCACCACAGACTGTGACCGGAAGAGAAAAAGAGGAAGAAAAGGGCTGTGCACGGAAATCGAGGAGTGCTGCATGGCACACTGACGACGCGTACTGTCGATGGTAACTGACGCAGAGAGAGTTTTGGGTACCTGTTTTTGATACCGTGAGAGAGCTCAGGACCAGAAAAAGGAGACTAAATCCTGAAGATCAGAATTTTTCTGACATTCCGGGTTATTTTAATATTTGTAATTTATGACTCCTTATTTTGTTTCGTTGTTCTTGAACACTATGGATAGCTAAATCCTCTTCTAGGATCTTAGGTGGATCTTGCTTGATTAGAGACTTTTTTATGCTTTAATTTATACTTTGAATTCCTAGTTTTTATTTCAATTAATATTATCCTATTGTTTTATCACATAATTAGGATGACAACCCTTTGTATGTTTATAATCAATTAGTTGATTAGCGACTGTACTACAACTAGTTGGTGGACCTATAGGATAATTGAGACTATAATTAATGAATGACCAAACTTTAATTTAGTCTTCCAATCATTCAACCTTTTTGTACTTTATGCTTTTCTTAAATTTAAATTCTAGCATGACCAAACTAGGGTTAATTTAGGAAAAAGAATATTAATCACGAATGACCAAACAGATTAATAGTTTTTGTAAAGGGATTGGTAATTGAATAAAATAAGGGAATTCAGTTAGAATTAGACATAGAGGAATCGAAGCTAGCAAGTGAAACCGAGACCCTAGCCTTCTCTCCATTGATCGAACTTTCCAATTTTAATTGTTGCTATTTACTTCGTCTTATTTTAGTTTCTAATACAACCAAACACTCGTTCGTCTAAACAATAATTAATCTTAAATAGTTTGGTACTTATTAATTAATCCCTGTGGAGACGATATTTTTTATACTACTTCGGCAAAAGAGTACACTTGCTCTCAAGTGTGTTTTTGACGCAACAAGTATCACAGAAATTGATTAACTTAAAGCCTTTGAACAAGCGTCCCTAAACTATAATTAACTTAAAGTTTGAACTCTATCAAACCCTGTCAATCCCTAATCATAGCAAGTGAAATCAAGTGTTTCAATTTCTCTGAATAATCTCTATCAAACTACATATTTAATTAGGCAAAATCGATATTGAGCGCTAAAGGAAAACGCAAAATCGAAAATTCAAAAGTTATCATGAGATGAGATATTGAAAGGAAAGGGAATAATATTACTGAAAACAAATTAACATTGAAATCAGACCTCAAGATTCTTTACAAAATCCTAACCAGTGGATTAACATTAGGAATTGAGCTTTCCATGAACACAGAGAGCAACCAAGGTTCTATTTTTATTCCTTCTCTAAAACGTGACTACTATCCTGAAGTTCCTAAAACAAAATATAGGGGTTTACCTCAGATGGGCCTAAAATTGGGTCTAAAAGCCCGAGAACATTTGGCCCAATTCAGGAACAAGAAACTTTACAACTGAAAACAGTATCAATGATGGAGAAACATATCCTCCATTGAAGACTAGTGGCGGCATTAAATCAAGAGAAGGAACATCTGCTGGTTCGATTCGATCTTGCTTTAATCAAAGAAATCACAATTGTTGAAGATTTGCTGTCGGCATTATCAAAACAAACAATAGAGCAAAACATAACCGAGAAGGCGTACAAACATAAGACAGTGTTGGCAATTTCCATTTGATCATTCCTGCAATCATTATCAATCAATCAGGTTTTGTTGCCTCACTTATCAATCTAGTATAGACAAAACAACACTAGATTTAAAAATGAGAAATGAACCAACAAAAAATAGAGATGCAATGAATGAAAAATTATGATGAATGATCTAATTATATTGAAGTTGTATTGATGTAGTCCCCCATAGAATTCGATCATCAATCATAATCTAGTCGATAACACAATTACAAATGTGTGAACATATCATCATATAAATGAATTAGTGATTCATAGGTAGTGAAGTGGTCCTTATGTGTGCGCGTGTGTCTGTGTATGTGTGTGTATGAGAGAGAGAGAGAGAGAGAGAGAGAGAGAGCACGGAGAAGAAGAGAAATACCCTAATAATTTTGCCGAAGCGCCGCTGCCGTATGCAGATATTTTGAAAAATGGTGGCTGCAAGTACACATTTATATGAAGAGAACAAGAAGAGAATTTAGGGTTGGGTTAAGTTTTTACAAATTTATATTTATAATTAATATGGAAAAAATAGATATAACTCTCAGATAATAAAATAATTGTTATATTTACTCAAACCATTTAAGTAAATTCAATTTGAGAAGACAATTTAAAACTACTAAAATTTAATCAAAAATAAGAATTCAACTATAAGCACATATATCTCTAATAAGTTATAAGTAATTTAACATTAATAATTAATAGGAAAATATACATTAATAACTAATAAGTTGAAATTAACTCAATTTTTTGACATATATATCTTTTTTCTTTTACGACTAATTTTTATAAAATACTGCATTAGAAATTTAATAGGAAAATATATATTTTTATTTTCTAGTGTTTTATATTACTCGTATAATTATCTAATTTTGTATTTTCTTTTTTTGTTACTAGCAAGATACTCGTCTGAATGTACGGCTCACTCCAGTTTTTATGTATTTCTCAAATATAATTCATTTTTAAATATGAAGAATAAGAATAAGATGTACAAAATATAAAATGACATGAAAGGGTTAGCCCCCAAAATAAATTAGGTTTTTGGCCGAGGGGAGAGAGAGGAATACCAAGTGAAAATGGGGCCGAGGCAGCCATAAAGACACTAGGGCAGAGGAAATACTTGTCATAACGCGAGGAAGGTTCAGGCAGAACATATGAGGATAAGATATTGGAAGCCCCGTAGGATTGAAGATGAAGCACCAAGGTACTATGAGACTCGATTGGAAGTAGCCTCGACTACAGAGTGACACGGCTAAAGCACCAACAGCCGAAGGCCGAAAGTGAGACATGGCCGAGGCAATGAATACTTGCTTGGAGCGCAAGCATTCATCGCACGTGGACATACTACATTGAAGCGGTTAAGGTCAGGGAACAGAAGACATCGTGGAAACGGAGCAACTAAGGATGTACCCCACTAACCCGTGCTAGTGAGATCGAGTCACTTCAAGAATGTAGTACCAGGGTCACATGACTTGATTCTTCCATAAGATACTTGGTAAATTCTAAAAAAAATTATTTGAGGATTCATCTTATGAGAATGTGTATAAGATTCCATTTTCTCCCTATGATAAGTCTTTGGCTAAAACTTCTAGGTCATATGAAGATTCTTACTTTTTGCTTATTAACTTTTGAAGAGTATCTTCTTGCTGATTTAGTTTCTTAGCTTGATATCACTTATGAAGTTCATCTGGCTTTCTTCATGTGTCTTCTAGTGATCATCATTCATTTCTTGATAGGACACTTGTTTATGTCTTTGATCTATTCAGGCTTATTTCACTAAGGAGGGTCTTCTTGACAAGTGAAGTTATTGTCACTTCATTGTTTTCTTCTTTGGTTCATCCTCAAGGCCTTCTTAGATAATGCTATTTTCAACATATTACCTTCTTGAGATATGATTGAGTGTTTCATGCACTTTAGATCAGTCAAGAATATCCATTAGATCCATAATTGATCAGATAACTTAAACACTTATCAAAATGGTTTCTTTCAACCAAAACCAATCCCAGGGATTTTGCCTCAACAGTGGACACTTGGAGCGTGGAGCGGTTGAAGATAACATGGAGAAGTGTCGTAGAAACATAAGCGAATATATTTTGACCCCACAACCCGTGCTAGTGGAAGAGTGGAACGTGCTTCCTAGTTTTTAAGGCCTAGATGTAATATAGTACTTGACCGTTGATGATTCAGTTGTGAACAGTTGTAGGCTCGTAGTAGTCGTTGACGAAGGCTCGTGTATGTATATAGTTGCCTTGTACATTTGTAAAAACGCACTCATTCAATCAATACACAAGTCTTTACTTATTTTACCTTTCCTTTATCACTTTTTTTTTTTATGCATTCCTAGTGTAGTTGTTCTCCTTCTACACCTGACCCTTTCTAAACTAGACTAGGAACCAGCAGCTAAGAAACGGTGTCCCTTTCTCAAGGTAGTCGCTTGATCAAAAAAGGATCACTGTTAGGAGTGCGAGTTAGACAAAGTAACACCTAATCACGCCTAGTGCGCCGAGGAAACATCTAATCAACTGATTAAGCGGCATATCAGCTAACCACCAAAATCTGCAGGACAACGGTTACTTTACATGATCATTGTGTGATAGAGAATATAGTTGAACATTTATTTCAATCATTTCAAAATTTTGAATTTAACAACGCAACTATATTTCTCTTTCAAGTGGGACAATCTTGCATTCTTAAATTTACATTCAGAATTGGAAGTGAGTATAAAACGTAATTATTGGTTTATATATCTTTCATTTAAACATTCTCTTTCATATGTTTTGAGACTTATATTGAGAATACCATAGTCTTTCTAAAAAACTGTTATATACTTCCATATTATTCTATATTATTATAAAAAATTTTTGTAAAAGCGATAATTGTCAAAATCCCAATTTTGCTAGGAGCTATCTTTACTTTACACCCTTACTCTAAATCATAATAAGCGGTATATTTAAGATTTTTTTTGGTTACTTTTGATATATTTGAAATATATATACTCAACATTTTTCTCTAAGTACTATATTTTGGCGCATCTTATGTTATTACTACTCCTTAATAGTTATGAAATTTAGACCATTTTCTGTTATATCCTCACTATATAATAGTAAAATTTAAGTATTGTGTATTTCTGCTGAGTGTAACCTAATTTTATCTCAAGTGCGTGTGCTATATTAGGGTTTACCATAGGTTAAAAGGGTTTAATTTCTAATCAATATTCCCATCCCATTGATCATGGAATTGTCCACTCAATTAAGCATCAATCAATCTTGTATGAATACATATTTCTATTAGATTAAGCATCACAGAAATTGATTAACTTAAAGCCTTTGAACAAGCGTCCCTAAACTATAATTAACTTAAAGTTTGAACTCTATCAAACCCTGTCAATCCCTAATCATAGCAAGTGAAATCATGTGTTTCAATTTCTCTGAATAATCTCTCTCAAACTACATATTTAATTACGCAAAATTGAAATTGAGCGCTAAAGCAAAACGCAAAATCGAAAATGCAAAAGTTATCATGAGATGAGATATTGAAAGGAAAGGGAATAATATTACTGAAAACAAATTAACATTGAAATCAGACCTCAAGATTCTTTACAAAATCCTAACCAGTGGATTAACATTAGGAATTGAGCTTTCCATGAACACAGAGAGCAACCAAGGTTCTATTTTTATTCCTTCTCTAAAACGTGACTACTATCCTGAAGTTCCTAAAACAAAATATAGGGTTTTACCTCAGATGGGCCTAAAATTGGGTCTAAAAGTCCAAGAACATTTAGCCCAATTAAGGAACAAGAAACTTCAAAACTGAAAACAGTATCAATGAAGGAGAAACATATCCTCCATTGAAGACTAGTGGCCGCATTAAATCAAGAGGAGGAACATCTGTTGGTTCGATTCGACCTTGCTTTAATCAAGGAAATCACAATTGTTGAAGATCTACTGTCGGCATTATCAAAACAAACAATAGAGCAAAACATAACCGAGAAGGCGTACAAACATAAGACAATGTTGGAAATTTCCATTTGATCATTCCTGCAATCATTATCAATCAATCAGGTTTTGTTGCCTCACTTATGAATCTAGTATAGACAAAACAACACTAGATTTGAAAATGAGAAATGAACCAACAAAAAATAGAGATGCAATGAATGGCAAATTATGATGAATGATCTAATCACAGTGAAGTTGTATTGATGTAGTCCCCCTTAGAATTCGATCATCAATCATAATCTAGTCGATAACACAATTACAAATGTGTGAACATATCATCATATAAATGAATTAGTGATTCATAGATAGTGAAGTGGTGCTTTTGTGTGCGCGTGTGTCTGTGTATGTGTGTGTATGAGAGAGAGAGAGAGAGAGAGAGAGATAGAGAGCACGGAGAAGAAGAGAAATACCCTAATAATTTTGCCGAAGCGCCGCTGCCGTATGCAAATATTCTGAAAAATGGTGGCTGCAAGTACACATTTATATGAAGAGAACAAGAAGAGAATTTAGGGTTGGGTTAAGTTTTTACAAATTTATATTTATAAATAATATGGAAAAAATAGATATAACTCTCAGATAATAAAATAATTGTTATATTTACTCAAACCATTTAAGTAAATTCAATTTGAGAAGACAATTTAAAACTACTAAAATTTAATCAAAAATAAGAATTCAACTATAACCACATATATCTCTAATAAGTTATAAATAATTTAACATTAATAATTAATAGGAAAATATACATTAATAACTAATAAGTGGAAATTAACTCAATTTTTTGACATATATATCTTTTTTCTTTTACGACTAATTTTTATAAATACTGCATTAGAAATTTAATAGGAAAATATATATTTTTATTCTCTAGTGTTTTATATTACTCGTATAATTATCTAATTTTGTATTTTCTTTTTTTGTTACTAGCAAGATACTCGTCTGAATGTACGGCTCACTCCAGTTTTTATGTATTTCTCAAATATAATTCATTTTTAAATATGAAGAATAAGAATAAGATGTACAAAATATAAAATGACATGAAAGGGTTAACACCCAAAATAAATTAAGTTTTTGGCCGAGGGGAGAGAGAGGAATACCAAGTGAAAATGGGGTCGAGGCAGCCATAAAGACACTAGGGCAGAGGAAATACTTGTCATAACGCGAGGAAGGTTCAGGCAGAACATATGAGGATAAGATATTGGAAGCCCCGTAGGACTGAAGATGAAGCACCAAGGTACTATGAGACTCGATTGGAAGTAGCCTCGACTACAGAGTGACACGGCTAAAGCACCAACAGCCGAAGGCCGAAAGTGAGACATGGCCGAGGCAAGGAATACTTGCTTGGAGCGCAAGCATTCATCGCACGTGGACATACTACATTGAATCGGTTAAGGTCAGGGAACAGAAGACATCGTGGAAACGGAGTGACTAAGGATGTACCCCACTAACCCGTGCTAGTGAGATCGAGTCACTTCAAGAATGTAGTACCAGGGTCACACGACTTGATTCTTCCATAAGATACTTGGTAAATTCTCAAAAAAAAAATTTGAGGATTCATCTTCTGAGAATGTGTATAAGATTCCATTTTCTCCCTATGATAAGTCTTTGGCTAAAACTTCTAGGTCATAAGAAGATTCTTACTTTTTCCTTATTAGCCTCTGAAGAGTATCTTCTTGCTGAATTGAGTTTCTTTGCTTGATATCATTTATGAACTTCATCTGGCTTTCTTCATGTGTCTTCTATTGATCATCATTCATTTCTCGATAGGACACTAGTTTATGTCTTTGATCTATTCAGGCTTATTTCACTGAGGAGGGTCTTCTTGACAACTGAAGTTATTGTCACTTCATTGTTTTCTTCTTTGGTTCATTCTCAAGGCCTTCTTAGATAATGCTATTCTCAACATATTACCTTCTTGAGATATGATTGAATGTTTCATGCACTTTAGATCACTCAAGAATATCCATTAGATCCATAATTGATCAGATAACTTAAGCACTTATCAAAATGGTTTGTTTCAACCAAAATCGATCCCAGGGATTTTACCTCAATAGTGGACACTTGGAGCGTGGAGCGGTTGAAGATAACATGGAGAAGTGTCGTAGAAACATAAGCGAATATATTTTGACCCCACTACCCGTGCTAGTGGAAGAGTGGAACATGCTTCCAAGTTTTTAAGGCCTAGATGTAATATAGTACTTGACCGTTGATGATTCAGTTGTGAGCAGTTGTAGGCTCGTAGTAGTCGTTGACGAAGGCTCGTGTATGTATATAGTTGCCTTGTACATTTGTAAAAACACACTCATTCAATCAATACACAAGTCTTTACTTATTTTACCTTTCCTTTATCACTTTTCTTTAATTTTATGCATTCCTAGTGTATTTGTTCTCCTTCTACACCAGACCCTTTCTAAACTAGAGTAGGAACCCGCAGCTAAGAAACGGTGTCCCTTTCTCAAGGTAGTCGCTTGATCAAAAAAGGATCACTGTTAGGAGTGCGAGTTAGCCAAAGTAACACCTAATCACGCCTAGTGCGCCGAGGAAACATCTAATCAACTGATTAAGCGGCATATCAGCTAACCACCAAAATCTGCAGGACAACGGTTACTTTACATGATCATTGTGTGATAGAGAATATAGTTGAACATTTATTTCAATCATTTCAAAATTTTGAATTTAACAACGCAACTATATTTCTCTTTCAAGTGGGACAATCTTGCATTCTTAAATTTACATTCAGAATTGGAAGTGAGTATAAAATGTAATTATTGGTTTATATATCTTTCATTTAAACATTCTCTTTCATATGTTTTGAGACTTATATTGAGAATACCATAGTCTTTCTAAAAAAATGTTATATACTTCCATATTATTCTATATTATTATAAAAAAAAATTGTAAAAGCGATAATTATCAAAATCCCAATTTTGCTGGGAGCTATCTTTACTTTACACCCTTACTCTAAATCATAATAAGCGGTATATTTAAGATTTTTTTTGGTTACTTTTGATATATTTGAAATATATATACTCAACATTTTTCTCTAACTACTATATTTTGGCGCATCTTATGTTATTACTACTCCTTAATAGTTATGAAATTTAGACTATTTTCTGTTATATCCTCACTATATAATAGTAAAATTTAAGTCTTGTGTATTTTTGCTGAGTGTAACCTAATTTTATCTCAGGTGCGTGTGCTATATTAGGGTTTACCATAGGTTAAAAGGGTTTAATTTCTAATCAATATTCCCATCCCATTGATCATGGAATTGTCCACTCAATTAAGCATCAATCAATCTTGTATGAATACATATTTCTATTAGATTAAGCATCACAGAAATTGATTAACTTGAAGCCTTTGAACAAGCGTCCCTAAACTATAATTAACTTAAAGTTTGAACTCTATCAAACCCTGTCAATCCCTAATCATAGCAAGTGAAATCATGTGTTTCAATTTCTCTGAATAATCTCTCTCAAACTACATATTTAATTACGCAAAATCGAAATTGAGCGCTAAAGCAAAACACAAAATCGAAAATGCAAAAGTTATCATGAGATGAGATATTGAAAGGAAAGGGAATAATATTACTGAAAACAAATTAACATTGAAATCAGACCTCAAGATTCTTTACAAAATCCTAACCAGTGGATTAACATTAGGAATTGAGCTTTCCATGAACACAGAGAGCAACCAAGGTTCTATTTTTATTCCTTCTCTAAAACGTGACTACTATCCTGAAGTTCCTAAAACAAAATATAGGGTTTTACCTCAAATGGGCCTAAAATTGGGTCTAAAAGCCCAAGAACATTTAGCCCAATTAAGGAACAAGAAACTTCAAAACTGAAAACAGTATCAATGAAGGAGAAACATATCCTCCATTGAAGACTAGTGGCCGCATTAAATCAAGAGGAGGAACATCTGTTGGTTCGATTCGACCTTGCTTTAATCAAGGAAATCACAATTGTTGAAGATCTACTGTCGGCATTATCAAAACAAACAATAGAGCAAAACATAACCGAGAAGGCGTACAAACATAAGACAATGTTGGCAATTTCCATTTGATCATTCCTGCAATCATTATCAATCAATCAGGTTTTGTTGCCTCACTTATGAATCTAGTATAGACAAAACAACACTAGATTTGAAAATGAGAAATGAACCAACAAAAAATAGAGATGCAATGAATGGCAAATTATGATGAATGATCTAATCACAGTGAAGTTGTATTGATGTAGTCCCCCTTAGAATTCGATCATCAATCATAATCTAGTCGATAACACAATTACGAATGTGTGAACATATCATCATATAAATGAATTAGTGATTCATAGATAGTGAAGTGGTGCTTATGTGTGCGCGTGTGTCTGTGTATGTGTGTGTATGAGAGAGAGAGAGAGAGAGATAGAGAGCACGGAGAAGAAGACAAATACCCTAATAATTTTGCCGAAGCGCCGCTGCCGTATGCAAATATTCTGAAAAATGGTGGCTGCAAGTACACATTTATATGATGAGAACAAGAAGAGAATTTAGGGTTGGGTTAAGTTTTTAAAAATTTATATTTATAAATAATATGGAAAAAATAGATATAACTCTCAGATAATAAAATAATTGTTATATTTACTCAATCCATTTAAGTAAATTCAATTTGAGAAGACAATTTAAAACTACTAAAATTTAATCAAAAATAAGAATTCAACTATAACCACATATATCTCTAATAAGTTATAAATAATTTAACATTAATAATTAATAGGAAAATATTCATTAATAACTAATAAGTGGAAATTAACTCAATTTTTTGACATATATATCTTTTTTCTTTTACGACTAATTTTTATAAAATACTGCATTAGAAATTTAATAGGAAAATATATATTTTTATTCTCTAGTGTTTTATATTACTCGTATAATTATCTAATTTTGTATTTTCTTTTTTTGTTACTAGCAAGATACTCGTCTGAATGTACGGCTCACTCCAGTTTTTATGTATTTCTCAAATATAATTCATTTTTAAATATGAAGAATAAGAATAAGATGTACAAAATATAAAATGACATGAAAGGGTTAACACCCAAAATAAATTAGGTTTTTGGCCGAGGGGAGAGAGAGGAATACCAAGTGAAAATGGGGTCGAGGCAGCCATAAAGACACTAGGGCAGAGGAAATACTTGTCATAACGCGAGGAAGGTTCAGGCAGAACATATGAGGATAAGATATTGGAAGCCCCGTAGGACTGAAGATGAAGCACCAAGGTACTACGAGACTCGATGGGAAGTAGCCTCGACTGCAGAGTGACACATCTAAAGCACGAACAGCCGAAGGCCGAAAGTGAGACATGGCCGAGGCAAGGAATACTTGCTTGGAGCGCAAGCATTCAACGCACGTGGACATACTTCATTGAAGCGGTTAAGGTCAGGGAACAGAAGACATCGTGGAAACGGAGCGACTAAGGATGTACCCCACTAACCCGTGCCAGTGAGATCGAGTCACTTCAAGAATGTAGTACCAGGGTCACATGACTTGATTCTTCCATAAGATACTTGGTAAATTCTCAAAAAAATTATTTGAGGATTCATCTTATGAGAATGTGTATAAGATTCCATTTTCTCCCTATGATAAGTCTTTGGCCAAAACTTCTAGGTCATAAGAAGATTCTTACTTTTTGCTTATTAGCTTCTGAAGAGTATCTTCTTGCTGAATTGAGTTTCTTTGCTTGATATCATTTATGAACTTCATCTGGCTTTCTTCATGTGTCTTCTATTGATCATCATTCATTTCTCGATAGGACACTAGTTTATGTCTTTGATCTATTCAGGCTTATTTCACTGAGGAGGGTCTTCTTGACAACTGAAGTTATTGTCACTTCATTGTTTTCTTCTTTGGTTCATCCTCAAGGCCTTCTTAGATAATGCTATTCTCAACATATTACCTTCTTGAGATATGATTGAATGTTTCATGCACTTTAGATCACTCAAGAATATCCATTAGATCCATAATTGATCAGATAACTTAAGCACTTATCAAAATGGTTTGTTTCAACCAAAATCGATCCCAGGTATTTTACCTCAAAAGTGGACACTTGGAGCGTGGAGCGGTTGAAGATAACATGGAGAAGTGTCGTAGAAACATAAGCGAATATATTTTGACCCCACTACCCGTGCTAGTGGAAGAGTGGAACATGCTTCCAAGTTTTTAAGGCCTAGATGTAATATAGTACTTGACCGTTGATGATTCAGTTGTGAACAGTTGTAGGCTCGTAGTAGTCGTTGACGAAGGCTCGTGTATGTATATAGTTGCCTTGTACATTTGTAAAAACACACTCATTCAATCAATACACAAGTCTTTACTTATTTTACCTTTCCTTTATCACTTTTCTTTAATTTTATGCATTCCTAGTGTATTTGTTCTCCTTCTACACCAGACCCTTTCTAAACTAGAGTAGGAACCCGCAGCTAAGAAACGGTGTCCCTTTCTCAAGGTAGTCGCTTGATCAAAAAAGGATCACTGTTAGGAGTGCGAGTTAGCCAAAGTAACACCTAATCACGCCTAGTGCGCCGAGGAAACATCTAATCAACTGATTAAGCGGCATATCAGCTAACCACCAAAATCTGCAGGACAACGGTTACTTTACATGATCATTGTGTGATAGAGAATATAGTTGAACATTTATTTCAATCATTTCAAAATTTTGAATTTAACAACGCAACTATATTTCTCTTTCAAGTGGGACAATCTTGCATTCTTAAATTTACATTCAGAATTGGAAGTGAGTATAAAATGTAATTATTGGTTTATATATCTTTCATTTAAACATTCTCTTTCATATGTTTTAAGACTTATATTGAGAATACCATAGTCTTTCTAAAAAAATGATATATACTTCCATATTATTCTATATTATTATAAAAAAATTTTGTAAAAGCGATAATTATCAAAATCCCAATTTTGCTAGGAGCTATCTTTAATTTACACCCTTACTCTAAATCATAATAAGCGGTATATTTAAGATTTTTTTTGGTTACTTTTGATATATTTGAAATATATATACTCAACATTTTTCTCTAACTACTATATTTTGGCGCATCTTATGTTATTACTACTCCTTAATAGTTATGAAATTTAGACCATTTTCTGTTATATCCTCACTATATAATAGTAAAATTTAAGTCTTGTGTATTTCTGCTGAGTGTAACCTAATTTTATCTCAGGTGCGTGTGCTATATTAGGGTTTACCATAGGTTAAAAGGGTTTAATTTCTAATCAATATTCCCATCCCATTGATCATGGAATTGTCCAGTCAATTAAGCATCAATCAATCTTGTATGAATACATATTTCTATTAGATTAGACATCACAGAAATTGATTAACTTAAAGCCTTTGAACAAGCGTCCCTAAACTATAATTAACTTAAAGTTTGAACTCTATCAAACCCTGTCAATCCCTAATCATAGCAAGTGAAATCATGTGTTTCAATTTCTCTGAATAATCTCTCTCAAACTACATATTTAATTACGCAAAATCGAAATTGAGCGCTAAAGCAAAACGCAAAATCGAAAATGCAAAAGTTATCATGAGATGAGATATTGAAAGGAAAGGGAATAATATTACTGAAAACAAATTAACATTGAAATCAGACCTCAAGATTCTTTACAAAATCCTAACCAGTGGATTAACATTAGGAATTGAGCTTTCCATGAACACAGAGAGCAACCAAGGTTCTATTTTTATTCCTTCTCTAAAACGTGACTACTATCCTGAAGTTCCTAAAACAAAATATAGGGTTTTACCTCAGATGGGCCTAAAATTGGGTCTAAAAGCCCAAGAACATTTAGCCCAATTAAGGAACAAGAAACTTCAAAACTGAAAACAGTATCAATGAAGGAGAAACATATCCTCCATTGAAGACTAGTGGCCGCATTAAATCAAGAGGAGGAGCATCTGTTGGTTCGATTCGACCTTGCTTTAATCAAGGAAATCACAATTGTTGAAGATCTACTGTCGGCATTATCAAAACAAACAATAGAGCAAAACATAACCGAGAAGGCGTACAAACATAAGACAATGTTGGCAATTTCCATTTGATCATTCCTGCAATCATTATCAATCAATCAGGTTCTGTTGCCTCACTTATGAATCTAGTATAGACAAAACAACACTAGATTTGAAAATGAGAAATGAACCAACAAAAAATAGAGATGCAATGAATGGCAAATTATGATGAATGATCTAATCACAGTGAAGTTGTATTGATGTAGTCCCCCTTAGAATTCGATCATCAATCATAATCTAGTCGATAACACAATTACGAATGTGTGAACATATCATCATATAAATGAATTAGTGATTCATAGATAGTGAAGTGGTGCTTATGTGTGCGCGTGTGTCTGTGTATGTGTGTGTATGAGAGAGAGAGAGAGAGAGAGAGAGAGAGAGATAGAGAGCACGGAGAAGAAGAGAAATACCCTAATAATTTTGCCGAAGCGCCGCTGCCGTATGCAAATATTCTGAAAAATGGTGGCTGCAAGTACAAATTTATATGAAGAGAACAAGAAGAGAATTTAGGGTTGGGTTAAGTTTTTACAAATTTATATTTATAAATAATATGGAAAAAATAGATATAACTCTCAGATAATAAAATAATTGTTATATTTACTCAAACCATTTAAGTAAATTCAATTTGAGAAGACAATTTAAAACTACTAAAATTTAATCAAAAATAAGAATTCAACTATAACCACATATATCTCTAATAAGTTATAAATAATTTAACATTAATAATTAATAGGAAAATATTCATTAATAACTAATAAGTGGAAATTAACTCAATTTTTTGACATATATATCTTTTTTCTTTTACGACTAATTTTTATAAAATACTGCATTAGAAATTTAATAGGAAAATATATATTTTTATTCTCTAGTGTTTTATATTACTCGTATAATTATCTAATTTTGTATTTTCTTTTTTTGTTACTAGCAAGATACTCGTCTGAATGTACGGCTCACTCCAGTTTTTATGTATTTCTCAAATATAATTCATTTTTAAATATGAAGAATAAGAATAAGATGTACAAAATATAAAATGACATGAAAGGGTTAACACCCAAAATAAATTAGGTTTTTGGCCGAGGGGAGAGAGAGGAATACCAAGTGAAAATGGGGTCGAGGCAGCCATAAAGACACTAGGGCAGAGGAAATACTTGTCATAACGCGAGGAAGGTTCAGGCAGAACATATGAGGATAAGATATTGGAAGCCCCGTAGGACTGAAGATGAAGCACCAAGGTACTACGAGACTCGATGGGAAGTAGCCTCGACTGCAGAGTGACACATCTAAAGCACGAACAGCCGAAGGCCGAAAGTGAGACATGGCCGAGGCAAGGAATACTTGCTTGGAGCGCAAGCATTCAACGCCCGTGGACATACTTCATTGAAGCGGTTAAGGTCAGGGAACAGAAGACATCGTGGAAACGGAGCGACTAAGGATGTACCCCACTAACCCGTGCCAGTGAGATCGAGTCACTTCAAGAATGTAGTACCAGGGTCACATGACTTGATTCTTCCATAAGATACTTGGTAAATTCTCAAAAAAATTATTTGAGGATTCATCTTATGAGAATGTGTATAAGATTCCATTTTCTCCCTATGATAAGTCTTTGGCCAAAACTTCTAGGTCATAAGAAGATTCTTACTTTTTGCTTATTAGCTTCTGAAGAGTATCTTCTTGCTGAATTGAGTTTCTTTGCTTGATATCATTTATGAACTTCATCTGGCTTTCTTCATGTGTCTTCTATTGATCATCATTCATTTCTCGATAGGACACTAGTTTATGTCTTTGATCTATTCAGGCTTATTTCACTGAGGAGGGTCTTCTTGACAACTGAAGTTATTGTCACTTCATTGTTTTCTTCTTTGGTTCATCCTCAAGGCCTTCTTAGATAATGCTATTCTCAACATATTACCTTCTTGAGATATGATTGAATGTTTCATGCACTTTAGATCACTCAAGAATATCCATTAGATCCATAATTGATCAGATAACTTAAGCACTTATCAAAATGGTTTGTTTCAACCAAAATCGATCCCAGGTATTTTACCTCAAAAGTGGACACTTGGAGCGTGGAGCGGTTGAAGATAACATGGAGAAGTGTCGTAGAAACATAAGCGAATATATTTTGACCCCACTACCCGTGCTAGTGGAAGAGTGGAACATGCTTCCAAGTTTTTAAGGCCTAGATGTAATATAGTACTTGACCGTTGATGATTCAGTTGTGAACAGTTGTAGGCTCGTAGTAGTCGTTGACGAAGGCTCGTGTATGTATATAGTTGCCTTGTACATTTGTAAAAACACACTCATTCAATCAATACACAAGTCTTTAATTATTTTACCTTTCCTTTATCACTTTTCTTTAATTTTATGCATTCCTAGTGTAGTTGTTCTCCTTCTACACCAGACCCTTTCTAAACTAGACTAGGAACTCGCAGCTAAGAAACGGTGTCCCTTTCTCAAGGTAGTCGCTTGATCAAAAAAGGATCACTGTTAGGAGTGCGAGTTAGCCAAAGTAACACCTAATCACGCCTAGTGCGCCGAGGAAACATCTAATCAACTGATTAAGCGGCATATCAGCTAACCACCAAAATCTGCAGGACAACGGTTACTTTACATGATCATTGTGTGATAGAGAATATAGTTGAACATTTATTTCAATCATTTCAAAATTTTGAATTTAACAACGCAACTATATTTCTCTTTCAAGTGGGACAATCTTGCATTCTTAAATTTACATTCAGAATTGGAAGTGAGTATAAAATGTAATTATTGGTTTATATATCTTTCATTTAAACATTCTCTTTCATATGTTTTAAGACTTATATTGAGAATACCATAGTCTTTCTAAAAAAATGATATATACTTCCATATTATTCTATATTATTATAAAAAAATTTTGTAAAAGCGATAATTATCAAAATCCCAATTTTGCTAGGAGCTATCTTTAATTTACACCCTTACTCTAAATCATAATAAGCGGTATATTTAAGATTTTTTTTGGTTACTTTTGATATATTTGAAATATATATACTCAACATTTTTCTCTAACTAATATATTTTGGCGCATCTTATGTTATTACTACTCCTTAATAGTTATGAAATTTAGACCATTTTCTGTTATATCCTCACTATATAATAGTAAAATTTAAGTCTTGTGTATTTCTGCTGAGTGTAACCTAATTTTATCTCAGGTGCGTGTGCTATATTAGGGTTTACCATAGGTTAAAAGGGTTTAATTTCTAATCAATATTCCCATCCCATTGATCATGGAATTGTCCAGTCAATTAAGCATCAATCAATCTTGTATGAATACATATTTCTATTAGATTAAGCATCACAGAAATTGATTAACTTAAAGCCTTTGAACAAGCGTCCCTAAACTATAATTAACTTAAAGTTTGAACTCTATCAAACCCTGTCAATCCCTAATCATAGCAAGTGAAATCATGTGTTTCAATTTCTCTGAATAATCTCTCTCAAACTACATATTTAATTACGCAAAATCGAAATTGAGCGCTAAAGCAAAACGCAAAATCGAAAATGCAAAAGTTATCATGAGATGAGATATTGAAAGGAAAGGGAATAATATTACTGAAAACAAATTAACATTGAAATCAGACCTCAAGATTCTTTACAAAATCCTAACCAGTGGATTAACATTAGGAATTGAGCTTTCCATGAACACAGAGAGCAACCAAGGTTCTATTTTTATTCCTTCTCTAAAACGTGACTACTATCCTGAAGTTCCTAAAACAAAATATAGGGTTTTACCTCAGATGGGCCTAAAATTGGGTCTAAAAGCCCAAGAACATTTAGCCCAATTAAGGAACAAGAAACTTCAAAACTGAAAACAGTATCAATGAAGGAGAAACATATCCTCCATTGAAGACTAGTGGCCGCATTAAATCAAGAGGAGGAGCATCTGTTGGTTCGATTCGACCTTGCTTTAATCAAGGAAATCACAATTGTTGAAGATCTACTGTCGGCATTATCAAAACAAACAATAGAGCAAAACATAACCGAGAAGGCGTACAAACATAAGACAATGTTGGCAATTTCCATTTGATCATTCCTGCAATCATTATCAATCAATCAGGTTCTGTTGCCTCACTTATGAATCTAGTATAGACAAAACAACACTAGATTTGAAAATGAGAAATGAACCAACAAAAAATAGAGATGCAATGAATGGCAAATTATGATGAATGATCTAATCACAGTGAAGTTGTATTGATGTAGTCCCCCTTAGAATTCGATCATCAATCATAATCTAGTCGATAACACAATTACGAATGTGTGAACATATCATCATATAAATGAATTAGTGATTCATAGATAGTGAAGTGGTGCTTATGTGTGCGCGTGTGTCTGTGTATGTGTGTGTATGAGAGAGAGAGAGAGAGAGAGAGAGAGAGATAGAGAGCACGGAGAAGAAGAGAAATACCCTAATAATTTTGCCGAAGCGCCGCTGCCGTATGCAAATATTCTGAAAAATGGTGGCTGCAAGTACAAATTTATATGAAGAGAACAAGAAGAGAATTTAGGGTTGGGTTAAGTTTTTACAAATTTATATTTATAAATAATATGGAAAAAATAGATATAACTCTCAGATAATAAAATAATTGTTATATTTACTCAAACCATTTAAGTAAATTCAATTTGAGAAGACAATTTAAAACTACTAAAATTTAATCAAAAATAAGAATTCAACTATAACCACATATATCTCTAATAAGTTATAAATAATTTAACATTAATAATTAATAGGAAAATATACATTAATAACTAATAAGTGGAAATTAACTCAATTTTTTGACATATATATCTTTTTTCTTTTACGACTAATTTTTATAAAATACTGCATTAGAAATTTAATAGGAAAATATATATTTTTATTCTCTAGTGTTTTATATTACTCGTATAATTATCTAATTTTGTATTTTCTTTTTTTGTTACTAGCAAGATACTCGTCTGAATGTACGGCTCACTCCAGTTTTTATGTATTTCTCAAATATAATTCATTTTTAAATATGAAGAATAAGAATAAGATGTACAAAATATAAAATGACATGAAAGGGTTAACACCCAAAATAAATTAGGTTTTTGGCCGAGGGGAGAGAGAGGAATACCAAGTGAAAATGGGGTCGAGGCAGCCATAAAGACACTAGGGCAGAGGAAATACTTGTCATAACGCGAGGAAGGTTCAGGCAGAACATATGAGGATAAGATATTGGAAGCCCCGTAGGACTGAAGATGAAGCACCAAGGTACTACGAGACTCGATGGGAAGTAGCCTCGACTGCAGAGTGACACATCTAAAGCACCAACAGCCGAAGGCCGAAAGTGAGACATGGCCGAGGCAAGGAATACTTGCTTGGAGCGCAAGCATTCAACGCACGTGGACATACTTCATTGAAGCGGTTAAGGTCAGGGAAAAGAAGACATCGTGGAAACGGAGCGACTAAGGATGTACCCCACTAACCCGTGCCAGTGAGATCGAGTCACTTCAAGAATGTAGTACCAGGGTCACACGACTTGATTCTTCCATAAGATACTTGGTAAATTCTCAAAAAATTTATTTGAGGATTCATCTTATGAGAATGTGTATAAGATTCCATTTTCTCCCTATGATAAGTCTTTGGCCAAAACTTCTAGGTCATAAGAAGATTCTTACTTTTTGCTTATTAGCTTCTGAAGAGTATCTTCTTGCTGAATTGAGTTTCTTAGCTTGATATCACTTATGAAGTACATCTGGCTTTCTTCATGTGTCTTCTATTGATCATCATTCATTTCTTGATAGGACACTTGTTTATGTCTTTGATTTATTCAGGCTTATTTCACTGAGAAGGGTCTTCTTGACAACTGAAGTTATTGTCACTTCATTGTTTTCTTCTTTGGTTCATCCTCAAGGCCTTCTTAGATAATGCTATTCCCAACATATTACCTTCTTGAGATATGATTGAGTGTTTCATGCACTTTAGATCACTCAAGAATATCCATTAGATCCATAATTGATCAGATAACTTAAACACTTATCAAAATGGTTTGTTTCAACTAATACCGATCCCAGGGATTTTGCCTCAACAGTGGACAGTTGGAGCGTGGAGCGGTTGAAGATAACATGGAGAAGTGTCGTAGAAACATAAGCGAATATATTTTGACCCCACTACCCGTGCTAGTGGAAGAGTGGAACGTGCTTCCTAGTTTTCAAGGCCTAGATGTAATATAGTTCTTGACCGTTGATGATTCAGTTGTTAACAGTTGTAGGCTCGTAGTAGTCGTTGACGAAGGCTCGTGTTTGTATATAGTTGCCTTGTACATTTGTAAAAACGCACTCATTCAATCAATACACAAGTCTTTTCTTATTTTACCTTTCTTTTATCGCTTTTCATTATTTTTATGCATTCCTAGTTTAGTAGTTCTCCTTCTACACCAGACCCTTTCTAAACTAGACTAGGAACCCGCAGCTAAGAAACGGTGTCCCTTTCTCATAGTTGTCGCTTGATCAACAAAGGGATCACTATTAGGAGTGCGAGTTAGCCAAAGTAACACCTAATCACGCCTAGTGCGCCGAGGAAACATCTAATCAACTGATTAAGCGGCATATGAGCTAACCACCAAAATCTCCAGGACAACGGTTACTTTACATGATCATTGTGTGATAGAGAATATAGTTGAACATTTATTTCAATCATTTCAAAATTTTGAATTTAACAACGCAACTATATTTTTCTTTCAAGTGGGACAATCTTGCATTCTTAAATTTACATTCAGAATTGGAAGTGAGTATAAAACGTAATTATTGGTTTATATATCTTTCATTTAAACATTCTCTTTCATATGTTTCGAGACTTATATTGAGAATACCATAGTCTTTCTAAAAAACTGTTATATACTTCCATATTATTCTATATTATTATAAACAAATTTTGTAAAAGCGATAATTATCAAAATCCCAATTTTGCTAGCAGCTGTCTTTACTTTACACCCTTACTCTATATCATTATAAGCGGTATATTTAAGATTTTTTTTGGTTACTTTTGATATATTTGAAATATATATACTCAACATTTTTCTCTAACTACTATATTTTGGCGCATCTTATGTTATTACTACTCCTTAATAGTTATGAAATTTAGACCATTTTCTGTTATATCCTCACTATATAATAGTAAAATTTAAGTCTTGTGTATTTCTGCTGAGTGTAACCTAATTTTATCTCAAGTGCGTGTGCTATATTAGGGTTTACCATAGGTTAAAAGGGTTTAATTTCTAATCAATATTCCCATCCCATTGATCATGGAATTGTCCAATCAATTAAGCATCAATCAATCTTGTATGAATACATATTTCAATTAGATTAAGCATCACAGAAATTGATTAACTTAAAGCCTTTGAACAAGCGTCCCTAAACTATAATTAACTTAAAGTTTGAACTCTATCAAACCCTGTCAATCCCTAATCATAGCAAGTGAAATCATGTGTTTCAATTTCTCTGAATAATCTCTCTCAAACTACATATTTAATTACGCAAAATCGAAATTGAGCGCTAAAGCAAAACGCAAAATCGAAAATGCAAAAGTTATCATGAGATGAGATATTGAAAGGAAAGGGAATAATATTACTGAAAACAAATTAACATTGAAATCAGACCTCAAGATTCTTTACAAAATCCTAACCAGTGGATTAACATTAGGAATTGAGCTTTCCATGAACACAGAGAGCAACCAAGGTTCTATTTTTATTCCTTCTCTAAAACGTGACTACTATCCTGAAGTTCCTAAAACAAAATATAGGGTTTTACCTCAGATGGGCCTAAAATTGGGTCTAAAAGCCCAAGAACATTTAGCCCAATTAAGGAACAAGAAACTTCAAAACTGAAAACAGTATCAATGAAGGAGAAACATATCCTCCATTGAAGACTAGTGGCCGCATTAAATCAAGAGGAGGAGCATCTGTTGGTTCGATTCGACCTTGCTTTAATCAAGGAAATCACAATTGTTGAAGATCTACTGTCGGCATTATCAAAACAAACAATAGAGCAAAACATAACCGAGAAGGCGTACAAACATAAGACAATGTTGGCAATTTCCATTTGATCATTCCTGCAATCATTATCAATCAATCAGGTTCTGTTGCCTCACTTATGAATCTAGTATAGACAAAAAAACACTAGATTTGAAAATGAGAAATGAACCAACAAAAAATAGAGATGCAATGAATGGCAAATTATGATGAATGATCTAATCACAGTGAAGTTGTATTGATGTAGTCCCCCTTAGAATTCGATCATCAATCATAATCTAGTCGATAACACAATTACGAATGTGTGAACATATCATCATATAAATGAATTAGTGATTCATAGATAGTGAAGTGGTGCTTATGTGTGCGCGTGTGTCTGTGTATGTGTGTGTATGAGAGAGAGAGAGAGAGAGAGAGAGATAGAGAGCACGGAGAAGAAGAGAAATACCCTAATAATTTTGCCGAAGCGCCGCTGCCGTATGCAAATATTCTGAAAAATGGTGGCTGCAAGTACACATTTATATGAAGAGAACAAGAAGAGAATTTAGGGTTGGGTTAAGTTTTTACAAATTTATATTTATAAATAATATGGAAAAAATAGATATAACTCTCAGATAATAAAATAATTGTTATATTTACTCAAACCATTTAAGTAAATTCAATTTGAGAAGACAATTTAAAACTACTAAAATTTAATCAAAAATAAGAATTCAACTATAACCACATATCTCTAATAAGTTATAAATAATTTAACATTAATAATTAATAGGAAAATATACATTAATAACTAATAAGTTGAAATTAACTCAATTTTTTGACATATATATCTTTTTTCTTTTACGACTGATTTTGATAAAATACTGCATTAGAAATTTAATAGGAAAATATATATTTTTATTTTCTAGTGTTTTATATTACTCGTATAATTATCTAATTTTGTATTTTCTTTTTTTGTTACTAGCAAGATACTCGTCTGAATGTACGGCTCACTCCAGTTTTATGTATTTCTCAAATATAAGTTTTAAATAATTTAACATTAATAATTAATAGGAAAATATACATTAATATCTAATAAGTTGAAATTAACTCAATTTTTTGACATATATATCTTTGTTTTAAATATGTATTTAGTCCCTGCAAATGTCTCTGTTTTTCGATTTAGTCCCTGCAATTTTTTTTTTTAAATACGTCCACGCAAAATAACTTTTTTTTAAATACGTCCCTACAAAATAAAATTTTTAAAAACGTCCCTGCAAAATAGTTTTTTTTTAAAATACGTCCCTATAAAATAACTTTTTTTTTAAAATACGTCCCTGCAAAATATCACAATTTTTTTTTGTTGGGACGTATTTCAAAAAAAATGTTATTTTGCAGGGACGTATTTAACAAAAAGTTATTTTGCAGGGACGTATTTAAAATTCCAACTTTCGGAAGGGCATATTCAAAAAAAAAGTTATTTTGCAGGGACGTATTTAAAAAAAAAATTGCAGGGACTAAATCGAAAAATAGGGACATTTGCAGGGACTAAATACATATTTAAACCTATATCTTTTTTCTTTTACAACTAATTTTGATAAAATACTGCATTAGAAATTTAAAAGGAAAATATATATTTTTATTTTCTAGTGTTTTATATTACTCGTATAATTATCTAATTTTGTATTTTCTTTTTTTGTTACTAGCAAGATACTCGTCTGAATGTACGGCTCACTCCAGTTTTTATGTATTTCTCAAATATAATTCATTTTTAAATATGAAGAACAAGAATAAGATGTAGAAAATATAAAATGACATGAAAGGGTTAACACCCAAAATAAATTAAGTTTTTGGCCGAGGGGAGAGATAGGAATACCAAGTGAAAATGGGGTCGAGGCAGCCATAAAGACACTAGGGCAGAGGAAATACTTGTCATAACGCGAGGAAGGTTCAGCCAGAACATATGAGGATAAGATATTTGGAAGCCCCGTAGGATTGAAGATGAAGCACCAAGGTACTACGAGACTCGATGGGAAGTAGCCTCGACTGCAGAGTGACACATCTAAAGCACCAACAGCCGAAGGCCGAAAGTGAGACATGGCCGAGGCAAGGAATACTTGCTTGGAGCGCAAGCATTCAACGCACGTGGACATACTTCATTGAAGCGGTTAAGGTCAGGGAACAGAAGACATCGTGGAAACGGAGCGACTAAGGATGTACCCCACTAACCCGTGCCAGTGAGATCGAGTCACTTCAAGAATGTAGTACCAGGGTCACACGACTTGATTCTTCCATAAGATACTTGGTAAATTCTCAAAAAATTTATTTGAGGATTCATCTTATGAGAATGTGTATAAGATTCCATTTTCTTCCTATGATAAGTCTTTGGCCAAAACTTCTAGGTCATAAGAAGATTCTTACTTTTTGCTTATTAGCTTCTGAAGAGTATCTTCTTGCTGAATTGAGTTTCTTAGCTTGATATCACTTATGAAGTTCATCTGGCTTTCTTCATGTGTCTTCTATTGATCATCATTCATTTCTTGATAGGACACTTGTTTATGTCTTTGATTTATTCAGGCTTATTTCACTGAGGAGGGTCTTCTTGACAACTGAAGTTATTGTCACTTCATTGTTTTCTTCTTTGGTTCATCCTCAAGGCCTTCTTAGATAATGCTATTCCCAACATATTACCTTCTTGAGATATGATTGAGTGTTTCATGCACTTTAGATCACTCAAGAATATCCATTAGATCCATAATTGATCAGATAACTTAAACACTTATCAAAATGGTTTGTTTCAACCAATACCGATCCCAGGGATTTTGCCTCAACAGTGGACAGTTGGAGCGTGGAGCGGTTGAAGATAACATGGAGAAGTGTCGTAGAAACATAAGCGAATATATTTTGACCCCACTACCCGTGCTAGTGGAAGAGTGGAACGTGCTTCCTAGTTTTCAAGGCCTAGATGTAATATAGTTCTTGACCGTTGATGATTCAGTTGTGAACAGTTGTAGGCTCGTAGTAGTCGTTGACGAAGGCTCGTGTTTGTATATAGTTGCCTTGTACATTTGTAAAAACGCACTCATTCAATTAATACACAAGTCTTTACTTATTTTACCTTTCTTTTATCGCTTTTCTTTATTTTTATGCATTCCTAGTTTAGTAGTTCTCCTTTTACACCAGACCCTTTCTAAACTAGACTAGGAACCCGCAGCTAAGAAACGGTGTCCCTTTCTCATAGTTGTCGCTTGATCAACAAAGGGATCACTATTAGGAGTGCGAGTTAGCCAAAGTAATACGTAATTACGCCTAGTGCACCGAGGAAACATCTAATCAGCTGATTATGCGGCATATCGGCTAAACACCAAAATCTGCACGACAACGATTACTTTACATGATCATGGTGTGATAGATAATATAGTTGAACATTTATTTCAATCATTTCAAAACTTTGAATTTAACAACTCAACTATATTTCTCTTTCAAGTGGGACAATCTTGCATTCTTAAATTTACATTCAGAATTGGAAGTGAGTAGCAAACGTAATTATTGGTTTATATATCTTTCATTTAAACAATCTCTTTCATATGTTTCGAGACTTATATTGAGAATACCATAGTCTTTCTAAAAAACTGTTATATACTTCCATATTATTCTATATTATTATAAACAAATTTTGTAAAAGCGATAATTATCAAAATCCCAATTTTGCTAGCAGCTGTCTTTACTTTACACCCTTACTCTAAATCATTATAAGCGGTATATTTAAGATTTTTTTTGGTTACTTTTGATATATTTGAAATATATATACTCAACATTTTTCTCTAACTACTATATTTTGGCGCATCTTATGTTATTACTACTCCTTAATAGTTATGAAATTTAGACCATTTTCTGTTATATCCTCACTATATAATAGTAAAATTTAAGTCTTGTGTATTTCTGCTAAGTGTAACCTAATTTTATCTCAAGTGCGTGTGCTATATTAGGGTTTACCATAGGTTAAAAGGGTTTAATTTCTAAACAATATTCCCATCCCATTGATCATGGAATTGTAAAATCAATTAAGCATCGATCAATCTTGTATGAATACATATTTCTATTAGATTAAGCATCACAGAAATTGATTAACTTAAAGCCTTTGAACAAGCGTCCCTAAACTATAATTAACTTAAATTTTGAACTCTATCAAACCCTGTCAATCCCTAATCATAGCAAGTGAAATCATGTGTTTCAATTTCTCTGAATAATCTCTCTCAAATTACATATTTAATTACGCAAAATCGAAATTGAGCGCTAAAGCAAAACGCAAAATCGAAAATGCAAAAGTTATCATGAGATGAGATATTGAAAGCAAAGGGAATAATATTACTGAAAACAAATTAGCATTGAAATCAGACCTCAAGATTCTTTACAAAATCCTAACCAGTGGATTAACATTAGGAATTGAGCTTTCCATGAACAAAGAGAGCAACCAAGGTTCTATTTTTATTCCTTCTCTAAAACGTGACTACTATCCTGAAGTTCCTAAAACAAAATATAGGGTTTTACCTCAGATGGGCCTAAAATTGGGTCTAAAAGCCCAAGAACATTTAGCCCAATTAAAGAACAAGAAACTTCAAAACTGAAAACCGTATCAATGAAGGAGAAACATATCCTCCATTGAAGACTAGTGGCCGCATTAAATCAAGAGGAGGAACATCTGTTGGTTCGATTCGACCTTGCTTTAATCAAGGAAATCACAATTATTGAAGATCTACTGTCGGCATTATCAAAACAAACAATAGAGTAAAACATAACCGAGAAGGCGTACAAACATAAGACAATGTTGGCAATTTCCATTTGATCATTCCTGCAATCATTATCAATCAATCAGGTTTTGTTGCCTCACTTATGAATCTAGTATAGACAAAACAACACTAGATTTGAAAATGAGAAATGAACCAACTAAAAATATAGATGCAATGAATGGCAAATTATGATGAATGATCTAATTACAGTGAAGTTGTATTGATGTAGCCCCCCTTAGAATATGATCATGAATCATAATCTAGTCAATAACACAATTACGAATGTGTGAACATATCATCATATAAATGAATTAGTGATTCATAGATAGTGAAGTGGTGTTTATGTGTGCGCGTGTGTCTGTGTATGTGTGTGTATGAGAGAGAGAGAGAGAGAGAGAGAGAGAGAGAGAGAGAGGACGGAGAAGAAGAGAAATACCCTAATAATTTTGCCGAAGCGTCGCTGCCGTATGGAAATATTCTGAAAAATGGTGGCTTCAAGTACACATTTATATGAAGAAAACAAGAAGAGAATTTAGGGTTGTGATAGATCTTTTGCTTTTGTTATAGTAGTCACCTTGGGTCTCCATACCTTAGGCAAGCATCTCAGAAGTTTTCTGACTTTAGCTTGATTAGTGTAGGTGTTCCCCAATGAGTTCAGATCAATTGTAATGGTTGTGAATCTGCTAAACATTTCTGAGCCTGTTTCTTGCTCCCCCATTTTGAATGTTTCAAATTTATGGATGAGAGAAGGTTGATCTTAGCTTCCCTGACTTGATCAGTTCCTTCATGAGCAGTTTTTAATGTGTCCCAGATTTCTTTGGTAGTTTGTTTCCCAGCTACTTTATCATTTTCACTTCTTCCTAAAGCACATGTTATAAAGAATTTAGCTTTAGAGTTTAGAAGTACCATGCGTTTATCTTCAGCATTCCAGCTGGCTTTAGGTTTTGGAGTGATTACTCCTTCAGCACTTCTGGTAGAGGGAACATAGGGACCATCTTCAACAATACCCCAGAGATCAGTATCTTGTGATTCCAAAAACAGCCTCATTTGATCCTTCCAATAGTAATAATGTTCACCAGTGAATCCAGGAGGTCTGTTTGCAGATGCTCCTTCAGGGAGGAACATAACAGAGTTTGGGTTGTTCATCACTTCCTTCAGGATCTTTCCTCTGTCACTGTAAAGTGAGCTCAGCCCTTAGAGGTGAGCTCTGATACCAATTGAAGTGACTAAGTTACACAAGAAAGGGGGGGATTGAATTGGGTAGCCTTTTAAAATTAGTACCTGAAACCTTCTCAAACAAATGGTTCTCAAGATAAACTTGGGATTAAGAAGGTAAGGATTGGTTTCACTTAACAAACAACCAATGTATAAAATGATTGATGAGTAACAAAGATAGATTAAGTAATCTTTAACTGGTAAGATAAAGGTTTGAAACAAACTGATTTGATTATGAAGGAATTACGTATTAGTTTGAAAAACTGTCTTGTGAAGGTTGGTTGAATTAACCTTCACTAGGTTTTGAAAACGTTCACAAGTATACAGCAGATGAATAGATAGTATGGAAAGCAAGTAAATGACACAGTAGAGTTATAGAGGTTCACCCAACAATGGCTACGTCCTCTCCCCACTTCCCAAGTCAGTATTTCCACTATCTTTCAAATAGCACGTACACTTGCTTTTGCTCAACCACAAAAGACTTCAAACCCCACTTGCTAATGATCAACACACAATAGCAACGTGCTCTCTTACACAGCAACACCAAGCTGTTCCTACTAGAAAACTCTCCTAGTTTCCTAAAGGATTCCTCTATCAAGTAGATTCTCACCAACACTCACCTCTCCCTAGGTAGCTTGAGAGAATACTCACTAGATAGCTTTTACAATCAAAGGTTTGGGTTTGGGATATACAATAGCTTGAAAATATAACACACTAAGTGCTTACAAGCTAACACACACTCTATAAGAAAATCCTAGGCTTGTGAAACTTGAGTGTGGGATGAGTAGGATGGAAGAACTTTGTAAAGCTTTAGTTGTGTAGGTTCCAATTCACTCTCATGATTTGCAACTTCGAAGTTCAGCCTTTAAATAGTCATTTGATCTGAATATAGCCGTTGGAAACTTGAATATAGCCGATTGGAGATGTCCAAAGGTCCATAGAATTGTTTGGATAAACGGTTCCAAAGTTAATAGCTTTTGAAGCTTCACAAGCTGACAGTTGTACCTTCTGCTAGCTTTTCAACCTTCACAAGCTGACACAGTGCTTTATCTTCAGAATACTGACCTTTCCTTAGCTGGTTTGTACTTGCACAGCAGATTTACAGCTGTACTTGAAGATTCACATCCTTTATACCTTAAATACATTTTGTTTGGCCTAGGAATAATCAAGGAGTTCCTCCTTCATTTATTGCAAGATTCCAGCAACCACAACTCTTTGATTTTCAATAAATGAGAGCCAACATGTTTATCATATTGAGAAGCTTGATGAAGATGATCTTCATATTATGTTCTTGAATTTGTTCTTCAGCTTTATCAACCTTCACAATTCTGGATCTTCAAAATAAATGTGGGGCCACACTCTTTTTTTAATTCTGGTCAATGTTGCGTTGACTTGGTCAACCCTTTGAGTTGACTTTTTGCGTTGACTTTTGGTCAACTTTCAAAGTTGACTTTTGGTCAACCTTCACAAGGCATTAACTTTCACATATTTTAACCTTCACAACTCTTTTCTACCTTCATATTTCTATGTTCTTTTTAGTTCAAGGTAGTTTCATATTTTGCTATCTTTGATGGCTTGTTCTTCACACTTGAAATAAACTTGTTAGATAACATTAACAAGAAAACTTAATGTCTTACTAAGTTTGTATTATCAAAACTTGGAAAGAGATTTTCATTTCAACAATCTCCCCCTTTTTGGTGATGACAAACTTGTGACTAAGTTTTAAGTTTTCTGTTTTAATGGATAGACAGTTTAAGCATTCTAACAGAATTATTTCTAAGAGATATATAACTTTCACAGCAAGCATATAGCAAAAGATAATTATCATTAATCATTAATGGCAGCATGATGAACACATTGTTCTGATAATTATCATTACATACATAGGACAGAAATTAAAATTGACAGAATTTAAAAACATGCAAAGTTATGTGACAACTTTCACAAAAGTCACATAAGCAAAATATCCAAAAGATTACTGGATTGTCAACTTAAACTCCAAAATCACTTAAAGTCCTAACTAAGTAGCTAATTAAAACTTAATCTCTATTCTCCCCCTTTTGTCAACAACAAAAAAGAAGGAAGAAACAGAAATTAGGCTGCTACTTTGTAGGGGAGGAATCATCAGAAGAGTTGGTGGAAGCTGTGGAACATCTTGGAAAGGTTTTGGTGGTGGAAAATCTGGTGGTGTGATGGATGGAATGATGAGTGGAATAACATGTTCAGTAACCCATTGCTGATAAGCAAAATGCTTCTGAGCCTCAACTCCTTGTTCTTGTTGAAGAATGCCAATGCTAAGCATCAAATTGTTCTCCATAAGTTTCATCTTCTTCATCTGCTTTTCATGCTGGACCCTCATTCTCTTCATGGATTTCTCCATGACCTCCAATCTATCTTGAGAAGGATGAGAATCATCCTTATCTACAGATGGTTTGCTGCTATTTTGGCCCTTGATAGAGGAGGAGAGAGGAACAAAGGTGGTCTTGCAGAAAGAGCTAAGAGAACCAAATTGGGTAGGCAAATCAGAAGGGACTTTTGACATATCAGAAGCTTCATGAGCTTTTGGAACAGAAGAATCATGGATGGGAGTTTGAGAAGCAATGAATCTGTTCATGTTTTCAGAAGCCAAAGTATTTCCTGTTTTTGCTGGAGATTGAGTGGGTGGATCACGCCATTGAGCAAACACATCAGGTGAGGAGTCATAGGGAACCAGAGGGCCTCTTGGAGAAGGTGAATTTTCAATGATTTCAGGTTCAACAGAGGGTTGATCAACAATAGGAGGTTGTTCAATTACCACAGGAGTTTCCTCAACTTGAGGCATATGATAAGGTAAAAGAATTACTCCAGAAGCAGTGATGATGGCAAGAGGTAGATCAGATGCCTCTTGTGAAGGTTCTTTCTTATCAGTGGTGATCTCTTCAACAGCAAATCCTTCCTGTGAAGGTTCATCATCCTGCATTGTTGGTTCTTCATTCAAGTCATTAATCATTCTTCCATTTCTTTGCTTATTCTCAATCTCTTCTTCTTCAGGGAACTCTTCTTCGGGAATTTGATTAAGTTCAAAATATCTCTTTCCATTTATCAGCAGGTTCAGAGTCCATAATTGGTTCTTGTAAAGGTATTTCTGGTTGAGCATCAATGGACTCCTCATTTATCAATTTCTCCCCCTGAGGAGTTGCTTATTCTTCTTTCTTATCCTCTGTAGGAGATGGTTCAGTAGGAATGAATTTTTTAGTTGATTTTCTTTGTGAAGGTTTGGAAGTTCTGGGTTTGGCAGTGGATTTTGTTTTAGGAGCAAGTTTAGCAGTGGCTTTTACTTTGGGGGCAGATTTTACAGTAGCTTTTTGTTGCGTAAAAATATGATAGTGCAAGTGTACACTGTCAACAAGTAATAAAGAGTAAGTAAAGTTCATTCCCACGAGGATTAGCTTGCTTAATTGGTGTTTAATTGATTTAGGAAAATAGTGATTTGGGGTAAAAAGTAAAAGACACAAATATTGGGTAACATGCACAATAATAAAAAGTATCAAGGAAATAAAGATCAGATGATTGGAACAAGTTGAGATGCATTCACTTTCAGTAACTTCATTAAAATACACTTAATGGTATGTTAAGTGCTGCCGCATTAGGTGCTGCAGCAATAGACATATTTTCTCAAATACTTCTCACTAGGGTTTCATCCCAAGAGTTTATCTCTAGACCCTAAAGGATTACGTCCTAGGCTGCTTAGGCATCCGCAGTATTCACCTTATGGCATATGCCCTCCTATCTCTAGGGTTTAAGCATGGAACATTAAAATCTCTTTTAATGCACACAAACCATATTATCTTGTTAGGTAAATTTACAAACCATCTCTGAATTCATAAATGCTACTTAGATTAGACGGCCAATCCTAATCTAAGTTGCAAATATTAAAGCACACAAGATAAAATACTCAACACTTAAACATACTTCATTAATCACATAATAAATCCATTACATAAGTTCAGCATCCCAACTACAAGAAGTTAGCTCATGTTGAGCTTAAACAACAAAGGAAATGACTCAAACAAGGGAGTAGAAGTCATACTACAATCTCTAGGAGAGGGGTTACACTACAAATTGTTGAACCACGAAGATAACTCCAAGAGAGAAATGATCCAGCTCTTCAACGTAGCTTCCTCCAAGAAATTGTAATCCCAGTGTTGCTGCAGCAACAACTATTCCAGCAATTGATCTTTTGGTGAGCTTGAGAATGCATGAAATGGTGGCTATCTCTATACCAACCTTTTCGGCTTACCCTACTTGAGGAAGAAGGGTCCTATTTATTGATGAGGCTCATGATCCTAGGCAACCTTAATTTTGGGAGGCGCCACACGTCCTTTACTGAGCCAAAAAGTCCTTTTTACCCAAACTTTTAGGTCATCAACGAATATTCTCTTTCTAGCACGCACACCCACGCCTGGTGATTACTGACACCTGTCCATTCCTGGATTTCCGTGCTTCCTTCAGCATTCTCTCTCATCTTGCGCAATTTAGCACTGTTGCCACATTAGGTGCTGCAGCAATTTGGAAAACACATTAAACACACAATTGGGCACCAAAGGGCCAAATATAACAACCTCAAGCTTGCACCTTAGACTAACTCTAAACAACCATAATTACAACAATAATTACAATATTGCTTGAGAATTAACAATGATTTAATCTTGAAATAAGAGGTAATAACCACCATAAATGACTGTTATCACTTTTGTCTTTGGAGCAGGAGTTGTTTCAACAGACTTGATACCCATTTGCTTGACACTCTTAGACCAGAAAATGGTTTTCTCATTAATGTGTTCCTCTTTTTCAAGGGAAATTTCATTGTACTTGAAGATCTTAGTGAGAAACATACCATAAGGCAGAGAGGTGGTTTGTCTAAGGTTCTTGACAACATCTATCATGTAGTGAAGAATAGTGTGGGTGAGATTGACAACATACCTCTTGTACATATAGTACACAAGAAGAAGATCAGCAGGCTTGATTCTTTCATATCCTCCAGCTCTAGGGTAGAGGGAGTGAATGACCATGTTGTGCTGAATCCTTGCGTGGTCTTTGAGAGATGATGAGACAAGATTGGCTTTTGGGTCCTTCATCAATTCCTCTAAGACTTCTTCTTTTGTGGTGCTACTCTGTCAAAGCAATCTTCACCATACACTGAAATACCATGCAGAGGAATGCCTAAAGCATCAGATAGCATCTTCGTGGTGATTATCAGTACCTTTCCCGACACTTGAGTGGTTAAGCAGGTATGTTCTTTGTTGACAACAACGCCTCCATAGTATTCTCTAACCAGACTTGGATAGATGGGTTCTTCTTCAGCCAAGAGTTTGTACCAGCCTTGTCTTCCAATGTAAGGAATGAAGTCCCAACCAGAAGCTTCGAATTCTTCAAAAAGATATACCCTTCCTGTCAGAAAGCCTTTTTTTGTCCACTTCTTAGGATTATAGGCTTGTGAAGGTTGAATTTCGTCCTGAGTTTCTTCATCGTTATGATTCTGATCATCGTCAGTCTTTTCCTCAGAAATCTTTTCTTTTCCTTTGGGCTCTCTCTTAGGTTTCTTTGAGGATGGTTCTGAAGGAGGAGGAGATGATTTTTGTTTGGAAGATGATTGTTTCTTCATTGAAACCATGATATCAGAGATTGTGGCCTCTGAATCTTCTTCAGCAACAACGATGGGTTCTGAACTCTTTAAACCAGGGCCCTCGATAGGGGTGGATGAGGTTTGTCTAATCCTAGACGATCTTCGTGTAGGAGTAGGCGATGATTTTGAGGATTTAGTTTCATGAGATGATGGACGAGGAACAGATTCAGTTTCATTTGTGGGCTTCATGATTTCTGTGACTTTGGGTTTTGATGTTTCTATTTTTGAAGATTTTTGCTTAAGAGATGGAATGAGAGGGTTTCGTAGGGAGTGGAGAGAAGAAGTGAATTTTTGGTGGGGGTTTGTGCAAAAGGAAGTAGTTAAGAAGATAAGTTTTTCAGAACTAGCCGTTGTGACGTGACTAGTATTCAGTTATGATGGGACATAACTGTAGCATTTTATCCAAGGGAGTAATTCCTTGTGTGGTTGGATTTAGTATTCAGTTATGATGGGACATAACCGTCCATTTTGAATTTTCCTCAAGTGAACCTTCACAAGCCTTGTGAAGGTTGGAGTTTTTGACAAATCTTCTAATCTTAAGGACATTCTAAAATGTGCAAGGCCTTTTTAATAAAATTGAAACTTTCTTCTAATAAAGGCTTTGTGAAAATATCAGCTAATTGATGCTTGGTATCAACAAAAATTAATTTCACATCCTTCTTTTGAACATGATCACGAATAAAGTGATGTTTGATATCAATATGTTTAGACCTAGAATGTTGGATGGGATTTTTTGATAAATTGATAGCACTAGTATTATCACAGTAGATAGGGATACAGGAATACCTCAATGAGTAATCTTCCAATTGATTTTTGATCCACAGAACTTGTGAGCAACATCCAGCAGCAGACACATACTCTGCTTCAGTTGTTGATAGTGCAATTGTGTTCTGCTTTCTACAAGACCAAGAAATTAAAGATTCTCCCAATATTTGAGATGATCCACAAGTACTTTTTCTGTCAATCTTATCACCAGCATAAAAGAAGGCAGTTAGATTAAAATGAGTATGTTTTTTGTACCACAAGCCAACACTTGTAGTACCAACTAAGTATCTGAAAATTCTTTTCACAGCAGTGAGATGAGATTCCTTAGGTGAAACTTGAAATCTAGCACATAGGCCAACTGAAAATACAATATCTGGTCTACTGGCAGTTAAGTACAATAGGGAACCTATCATACCTCTGTATTCCTTCTCAGATATTGGTTTTCCCTCTTCATCCTTCTCAACTTGTGATGAAGGATGCATAGGTGTTGCCATGGCTTTTGCCTCATTTATTTTGTATTTCTTGAGAAGGTCTTTAATGTACTTTTCTTGACAAATAAAGATACCTTCATCAAGCTGTTTGATTTGCAGTCCAAGGTAAAATCTTAACTCACCCATCATACTCATTTCAAACTCACTCTTCATAAAATTTCCAAAATCTTTGCACAATTTTTCATTTGTTGATCCAAAAATGATATCATCCACATAAATTTGAACAATCAACAAATCTTTGTCAAAAGGTTTTTTGAATAAAGTAGTATCTATTTAACCTTTCATACCAAGCTCTAGGAGCTTGCTTGAGCCCATAAAGAGCTTTGGTAAGTTTAAAAACATGATTAGGTTTCTTTTGATCAACAAAACCAGGAGGTTGATTGACATAGACTACTTCATTTAGGAAACCATTTAAAAAAGAACTTTTCACATCCATTTGAAATAGTTTGAAATTTTTGTGAGCAGCAAATGCAAGAAAAATTCTTATTGCTTCCAATCTTGCAACTGGAGCAAAGGTTTCATCAAAGTCAATACCTTCCTGTTGATTCTCACAACCATACCATTTTCATCTAGCTTGTTTCTGAACACCCATCTTGTTCCTACGACTGATTGATGCTTTGGAGGAGATACTCGATTCCACACCTCATTCTTTTCAAATTGTGTCGGTTCCTCAGTCATAGCTTCTATCCATGAATCATCCTGTATGGCCTCATTGATATATTTTGGCTCAATGTCAGATAGGAGTGCCATTCCAGCAGCATTGTTTCTGAATGAAGATCTAGTTCTAACAGGATCTGAAGTGTCACCAATGATTTGGTCTTGAGGATGGTGAACTACTAATCTCCAACTTCGTGGCATTTGAGAAGTCTGGTCAGAGGCTTGAGTGGCCTTATTTGAGCCTTGTGAAGGTTGAGAAGAGGTGTCTTGCTCATCCTTTTCTCAACTGCATTTTCTGTTACTTGACCATCTTCTTTTCTAACATTGAGTTCATCAACATCAATCACTTCACCTGCACTGTTAGTTTCACTGAAGATGACATGCATGCTTTCCTCTACAGTTTGAGTCCTAAGGTTGTACACTCTATAAGCCTTAGATGTTGTTGAATAACCAAGAAAAATTCCATTGTCAGATTTTGAATCAAATTTTCCCAAATTGTCTTTGTTATTCAAGATGAAACAAGTGCATCCAAACACCCTAAAATAGCATATGTTTGGTTTTCTCTTTCCAGATTTCATAAGGGGTTTTCTCAACATTTTTTCTAATGGAAACTCTATTTAAAATGTAGCAAGCTATGTTCACAGCTTCAGCCCAAAAATATTTTTCAATGTTGGCATCATTTAAAATAGTTCTTGCCATTTCTTGCAAGGTTCTATTTTTCCTTTCCACAACACCATTTTGTTGTGGTGTTCTTGGACAAGAAAAATTATGAGAGATCCCATTTTCATCAAAAAAGTTTTGAAAAGAAATATTTTCAAATTTTCCCCCATGATCACTTCTAACAGAAATAACATTTGTTCCTTTTTCATTTTGTACCTTTTTGAGAAAGATTTTGAAGGCTTCAAAAGCTTCATCCTTGTTTTTCAAAAATAAAACCCAAGTAAATCTGGAGAAGTCATCAACAATCACAAAACCATATTTCTTCCCACTAAGGCTAGCAGTTTTGGTAGGGCCAAATAAATCAATATGTAATAGCTCAAGTGGTTTTTGTGAGGTGATCATACTTTTAGATTTAAAACTTGACTTCACATGTTTTCCAAGAACACATGCTTCACACACTCTATCTTTTTCAAAGCTTATTTTAGGTAGCCCCCTGACTAGTTCCTTTTTGGAAAGTTTTGAAATGGTTTGCATGCTTGTGTGACCAGCTCTTTTGTGCCAAATCCATTTGTCATTTTCTGAAGACATAAAGCAAGTTTCTTGAGACAATTCATCAAGACTTAGGCTATACAGATTTTTATACCTAGATGCAGTAAATAACACTTTTCCATAAGAGATTTCTTTTATAAAACATTTATCAGATTTAAAAGACACTTTATGACCACTATCACATAGTTGACTAATACTTAAAAGATTATGTTTCAAACCTTTTACATACTGGACATTTTTTATTTTGGGAGAAGATAAATTACCTATACCTTTGATGTAAGCCTTGTCATCATTGCCAAAGACAACACAGCCTCCATCAATTCTCTCCAGTGAGAGAAATTTATCCTTTTCTCCTGTCATGTGCCTCGAACATCCACTGTGTAAGAACAACAGCTTTTTCTTGGATGCTAAGAGGCATTCTTGTTTCAGAAGTTAATTGAGACTTAGGTACCCAGAATTTCTTGGGTCCTTCAAAGTTAGTTTTCCTCAAATGATAATTCTTTCTAACTTTGAAACATGCAGAAATATCATGACCAAAATTTCTACAGTATGTGCATCTCAATCTTGGTTTTCTAGCCTTTGAGACCTTTTTGGAACTTTGTCCAATGTATCTCTTTCTAGGATCCTAAATCATGTTTTGATTTGAGATGGTCTTTTCTTTAGTCATCATTGAGATTTTGTTCTTGAGAAGGTTGTTCTCATTTTCAAGATCAGATAGAACTGATTTGAATTCTTCATTTATCCTCTCAATGGACAGTGTGTGTTGTTCATGAATACCAGTGTGTGTGTGACTAAGAGTATGAATGGTTTGAATTAAGTGTTCATTTTGTTTTTGAAGATCTTCATTCAATTTCTTAGCTTCATAAAGTTGATTTTTGAACATTACACATTTTTGAGATAAAGTGTTTGAATCAGCTAATAAGTTTTCAAATGCATATTCAACTTCTTTTCATGAAGAACAAAATGGTTTAAAAGTGATTACCTCATCTATATCAGGATCTGCCATAAGACATGAGTTGGTTGATTCAATGTCTGATTCAGGATTGAAATTCTGACTGGATTGTGAAGGTTCTTCAAAGTCTGCCATAAGACAGAAATGAGCAGCCTCCCCTTCCTTTCCTGATTCAGATTCTTCAGAGTCATCCCATGTAGTTAGTAGAGCTTTCTTCTTGGTGTTGAACCTTCTTTATCAACTTTGAGGACTTGTTTGTTGAGGATTTTATAACTGAATCAAAGGATTTGCTTTGGGCGCAAGCAAGTAAAGTACGTGGAAAATGCGTTGAGAATTGTACGCCAAGACATGGAGAAGTTCAGAAGAAACATGGTTAAGGTGCCTAAAAGATAGGGAGTGGAGGCTTCAACCAACTTTTTGTCACGACCCAAGTGAGACCATGACCGGCGCACAGATACTACTACACTAATCTGGAAAGCCTCGACAACTCAAGTCTATTTGAAGAAGGCCCATCATATTAAACCTATAATAGCCTATACTTCTAAGAAATTTCTATCAAAAATTCGGCAGAAATTCCTCTGAAATATGTACATCCCAAAATAGTTTATATACTTTTATAATCAAAACACAAAATACCAACATAGACAGGTCCTCACCGAGGCCAGCAGAGTGACATCTAACTACTATCAAACAACCCCATAATGCCAGAGAGCCTCTAAAGATTTGTACAAGTCAAATAGACATGGAAACAAAAGATAATATAGCTAACATAAGCAGTGCCCTCCAAAACCTAAAAAGGGGCCTCACCAAAAAGTAAGAAACTAGACTCTCGTAGAAGACCTCGCTACAGCACGTACCTGGGGAATCTGAAACATATAAAAGAGACGATGTAAGTCATCACTCAGTGAGTGAATAATGAAGAGAATAACAAACAGGAAGCGATAATACCGATCATAAAGTGGTTTCCACTCAGTGCACCAACGCTAACACATATTGCTGTTAGCATGCATTGTTTTGACAAGCCAGTGAAGTAGGCAAAAAAAATGCTTCGTTTGAGTGTAGAATTTGGTGGTTTTTCTGGATTTCAGTATGCTTTTTATTTGGATGACACAGTCAGCTCAGATGATGATAAGTTTGCCATCTATTTTCTGGGCTAGAACTTGCTAAACGCTTGTCTTTTAGAAGTTGTTACTTACTTGCTCAAGCCCAAACCGTAGAATTCTCTATTAGATATATTTGTGTTGTTGTTTTAGTCTAATATTCTCTTGTTTTTCAATGCGTGTTCTCCTCTAAGTGGTTATTGATCTTTGTTATTGTTTTAGTAAAGTTCATTAATTTATGAGTCAAAAAGTGTTTTAGTGTTACTTGTTTTAATGCACAGGATGTCCTTAGTAAGATGCAAAAAAGTAATCCTGTCAAATTCTATATATTAGTATGAAATTCTAAATCCATGCTGAGTTGATTTGAAATCTTTATGAGGGGCTTTAGTCTAATTCGTTTGGCCTATTTACTCATGCCATGTTTGCTTTGATGGATTAGTCTAATTGGAAAACAAATGTATGATAAAGAAAAATGTTTTGCTTTAATATACTGCATCCCAAACTTTATTAGTACATTTTCTCATTTTGGATTTCTAAAACTGTTGTAGGATGCCAAGAACACAAACGTTGAGAATGTATTGATCTTGGCAGGGGATCATCTATACCGAATGGATTACATGGACCATGTGAAGGTATACAATGTAATTGTTTTATACAGTGGATAATTTCTTCATTACATTTTCAAAAATTTGCTGATTTATCTAAGACAAATTAACAGAGTTGTGTTGATAGAAATGCTGATATTACGCTTTCATGCGCTGCGGTGGGCGATAGGTGTGTTCAATTTTCTGTTACATGTTTTGCTTGATTTCATTGTGCTACTGAGACAATACGAGTATTACATTTGATTTCTTTCTACACTGAGTTAATAGAAACAACTTATTCCCTTTAGGTATGAGTATCACTGATATGATCTAGCTTGAGCATTACTGTGAGCACACTCTACCCACCTTCTATGAAGTGTTGCAGAGGCCACAAAATCATTTGCTACGAAAGCTTGATAAGGCATGTAAGCCCAACACCAAAGAAGACAGAAAAGGAAACCGGCTTGGGAAATATACAACAGCCGAAGACAATCTAGAATATAACTGAAAAAACAGCACGAGAGTCAGCACCAGACACAATCTAGAAAACACCCTTGCAACCTGAAGATCCGAATCTGATCACTCCAAAATATGAAGGGTTGCAGAGTACACGAAGAGTAATATATACATTCCCAAAAAGGGAGGAGATACACCCAAATAAGACTATAAGGCTTGAGAGCCAAACACCAAAGACAGGAAAGGAAAAATAATGGAAATCCTAGACTAAAGCAACAGAGTCAAACAAGAAGAGTAAAACACAAGGACAACGAAATGTAAAAGATTGAACATAACTCCAAGGATATTCATTAGTTATAGCCCTTTTCACATCTTCGCATGCTTATACATCCACATTGCCCAAATAGCTATGAACCAACTAATAAAAGGTCAACACCTTCTGTGTTTCATATTGAAGAGCGTGAAGAAATACAAGCAGGAGGGGGAAAGCACCTGCAAAAAAACATAACAAACACACCAAACAAAACACAGTAAACAGATTAAGGATATGCATGGACGTTGGGGTGCAAGGTGAGACCACAGCAAGATATCAGCAAGCAAAACCACAAATATGGACATTTTGGGATAACACCAAGCACAAAGACACCTCAAAGAACACATTCTTATGAATAAAGAACATATTCCTTGGCCAGGCTATCAGCTACATGTGTCATTTTGTTTATTTGTCTTTCCATATACAATTATCTAATCATTGGCAGTGAAATGATTCATGATTGATATTAGTTTATTCTTGGGAATTATATTGTGATGATTTAGCTTGCTGGGTCTTTTGTGATGATAATCCATTTACCATGTTGGAGAAAGTATAATCAGTGACACACTTGTGTATAACTTTTGCCTAAAAATAATAACATGTTCTAGTTTGAGGAGTGTTTCTACTTTCTAGCAAGAGTTGTACTAAAAGTATGAATAAATTTAACAGAGGATTCAAAAAGTAAGAAAAGGATTGAATTAAGTCAAAAGCGTAATGTTCATTAATTCGCGTTATACTTGTTTATAATCACCAAATACGTGTAACATATACAAAACACAAGAATGAGTTACTGATTTTCTTATTTTAGATTTCTAGCGTATCGTTTATTGCTTGAACCATTATTGCTTACAAATGAATGGTTTGTGAATATGGCTTCAACAGAATCATCATTATCATTCATTGAATATCATTATGCTAAAACTCTCCATTAAACATTTTCTTTCCTGCTAATTAATGATGGGAGCTGACTATTACCAAACTGAATCTGAAATTGCTTCTCTATTAGAACCTAAAGTTAAGTTCTGGATCATGCATAAAACATGCCTAAAATGTGGCTTGAGTATATTATAGGTGAAATAAGAAAATGATAAGGTGGAATTTGATAGTACGTAGAACAGTGATGTATTAGTTATTGACTTGGTGATAGGTACAGATGTGTGAAATACAACCCTGGGTTTTTGTTGTGGTTCTGATATTGGTTATTTGATTTATTTTATATGTGTCATACCCTAATTTTGTCCGCCTAACTGAAAAAACAGCACGAGAGTCAGCACCAGACACAATCTAGAAAACACCTTTGCAACCTGAAGATCCGAATCTGATCACTCCAAAATAGCTCCATATAATGTCCAGCAAATGATATTAAGACTCACAAAAATAGCTCCAATTAAGGTCTTGCACATGATGATAAGAATCTCACCAGTAGGCCCAACTCCAACATGAATTAAAGCTGCACCAAGATTGCTAAACTATCCCATAACACCAAAAGAGGCATGACTCCATAAAATTAATAAAGATATCTTAAATTGATGATAAGCCTGGTTGAATACACTGCCAAAAATTCTAACAGCTTGATTTTCTAGATTAACGGAGATGGACAACAATTGCGCCCTTGAATTATATCATTTCAGCTCATCATAGGAAGCTCTGACACCAATCTGCTCGACTGCACAATCTCCAAGCTAATTGAAGGAAGACAACGAGCACTGAGCACAACCTGCTCAACATTTTTTTTTCGATAAGTAAAATTATCATTAAAAATTAACTAGATTGAACACCGCCATGCACCCACTCTACCTAGCTTCTATGAAGGGTTGCAGAGTACACGAAGAGTTTTATATACATTCCCAAAGGGGGAGGAGATACACCCAAATAAGACTATAACGCTTGAGAGCCAAACACCAAAGACAGGAAACGAAAAACAATGGAAATCCTAGACTAAAGCAACAGAGTCAAACAAGAAGAGTAAAACACAAGGACAACGAAATGTAAAAGATTGAACATAACTCCAACGTCCTTAGTTCAAGTGTGCTCTAGTAGCATGAAAGATGATTGGATTCCCTATTCCTATGAATAAAGAACACATTCATCATGATCTTGAGCAGGTTTCGCAGCTTGTTACCATGGAAACATAGGTGCCAAGGGAAAGCGGAATTTATCAAAGCCAAAGTGACTTTGGAGTCTGATTCTACAATTAACCTACCCGACTTTAGACATTCTTTTTCTAAAGAAATTTCAAGGGCAAAAGACTATTGCTAGAAACTCCACATCATTTGAATCTCTATTACCAACCGAGACTGCAAGTTTAGCCAAAACTCGACCTTTATCGTCTCGCAAAACGCTACCACTGCCTGCTTGCTGGTCCAGGTTTGCCTTTGGCAGATCAATCCACATTCCACTTAAAAACCAAAAAAAAAAATGTTATAAATGTAATTGCCTGCTTTTCAGCCGCGCATCAGATTATGGATTGGTAAATGTAGACAAAAGAGGACGCATCATCCAACTTTCAGAAAAACCAAAGGGTGTTGATCTGAAAGCTATGGTAATTTGCAACTTTCTTTAATGCTTGCACTTCTAATAGGGATGTTAAAGAACGATTGAAACATTTTACAGAGACTATTAGTAGAGCGTTTTATGATGTTTTGGAATCTATTGGTTGTAAAGGAAAGGGCTACATGGGTTTAGCTAATAAGACCAAATGTAGTGGCTAAAATCAACACCTCAGATAGTAAATTACTATTCCCTTGTATTGGTTTGGATTAGCTTTAGCATTTTTTTGTAAGTTCTAATGATGAATTCTAGAACTATAAACAAATTTTGGATGATTGCGGGTCATGGTTCTTGACTGTAATGAAATTGAACGAGGTTTTTCTGGTTTTGACCGTAACCTAGCCCTTTCAAATTCTATTTTAATCAACCCTTGCATAAGATTCGAACTCGAGACATTAGGTTGGATCCAAACCCAGTTACCTCTCCAATCAACCCTTGTTAATTTGATACACATTTAATGTATATTTTTTATTTGTTATAACAATGTGATCAAACATAAAATATTTAATATATAGGACAAATAAAGCATATTAATAATGTTTTTAATTTATTTTTATAATTTATGAATGGGGTCAAACACGAAATTTTTAATTATATATATTGAATATATATTTAAAGATACATATTTACAAAATACTTTTCCCAATACCCTCTTGCTAAAGGCCTCACCTAGACTCAAGTGTTCATCAATATAATATTCACAAGGAGAGCTTAGGTTACATAGAATCAGAAGAAAGAAAGTGAGGAGAAAGGTGGAGAGATCCCAGACATGGGGGAAATGCAAAAAAACTGTAACATGTCTTCCACTGATGACATCGCCACTATGAAAGAGGTGGACAACATAACGCGCTGCTTGAAAGAAATGGAAGAGGAAGCTTCTGCACTTCACAAGATGCAAGCCAAGGTCTAGAAGGAGATTGGATCCTCCATTCAAGATCTTCGTGAGGAGGCAGATGCTCAATCTATTTTTGTTGGCAATGATGATTATGCATGCACACCACAAGAAGTGCCACAACATTTTCAATCATGTGGTACAGTGAACAGAGTAACTATCTTGACAGACAAGTTTGGTCGGCCTAAAGGTTTTGCATAAAAATATGACAACATTCGAATAATCATCTTTGTTGTACTGATTTAATCAAGGAAATCACAGTCATTGCAGATCCATGTTATACACAATAAAAAGACCAATAGAGCAATGAATTTCTGAGAAGCCGTAAAAATTTAAGACAACGTCCATAACTTTGAAGTGATCAATCTAGTATTTAAAATCGATTCACCAAGTTTTTGTGTGCCGCTTGTGGATCTTAATGAACGCAAAACAATACAAGATTAAACAAGAGAAAAAAAGGGAGTAAAGGAAGACACAGTAACTAGAAGAACATCATGAATTGCCTATGATTAGTGATATATGCAGCACTTATCTTTATGGAATGAAATCATAATTGATGTATCCATTCCCACGCATATGAACGTAATCAATTCAAGAAATTCAAATGTCAATTTTGCAACTCTTGACAAACGCGAGTAATGGGGGAAAAGAGCGAGAGAGATGCCCTAGTATTTTGAGGGAAGCGGCGACAACGCTAATCTTTGCTAGGGATTTCAAAGTGATTTACTCGCACAACATATTTATAAGAAGTTAATCATACCTAGGGTTCAATTTCTCTGTGGACAACAACAGAAGTGCTAAAAAGAATGGCCCATGAAAGTATGGAGATATCTGTAAGTTGTGGCTTAGTGATTTTTACGGGCCAAAAAGCCCATAATGTGGATGCAAAGCGTGAGTACTATCTCACTGTATTTCTATTCCTACTTTCACAAACCCAAATTCTACCTACATCCACATTTTACTTTGCGTAGCCCCTTCGTGTTTTAAAATTTAGTTTGTCCAAAATACCCTTTACTGAGAAATTTGATTTCAAAACCAAATTAACTCAAAAATTTACTTTTGGAAGTTATGATATTGAGAACACAAATATATATATATATATATATATATATATATATATATATATATATATATTTGTGTGTGTGAGAGTGTGTGTACAATGAAATCAACTAAAACGCAAAAGTCTGTGTTTCAGAGTATGGATTCCCTTTTTAATATTTTTTAGGATATTAGTGGATGTCCCAATAAGAAGATGAAAAACTCTTTTGTGAAAATTTTGTGATAAAGAGAAGATGAAAGACTAAATAAAGAGGATACATTTTGCACTTTTAATCCCCATATAAATATCCATAAACGACTTTTGTCCCTCAATTTTTTTCCCAAAATTTTAGTACATCTATTTTCTTAATTAGTGAAATATTTTCCGCAGTCAAAATTGGTCAACAAAAAATCTAATGTGTCACCAGAGTTAATGGTGTCAAAATGGATGGCTTGAATGTGTTCGGTACCTAGGCTCCTGATGCGGGTGAGCCCGGGGTACTGGATTGAGTAGATGTGCTTCCAAGGATTGAAGATCAAGCTCGGGATGCCCAAGGTATCTCTCGCGTCCACGTCGGGTGGGGGGGGACCTGCAAAACACTCTGACGCTCAAGTCAGTAAGAGAGAGAGAGGGAAATGGAATGTTATGATTGATTGAATGTTTTAATGTTCCCGAAGTTAGAGGGAGGAGCCTCTATTTATTGGTGAGGTGTCGTACCTGGATCGTTGGATGCGGGCGGAAGGATCCTGTCTGTTGGATACGAGTACCACGAGTTTGAGTGCATGCTAGATTACCTGGAGTACTGGAATGGGCCAGGACCACGTCCTGCAAGGTTTGGGCCAGTCCGGAACAGTGGCCCCCCAAGTCGGGAACGGGAGAAGCATGATGTCTGGCTCGGCTTGATTTGTCCGTCGCTGTTGGGTAATGAGTGGCACGTGTCATCCAATGAGAGGGGAGTAGAGGCGTGACGTTAGGTGAAACCGAGGGCAGTTGGTCGCGCAGTATTGAAAAGATGCATTGATGTGACGTGACGCTTCGCATCTCGCCCCTATATAAGGTGAATTGACCTCAGAAAATACCTGCTTAGAGGTTAGTTTTTGACCACGGCGAACCTTGCCGTTTCGGTGACCGTCGCTGCGTCCCTTAGAGGGAGGAGACGAACTGGCCTCGGGGTTGCCGAGGCCGTGGTCGGTACCGCTTTAGTTTTAGTTATTATACAAATAGATTTAGAAGGAGAGAGATTGATAGTGATAGTGCCGCCCTCCCCTTGCAGATAATGGTCCGTTCCGAGAGTGAGGAAACACGGCCTTTTGTTCCCCCTGGTAAACCTATCTTACGGAAGTCGGCTGCTGGAGACTCGATACCGACCCCCAATGGAGCCCCGTCTCTGCTTTCTTCCACCTACGCGGATTCTCCTGCGATGTCGGGTGCTTCAGCTAGGGAGTTTGTCCAGCATGTTTCAGAAGGCACTATTGAAGAGAAAATTGTAGAGGAGGATGCCGAGGTTGGTTCCCAAACTCAGGAGGCTGAGGTCGCCATAGAGGAACATTGTAGACAAGGGCTGAGGATGTGTATGACTGGGTATCCACGAGGAACTGCGACATCTGCCCAAAATTGAAGTCGGACAAGCCGGTGTCTTACTATGAACAGTTCATCGTTGCCCCTACCGACCAAAGTTTGAAGCTGATAGCGGCGAATGATATGCCGGTGTGCACAGAGCATGACGGGATGAGATTTTTCTTCTACGGAGTCGCGCTGGAGACCATGGGAATCCGGATTCCCCTATGCAACTTCGTGAAGGACGTACTCAATTACCTGCATGTGGCCCCTTCTAAGCTGCACCCAAACGGATATGGATTCATGCGCGGTTTCGAACTAGTCATGGAGCACCTCTGAAGGGTTCCCTCTGTGAAGGTCTTCTTCTGCTTTTTCAATGTATTCCATTCGTCGGAGCCGGGGTCAGGCGGCAAGAGACAAGGGCATGTCGGAATGCCGTGTAACACGGAACGCTCCTACTTCGCTCTAGCCAACGATTCCAATAAGGATTTCAAGCTGAGCTTCTTCTTCGTTAAGGCTTCGAATAATGCAGCCCCGCTGTCAATTGCGGATTACGAGGGGAAGAAACCATGTAGGGTGCATTTCCCGTTGTCATGGAGTCGGGAGCACTTCGTCCGAGGCGGAAAGGAGATCGAGACCATGTCTTATATCGTGAAGCCGAACTTGCTCACAGGGGATTACGTGGAGTCGTACAAGCTAATCACCAAGTGGGGGAAGGGGTTGGCTAAGAAAGGCTTGAAGTTTCACTGCGGTTCCATGATTGACACCTTGGCAAGATCTGAGGCCAAGCTGAAGAGATACTTTGATTCTTGTATTGCCTTTTTATTTTAATGTCTTTATGTCATTGCACCCCGAGCTGGTTTTGGGAATTTTGATGTTGATTCTGACCGTCTCTATTCTTTCAGGTAAAATGGATGACCTTGATGACATCTTCAAGAACGCCAACGTCGATACCTCCATGCAGGTAGAGGTGCCCAAGAGGAAGCCTTTGCCGACTTTGAGGCCTGCGCCCGTGTAGGGAGAATGGGTGTTGAGACCTTCAAAAAGCTGGAGGAGTTGATAGCCAATAAAATAACTACTCGCCTCCGAGGTAAGATTTCTGACTTTGAAGCTCACAATAGATACTTAGATGGCGAGTTGATTCGCACTTCACGTGATCTTAGACCTTATCGAGATTGTAATTTGGTAGCTTACTCCGAGGAGAACCGAAACTTGAAGGCCGAGCTAGGCAAGTTGTCCGGAATACAAAAGCAACTTGATGAGGCAAACTCCAAGCTCGGAGAGCAGTCAGCAAAGATAGCAGAAATCCCGAAGCTGCGGACAGATCTTCAAACCCTTCGGGATAGGTTGGCAGCGGTCGAGGCCGAGAAGAAGAAAAGCACTGAGGAGATAGAGCATCTAAAGAAAGATAAACAAGACTGACTGATAGGGTAGCCTCTGAGGCCGTGTCCGACTTCAAGGGCTATTTGAAGATGGCCGTTCTTCTCTAGCCTACGCTGGATGCTAGCCTACTCCGGGTTGCGAACAAGGCGGAGAATGGGAAGATTGTCTCCAAGGGCAAAGTGCTCTACGGTCCAACGGAGATCGCTGTGGACCCCCACCCTTCTGCCTCTGATCGAGCGTGGAGCTCGGGGATCATAGGTCGTCTCGCACGAGGCAAAATTTGGATACCTTCGGCCTCTGATGGAGCTCGTCAGCTCGGAGATCAGAGGGAAGGTTGGCTCGCACGGGGCAAAATTGCGAGGAAGTCGCTGTGGACATCATATCCGGACTCTCTGATGGAGACGAGGCTCGGGGATCAGACAGCTGTTGAAGCCGCTGTGGGCCAGTCTGCAAGAGATCCAGCTGAGATAGAAATCCGATATCAGATGGGCTCAAGCCGTTTCGGAGGTGAGCTATGAAGATCTGAGATTACACGGGCTTAAGCCGTTTCAGAGGCGAGCTATGAAAATCCGAGATTAGACAGGCTCAAGCTATTTCGGAGGGGAGCTATGAATATCCGAGAGGGGATAAGTATCCAATATGAAGATCTGAGATTAGATGACTATTCGAGATGTGAGTCCCTTTGAATGATACGCTCAAGCTGCGTCGGAGGCGAGCTAATCCTGCAATCGAAGCAACTCTTGTTAATCCAAACCTAGTTACCTCTCCAATCAACCCTTGTTAATTTGATACACTATGTTTTTTATTTGGTATAACAATGTGATCAAACATAAAATATTTAATATATAGGACAAATAAAGCATATTAATAATGTTTTTAATTTATTTTTATAATTTATGAATGGGGTCAAACACGAAATTTTTAATTATATATATTGAATATATATTTAAAATTACATATTTACAAAATACTTTTCCCAATACCCTCTTGTACATCAATATAATATTCACAAGGAGAGCTTAGGTTTCATAGAATCAGAAGAAAGAAAGTGAGGAGAAAGGTGGAGAGATCCCAGACAAGGGGGAAATGCAAAAAAAACTGTAACATGTCTTCCACCGATGACATCACCACTATGAAAGAGGTGGATAACACAAAGCACTGCTTGAAATAAATGGAAGAGGAAGCTTCTGCATTTCACAAGGATCATGTCAAGGGCGAGAAGGAGATTGGATCCTCCATTCAATATCCTCGTGAGGAGGCAGATGCTCAATCTATTTTTCTTGGCAATGATGATTATGAATGCACACCACAAGAAGTGCCACAACATTTTCAATCATGTGGTACAGTGAACAGAGTAACTATCTTGACAGACAAGTTTGGTCGGCCTAAAGATTTTGCTTATGTGGAGTTTGATGAATTTGATGTTGTTGAAGTTGCTCTCTAATTGAATAAATCGGAATTGCATGGTCATCCTTTGAAAGTTCTGCCTCAGAGGAACAATGTTCCTGGGATGAAACAAGATTCCTCCAACCCTAATGAACAGGGGAAGGTCCGTAGGTTTAGAAGGGAAGCTCGTTACAATCCATATAACTGAGGTGGTAAAGATTTAATGATAGGATTACCCAGAGTTGTCTGATGTGATAGGCCATTTCTTGTTTTCCTTTAAGAACATCGAAGTGTTAATTTCTACCTACAAAAAATCAAATACCTCTGTTATTCAATGAAATGATATGATCCTATCTTCAAGGAGTAAAAACTCGTTGTCACTCGTAACCATGTTAGGGGATTGCTACCATTTCTTTGAATCTTTAGCTACTTGTAGTGCTCGCTATTTTTACAGTGAAATGATATGATCCTATTTTCGTCAAAAAATGATTAGAACTATAAAATCAAGTAAATAATTAAATAATGCTCAGAGTAGTAAACAAAATCAATTATTTCATAATCAATCAGAGTAGTAATTGTAAAGGACCGCTTGTATTTATAATCTCATAATTATTACATACCTTCTTTAAAAATATGACAAGTTCGAATAATCATCTTTGTTGTACTAATTTAATCAAGGAAATCACAGTCATTGCAGATCCATGTTATACACAATAAAAAGACCAATACAACAATGAATTTCTGAGAACTCATAAAAATATAAGACAACGTCCATAACTTTGAAGTGATCAATCTTGTATTTATAATTGATTAACCAAGTTTTTGTGTGCCGCTTGTGGATCTTAATGAACGGAAAACAATACAAGATTAAACAAGAGAAAAAAAGGGACTAAAGGAAGACACAGTAACTACAAGAACATCATGAATTACCTATGATTAGTGATATACGCGGCATTGATCTTTATGGAATGAAATCATAATTGATGTATCCATTCCCACGCATATGAACGTAATCAATTCAAGAAATTCAAATGCCAATTTTGCAGATCTTGACAAATGCGAGTAATGGGGGAAAAGAGCGAGAGAGATGCCCTAGTATTTTGAGGGAAGCGGCGACAGCGCTAATCTTTGCTAGGGTTTTCAAAGTGATTTACTGCCACAACATATTTATAAGAAGTTAATCATACCTAGGGTTCAATTTCTCTGTGGACAACAACAGAAGTGCTAAAGAGAATGGCCCATGAAATTATGGAGATATCTGTAAGTTGTGGCTTAGTGATATTTACGGGCCAAAAAGCCCAAAATGTGGATGCAAAGCGTGAGTACTATCTCACTGTATTTCTACTCCTACTTTCATAAACCCAAATTATACCGACATCCACATTTTACTTTGCATAGCCCCTTCGTGTTTTTAAATTTAGTTTGTCCAAAATACCCTTTAATGAGAAATTTGATTTCAAAACCAAATTAACTTTTGCAAGATATGATATTGAGAACACACAAAAATATATATATATATATATATATATATATATATATATATATATATATATCTGTGTGTGTGTACAATGAAATCAACTAAAATGCAAAAGTCTGTCTTTCAGAGTATGGATTCCCTTTTTATTTTTATATTAAAAATTTAATATACAAATTTTTTAATATTTTTTAGGATATTAGTGGATGTCCCAGTAAGAAGATGAAAAACTCTTTGGTGAAAATTTTGTGATAAAGAGAAGATGAAAGACTAAATAAAGAGGATACATTTTGCAATTTTAATCCCCATATAAATATCCATCAACGACTTTTGTCCCCAAATTTTTTTTCCAAAATTTTACTACGTCTATTTTCTTAATTTGTGAAATATTTGCCGCAGTCAAATTTGGTCAACAAAAAATCTAATGTGTCACCACAATTAATGGCGTCAAAATGGATGGTTTGAATGTGTTCAATACCTAGGCTCCTGATGCGGGTGAGCCCGGGGTTTTGGATTGAGTAGATGTGCTTCTAAGGGTTGAAGATCAAGCTCGGGATGTCCGAGGTATGTTGCGCGTCCACGTCGGGTCGAGGGTACTTGCAAAACACTCCAACGCTCAAGTCAGTAAGAGAGAAAGAGAGAGAGAGAGAGGGGGGGAAATGTAATGTTATGAATGAATGAATGAATGAATGTTTTAATGTTCCCGTAGCTGGAGGGCGAAGCCTCTATTTATAGGTGAGGTGTCGTACCTGGATCGTTGGATGCGGGAGGAAGGATCCTGTCCGCTGGATACGAGTACAACGAGTTTGAGTGCATGCTAGATTACTTGGAGTACGGGAATGGGCCAGGCTTACGTCCTACAAGGTTTGGCCCAGTCCGGAACAGTGGCCCCCCAAGTCGGCGATGGGAGAAGTATGATGCCGGCCTCGGCTTGATTTGTCTGTCACTGTTGGGTAATGAGTGCCACGTGTCATCCAATGAGAGGGGAGCAGAGGAGTGACGTTTGGTGAAACCGAGGGAAGTTGGTCTCGCAGTACTAAAAAGATGCATTGATGTGACGTGACGCTTCGCATCTCGCCCCTATATAAGGTGAATTGAGGGCTCTTTCGTGCACCCTTGCATTTCATGAGAAGTTGAGCTCTGCAATGTAAGAACTTTCTGACCACCGTCCGAGATCAATTCCCGTGTTTGCCGCCGACGGTTTCTAAGACGAGATCAAAATTCAGAGTGACCTCAGAAAATACCTGCACAGAGGTTAGTTTTTCTTTTTCTTGTATAGTCTATTATTTATAGCTTCTTTTTGACCGCGGCGGATGTCGCCCCTTCGGTGACCGTCGCTGCCTACCTCAGGGGGAGGAGACGAACTGGCCTCGGGGTTGCCGAGGCCGTGGTCGGTAAGGCTTTAGCTTTATTTATTAGACAAATAGATTTAGAAGGATAAAGATAGGTAGTGATAGTGCCGCCCTCTCCTTGCAGATAATCGTCCGTTTCAAGAGTGTGGAAACACAGCCTTTTGTTCCACCTAGTAAACCTATATTACGGAAGTCGGCTGCTAGAGACCCGATACCGGCCCCCAAGGGAGCCCCGTCTCTGCTTTCTTCCACCTACGTGGATTCTCCTGCGATGTCGGGTGTTTCGGCTAGGGAGTTTGTCCAGCATGTTTCAGAAGGTACTGTTGAAGAGAACATTGTAGAGGAGGATGCCGAGGTTGGTTCCCAAACTCAAGAGGCCGAGGTCGCCATAGAGGAGGATGAGACATGGGCTGAGGATGCGTATGACTGGGTATCCATGAGGATCTGCGACATCTGCCCAAAATTGAAGTCGGACAAGCCAGTGTCTTACTATGAACGGTTCATCGTTGCCCCTGCCGACCAGAGATGGAAGCTGATAGCGGCGGATGATATGCTGGTGTGCACAAAGCATGACGGGATGGGATTTTTCTTCTACGGAGTCGCACTTGAGACCATGGGAATCCGGATTCCTCTAAGCAACTTCCAGAAGGACGTGCTCAATTACCTGCATGTGGCCCCTTCTAAGCTGCACGCAAACGGATGGGGATTCATGCGCTGTTTCGAGCTGGTCATGGAGCACCTCGGAAGGGTTCCCTCTGCGAAGGTCTTCTTCTGCTTTTTCAACGTATTCCATTAGCTGGAGCCGGGGTCAGGCGGAAAGAGACAAGGGCATGTCGGACTGCGGGGTAAAACGGAACGCTCCTACTTCGCTCCGGCCAACGATTCCAATAAGGATTTCAAGCTGAGCTTCTTCTTCGTTAAGGCTTTGAATAATGCGGCCCGGCTGTCAATTGCGGATTACGAGGGGAAGAAACCAAGCATGGTGCATTTCCCGTTGTCATGAAGTCGGGAGCACTTCGTCTAAGGCGGAAAGGTGATCGAGACCATGCCTTATAACGTGAAGCCGAACTTGCTCACAGGGGATGACGTGGAGTCGTACAAGCTAATCACCAAGTGGGGGAAGTGGTTGGCTAAGAAAGGTTTGAAGTTTCACTGCAGTTCCATGATTGACGCCGTGGCCGGATCTGAGGCCAAGCTGAAGAGATATTTTGATTCTTGTATTGACTTATTATTTTAATGTCTTTATGTTGTTGCACCCTGAGCTGGTTTCGGGAATTTTGATGTTGATTCTGACTGTCTTTATTCTTTCAGGTAAAATGGATGACCTTGATGACATCTTAGAACTTACCGGGATTGTAATTTGGTATCTTACTCCGAGGAGAACCGAAACTTGAAGGCCGAGCTAGGCAAGTTGTCTGAAATACAAAAGCAGCTTGATGAGGCGAACTCCAAGCTCGGACAGTAGTCAGCAAATATAGCAGGAATCTCGAAGCTGCAGACAGATCTTCAAACCCTTCGGGATCGGTTGGCAGTGGTCGAGGCCGAGAAGAAGAAAAGCGCTGAGGAGATAGAGCAGCTAAAGAAAGATGAAGCAAGCCGGACTGACAGAGTAGCCTCTGGGGCCGTGTCCGGCTTCAAGCGCTGCTTGCAGATGGCCGTTCTTCTCGAGCCTACGCTGGATGCTAGCCTGCTCCGGGTTGCGAACAAGGCGGAGAATGGGAAGATTGTGTCCAAGGGCAAAGTGCTCTACGATCCGATCTTAGCTTCTTCTCCGGCAGAGAACCAAACCGAGCTCGAGGATGAAGCCATTGAAGAGGAGGGGAACCCAGCGGCTGCTGACCTGAAGACTGCCGAGGCTGAGGGAGAGAAGAATGTTGAGAACTTGGATTAGTCTTTTTGCTTCTTTTTGCATATTTTGTGGTTAGTCTCAGGCATGTCCGGGGCCAACCCTGGGTTGTAACGCACATTGGGCGCCGTCCCTTTTCCGGTCTTAATCACTACTGTTTCTTAATTTCTTAATTTTAGCTTACTCATCTTTCTTTGCATGCCTCATGTTGTTTGCGCGTTTGATTTATTAACCGAAAAGCGAGTTGGGAATAGAATTTTGATGCCGAGAGGGAATAAACAAAGTCTGACGTAGATACGCCCAGTAGAATCCTGTGGTGAGGTAGCAATAGAAGAGCCATGTAGTCGTAATAATAGAAATTCAGCGCCGACGCAATAATAGAATTCCGAGGCAGAAGTAACAATAGAATTCCGTGGCAGAAGAAATAATAGAATTCCGAGGTAGATGTAATTATAGGAATTCGAAGTATATGTAATAATAGAATTCCGAAGTAGATGTAATAATAGAAATCGGAAGAGAATGTAATAATAGAATTTCGAGGCAGAAAAGCCGTAGATGGGAAGGCCGTTGCGGGCCCCCTCTCCAGAATGGACAAATGCGATAAAGAGGTTGGCCTCGGTCTTCACAGATTGGAAGGCCGCTGTGGGCCCCCCTCTCCAATGATTCCTCCAACGGAGATCGCTGTGGACCCCCGCCCTTCTGCCTCTGATGGAGCGTGGAGCTCGGGGATCATAGGTCGGCTCGCACGAGGAAAAATTGGGATACTTTCGGCCTCTGATGAAGCTCGTCAGCTCGGAGATCAGAGGGAAGGTTGGCTCGTACGGCACAAAATTGCGAGGAAGTCGCTGTGGACATCATATCCGGACTCTCTGATGGAGACGAGGCTTAGGGATCAAACTGCTGTTGAAGCCGCTGTGGGCCAGTCTGCAAGAGATCCAGCTGAGATAGAAATCTGATATCAGATGGGCTCAAGCCGTTTCGGAGGTGAGCTATGAAGATCCGAGATTACACGGGCTCAAGCCGTTTTAGAGGCGAGCTATGAAAATCCAAGATTAGACGGGCTCAAGCCGTTTCGAAGGGGAGCTATGAATATCCAAGAGGGGATAAGCATCCAATATGAAGATCCGAGATTAGATGACTATTCGAGATGTGAGTCCCTTTGAAAGATGCGCTCAAGCTGCGTCGGAGGAGAGCTATCCCTACAATCGAAGCGACTCGGTAGAAAATGATTTAGTGAGCCGAAGTCGGGACTTACCTCGGGAAGAAGGAGGGGATTGGAAAGAGTCCGCGGAGTATGAAATATCTGATGATAGAGAGTAGACAGAGTTCGGAAGCAAACTGTTATTGCTCCCACTGTGGTCGCCATTGTTTGGTACCTAGGCTCCTGATGCGGGTGAGCCCGGGGTTGTAGATGTGCTTCCAAGGGTTGAAGATCAAGCTCGGGATGTTCGAGGTATCTCGCGCGTCCACATCGGGTGGGGGTACCTGCAAAACACTCTCACGCTCAAGTCAGTAAGAGAGAGAGAGAGAGGGAAATGGAATGTTATGAATGAATGATTGTTTTAATCTTCCCGTAGTTGGAGGGCGGAGCCTCTATTTATAGGTGAGGTGCCGTACTTGGATCGTTGGATCCGGGCGGAAGGATCCTGTCCATTGGATACGAGTACCACGAGTTTCAGTGCATGCTAGATTACCTGGAGTACGGGAATGGGCCAGGCCCACGTCCTGCAAGGTTTGGCCCAGTCCGGAACAGAATGGATACGGATTTGGATTATAATGGATGGATTGGAGAATTCCATTTAAAAATTTATATCCATTAGGTTTGTACCAAAAAAATCCAATCCAATACAACCATTGACCAACAAATGTCCATCCAATCCATCCATCAACCATTTTTTAATGGATGGATATCCAGTCCATCCATTAGGCCCAAATTTTTATTTCTTTTTTTTTGACCAATTAGGCCCAACTTTCTATTTCTATATTTATAAATATATGTGTGTGTATATATATAGTGTGGTTGCGGTGGTGGGCCGGAGATCAAGCGCCGGCACGACGGACGTCCTGCGACCAGCGGTGGTCGGTCAGAGCTCCGGACGCCAGCACGGCGGCCGGTGGCGGAGATCCAGTGATTCCCGGTGGTCGGCGGCTGCGGGTGGTTGAGGTCCGGTGGATGCTTTTAAATATATATATATAAATATATATATATATACAATTTGAATCTGCACCTGTGTCAAACAAGGCAACAGTTTCAAAAATAAAATCTTCGATAATAATTTTGACATTTATGTAAAATTTTTGAATTTTTACATAATTGATCAGCCCTAAGAAATCTTTATCTGCTTCCTTATCAGAGTCAGGGACACTTGAAGAGGAATTGGTTTCATGATTATTCCAACGGTCAATAATGGACTGGTGATTAGCTTGTTTTTCTTTTAGTTTATTGACCTCAACTTTTAAGTTGTTGATCTCATACTGAAGATCTTGGATAGTAACAGGTTTGATACTGGTTTTCTCTAACCTTTGAACCAGATGGTGGAAGTAGGAATGTAGATATTAACTTTGAACTGTTGGTTACTTATCTGGGTTATGCTTTGCAGTTAACTATATTTTGTCCATAATCATATAAGTGCCTGTTATGGATATTAATTCAAAGTTAAAGTTTTTCTAAATGTTACACTATTAGTATACTCTTTGACTATGGCTAGCATTGTTCAGGCCAGTTCACTGGTGTATTTTCAAGGAAATTTCTGAGAGCCTCACAAACGTGGCCAATGTCTGTTGTGAGCAGTACCAGATATCTGAGAAATCCCATAGTCAATCAGCTTACTATTTTATAACATATGAACATAAAAGGTAATTGAATAAGAAAATTATTCGTCTATGTTTATATTTTGCAAAGATTTACTTTTAATCTTAGAACAATTTGTCAAAGTGTGTTGTCATATGTTTAATTTGAACTTTTTCTAAGTTATATTTTGTAAACGTATTCTGTGCTTTTGATCAAGAACAGCTTCAACTTTTTCAAAACCATGTTTTACTTACTCTTTTAACATTATAGGATTTTGAAGGAATACTTGGAAATCTCGCTAAGCGACGAACGGCATAACGAATGCGTAAGACTCGCGAGTGATAGAGCAGCTACCTTGCCGCCAAGAGAGATGTTGTATTCTTGAAACTATCTTGGTGTTTAAAGAAAGTAAAACAGAAAACAGTTTGTTTATTGATCACTTGTCTGTCAGTATCAAGCTCAAAATATAATTTAATGGTCCAAATTAGATATATTTCAGTATTTACTTTACTTATTGTTTTCTGAGTAAAAGGATTTCACTCTGAAGTATAAATTAGATAATAATTCTTTTATCCAAGTTTTTATATCCTGCACTTGGCCTTGCTATGATCTTTGAACAAAACACGTTTAAATCCCCAGCATAATCTAGAAAGTAGTTACTAGTTCATATTTTAATATTTATATTTCTAATGAAACCAAGTGAAGGCAATGATGCTTATGGGTGAGGAATTATACGAAATATTCTGAAAAAACCATTTTTTATACTGCTTTCCTCACTCTCTCAGACATGTCTTTTATTGCTATGCCTTTATCAGAAAATCAATTTTCCAAAAATAACAATCAAGATCTTAGTAAAGGTCTTACCAATCAAGAACTTTGCAAAGATCTTATCAACAATCAAACTTCTTTTGTCATAGATAAAATTTCCCTCAAAAAGGAATTTTATTCTGAAGAATGGTCTCTTCACAGAGAATGGTTCTTCAAACAATATCAAGGGAAAAATAGAAAATCCATTCAGGAAAAATTCTATAAATTTCTTGAAAATGTCAAATACAATATTCCTTTTTTTGATTGGTTTCATGCGTATACCATCAAGAAGAATATCAATTATCCCTTCCAGGATGACATTATTGGAAGAAAAATCGTGGATGTCATCACTATATGGCATCTAAAAGATGGTCAAAAGGTCCAATCAGAATTACCTCCTAAAGGCCCTTTTACCCTTAATATTCAAAACCAATCTGCCCCTGTCTTGGCTGCCCCCTTTAAAGCTAGACCTGATAATGAACCCATAACAGCCAGAGATATCAAAGATCTCATGGAAAAATCTAACTATACAAACAAATACCTCCAAGCACTAGGAGACTCCAAATCAAGTAGAAACGATGATGCCTCCCCTAAAACTGAGTCATCTTATTCTTCTGCTAAAATTGAGAAACCCCTATTCAACCCCTATAGGGTATCCAAAACCTTTAAAAAGGCCTTCAAGCAAGAAGGTCATATCAAAAGAGAAGTTGATGAAACCAAAGATGAAATCCTGGAGAAAATCAATGAACATTTAACTCTCCTCAAAACAACAATCCCTGATACGCCTTCTCCTCATACCCCTAGGAAAAGCATCAATATGATAAATGAGACCTCTTCTGATCATTCAGGAGATGCCTCTCCTAAAAATAAAGTCAGTCCTATCATTTACAATCCCAAAAACAAATGGCGTAGAGAAACCAAGCTTTACTACCCTAGGGCCACTGCTCCTGACCTTCTCTTAGAAGAAAAGGAAACCAATTTCAAAAGTTTCAGTACTAACAATGTTTATGAATGGAACATTGATGGAGAAAATGAGTATGGCATAACCAAAATCCTCCAAAATATGACTATGGTTGCCACTGCTTATGAAACTTCCAATAACTGCTCAGAAGACATGATCGTAGAAATCCTCATTGCAGGATTCTGTGGTCAGCTTAAAGGTTGGTGGGATAATTACCTCAATGATGAGGATAAGCAATCTATCCTTACTGCTATCAAAAAGGAACCCAACGGAGAACCCATCCTTGAAAATGGGATTCAAATTCCTGATGCAGTTAACACCTTGATCTTCACCATTGCCCAACACTTTGTAGGAGACCCTTCCTTGATTAAGGATAGATCTGCAGAGTTGTTGTCTAATCTTAGGTGCAAAACCCTCGGTAACACATTCCTTACAAGAGTCTATACCAGAGAAGATAGCCAACAAGCCTTCTGGAAGGAGAAATTCCTTGCAGGCCTCCCTAAATCTTTAGGTGATAAGGTTAGAGATAAACTGCGCAATCAGGACCCCAATGGAAATATCCCCTATCAGCAATTAAGTTATGGTCAGCTTATTGCTATCATCCAAAGAGTTGCTTTAAAAATTTGTCAAGACGACAAAATTCAGCAACAATTATCCAAAGAAAAGGCTCAAAATCGCAAAGACTTAGGAACCTTCTGTGAACAATTCGGCCTCCCTTGCATCAAAAGAACCAAAGCCAAACCAAAACCTATCAACACCTTACCTAGACCTGACTATTACAAGGAAAGGCATGATAGGAAACCTAGGCCAAGGATTACTGGTCAGTTTACCAAAAATCATTATGAGAATAATGATAAAAACCCCATCATCTGCTTCAAATGTGGCAAACCAGGGCATATTAGTAGAAATTGTAAAGTTATAAACAAACTCAGAGTTCTTAATCTTGGTTCAGACATTGAAAACAAGATTAACAATTTATTAGCCCAATCTTCAGGAGAATCCTCTGATCAACCTTCCGAGAAAATAAATCAAATTCAGGATGATGATTTATCTAATTCTGATTCCTCTAATAGCATCAATGTTCTCACCAAAGAACAAGATCTTCTCCTTGAAGCCATAAATGCCATTCCTGACCCCCAGGAAAGGGAAAAATATCTCAAGAAGCTTAAGTCTACTCTTGAAACTAAACCCCCCAAAAGCCCTTTAGTAACCAATAAGTATAATCTCAAGGATACCTTCAAAAGGTTAGAGAAAACCAGTATCAAACCTGTTACTATCCAAGATCTTCAGTATGAGATCAACAACTTAAAAGTTGAGGTCAATAAACTAAAAGAAAAACAGGCTAATCACCAGTCCATTATTGACCGTTGGAATAATCATGAAACCAATTCCTCTTCAAGTGTCCCTGACTCTGATAAGGAAGCAGATTCAGATTTCTTAGGGCTGATCAATTATGTAAAAATTCAAAAATTTTACATAAATGTCAAAATTATTATCGAAGATTTTATTTTTGAAACTGTTGCCTTGTTTGACACAGGTGCAGATTCAAATTGTATTTTAGAGGGTCTTATCCCAACAAATTACTTTGAAAAAACCTCTGAACAACTTAGTGCTGCAAATGGTACTAAGTTAAGAATCAATTACAAATTGTCTTCAGCTATCATCGAAAACAACAATTTCAAAATTGATACCTCATTTCTTCTTGTCAAAAATTTGAAAAATCAGGTAATTTTAGGAACTCCGTTCATAAGATCACTTTTTCCTTTTCAAATAACTGAAGAAGGTATCATAGCCCAGCATTTGGGACAACCAATCATTTTTAAGTTCTTAAGAAAACCTTTTGTCAGAAACTTAAATCCAATTTCTTACAAAGAAAATCAAATCAATTTTTTAAAAGATGAGATTACTTTTAGAAATATCGATCACCAATTACTCAAAAGGGAAAATCAATTCAAAATTAAGAGTCTTTTAGAGCAAATACAATCTACTATTTGTTCTGATCTTCCTAATGCTTTCTGGGAAAGAAAACGTCATGTTGTGGAACTTCCCTATGAAAAGGATTTTCATGAAAGGCAAATTCCCACCAAAGCTAGACCTATCCAGATGAATCAGGATCTCCTCCTGGTTTGTCAGAAGGAAATAAATGATCTTTTAAAAAGGGGTCTTATTCGCAAAAGTAAGAGTTCCTGGTCTTGCTCTGCCTTTTATGTTAACAAACAAGCAGAAATAGAAAGGGGAACTCCCAGATTGGTCATTAATTACAAACCTCTCAACCAAGCTCTTTGTTGGATTAGATATCCTATCCCTAACAAAAAGGACCTTCTCAAACGTCTTCATGACGCAAAAATATTTTCAAAATTTGACATGAAATCTGGATTTTGGCAAATCCAGATTAAAGAGAAGGATAGATACAAAACTGCCTTCACTGTCCCTTTTGGTCAATATGAATGGAACGTTATGCCTTTTGGCTTGAAAAACGCTCCTTCTGAATTCCAAAGAATCATGAATGATATATTCAATGATTATGCAAAATTCGCCATTGTCTATATTGATGATGTGCTTATTTATTCACAATCTTTTGATCAACATGTCAGACATATCAACACCTTTATTTCTATCATAAAGAAAAATGGTCTTGCTGTGTCTAAAACAAAAATCAATTTGTTTCAAACAAAAATCAGATTTTTAGGTCACAATATCCATCACGGAACTATTACTCCTATCACTAGGGCTATTGAGTTCTCAAATAAATTCCCCAATCAAATTATTGACAAAACTCAATTACAAAGGTTCCTTGGTTGTCTTAATTATGTCTCAGACTTCTTTCCACAACTGAGTAATCTCATCAAACCTCTTCATGATCGTCTAAGAAAGGATCCTCCTCCTTGGACGGATGATCACACCAAAATTGTCATACAAATCAAAGCCCAGGTTAAAGAACTACCCTGCCTTTACCTACCCAATCCTGAAGCCTTCAAAATTGTCGAAACTGATGCTTCTGATATTGGTTACGGCGGAATTTTAAAACAAAAAATTTCTGGAAAAGAACAAATCATTGCTTTCACTTCTAAACATTGGAATCCTGCCCAACAGAATTATTCCACTATCAAAAAAGAAGTTTTAGCTATTGTGCTATCCATTTCAAAATTCCAATCCGATCTTTTAAATCAAATATTTCTTGTCCGCATTGATTGCAAATCTGCAAAAGATATTTTGCAAAAGGATGTTAAAAACCTTGCATCTAAACAAATTTTTGCCAGATGGCAAGCAATTTTAAGTATATTTGATTTTGATATTGAATATCTTAAAGGATCTGACAATTCTCTTCCTGATTATCTCACTCGTGAATATTTACAGGGAAATATTTATCCTTAAGCATGATAACTGTACCACTCTTTGTGGGAAAAACTGCTTAAATACTACCCTGGAACAAGGTAATTGTAGTGTCTACATTAGACATGAAAAACTGTTCCAATAATACCCTGGATCATGGTGATTGTAGTGTCCTTATGGACATGAAAAACTGTTCAAAACCACCCTTGAACATGGTGATTGTAGTGTCCTTATGGACATGAAAAACTGTTCAAATTATGCTTAATTTTTACCTTTCCTATTCTGCTGATTTTTTTTCAGGGTTTGGTCAAATTATTTGTTGGAAGCAATTTTCAAAACAAAGCATTATTGATGGGCCATAATTGGCGCATACATGGGGACCTCCACCCCTTGAAAATTTCAACCATGGTCTCCCATTATCTTATTTCCAATATTTTAATCATGCACTTTGGATGCTTCTACTTATTGCATTGGATGCCGCATAGTTCAAGTCACTTGCCCTTGGATTCTGTAGAGTGCAGTTCATTTAGTGCACAGTGCCGGTTTAGTAACCGGTTACTATTCATTTTTCCAATCTATTTAATCGTGCCATAGGCTTGTGTTAGAGGCACACACACACAATTCAGAAACACTATCATCTCTACTTCTCTCTCTAGTTCTAGTGAGAAGCCAGAGCACTTGTAATCTTCTTCTTCTCTTCTTCAATCTTCAATCTTGTAACTCATAGATAGTTCTTACTATCTCAATCAATCAAAGTAACTCATAGATAGTACATGGAAGGTTTTACCTCCTAATCTATCTCGTGAGCTTTTATCTTTAATTTATTTGTTGCATTCCGTATGCTACCTACTTCCCCTCTGTCTCTTTAATCTAATCCCCTTTCCCTGGTTCCGAACCCCTCTTGGTATCAGAGCCAGATGGTGGAAGTAGGAATGTAAATATTAACTTTGAACTGTTGGTTACTTATCTGGGTTATGCTTTGCAGTTAACTATATTTTGTCCATAATCATATAAGTGCCTGTTATGGATATTAATTCAAAGTTAAAATTTTTCTAAATGTTACACTATTAGTATACTCTTTGACTATGGCTAGCATTGTTCAGGCCAGTTCACTGGTGTATTTTCAAGGAAATTTCTGAGAGCCTCACAAACGTGGCCAATGTCTGTTGTGAGCAGTACCAGATATCTGAGAAATCCCATAGTCAATCAGCTTACTATTTTATAACATACGAACATCAAAGGTGATTGAATAAGAAAATTATTCGTCTATGTTTATATTTTGCAAAGATTTACTTTTGATCTTAAAACAATTTGTCAAAGTGTGTTGTCATATGTTTAAATTGAACTTTTTCTAAGTTATATTTTGTAAACGTATTCTGTGCTTTTGATCAAGAACAGCTTCAACTTTTTCAAAACCATGTTTTACTTACTCTTTTAACATTATAGGATTTTGAAGGAATACTTGGAAATCTCGCTAAGCGACGAACGGCATAACGAATGCGTAAGACTCGCGAGTGATAGAGCAGCTACCTTGCCGCCAAGAGAGATGTTGTATTCTTGAAACTATCTTGGTGTTTAAAGAAAGTAAAACAGAAAACAGTTTGTTTATTGATCACTTGTCTGTCAGTATCAAGCTCAAAATATAATTTAATGGTCCAAATTAGATATATTTCAGTATTTACTTTACTTATTGTTTTCTGAGCAAAAGGATTTCACTCTGAAGTATAAATTAGATAATAATTCTTTTATCCAAGTTTTTATATCCTGCACTTGGCCTTGTTATGATCTTTAAACAAAACATGTTTAAATCCCCAGCATAATCTAGAAAGTAGTTACTAGTTCATATTTTAATATTTATATTTCTAATGAAACCAAGTGAAGGCGACGATGCTTACGGGTGAGGAAGAATTTTTATTAAGATGTTTAAAAGTTTTTCTTCTCGTTTCTCTTGCAAACCTTCATCCTCATCTTCTAATCAATCTTTATCAAACAAAATCTTCAAAGAAGAAATACGTTTTGAAGATATCAATCATGATCTTGATAATTGGGATATTCCAAAAATATCCCATAAAGATCTTTATCAAAATCAAAAATCTTTCTTTTCCAAAACTGATTTTATTGTCAGAACTGTAGAACAGAAAATCATACTCCGCAAAGATGATGAAGAATTTCATCTTCTTTCTGAAAAAAGTATGAAAGATCATAAGGCTAAGAACTTCAACTACCTACACATTGGAAGTGTTCAGGTAGGCATGAAGCCTCTTACCATAGAATCTCTTAACGTTGCAGTTTTGCTCTGTTTAAGAGATGCTCGCCATAATCAGTTTCATGACTCTTTATTAGGAACTGTTGAAACTAGCCTGATTCATGGACCAATCTTTTTTAATTGCTTCCCAGATTTAACTGTCAGTCTGGATGATAAGAACATCCTTGATGTTCTTTATCTTAATGTCAATTGTCACGGCTATGACATGAAGGAAGGATCTGTCCCTATCACTTTGATATATAGAATTCATTACAAAGTAATGAACTCTATCAGATCCAATTTCCTTAAAACTAAATGCCACAAATCAGGAGAAACAACTTTGTTTCTTACTGACCAATCTAAAGCCAATATTATGGTACCTAAAACCATACAATGGAGTGATATTACACTTCCTGAAACCTGGACCCTAGATAAAGCTGCCCCTACAGCACCTAGGATAACACCAGAATTCCAGGATGTTATTCAGCATCAATCTGGAAGAGTTGATCTTGTTTTTAACAGAAGTAACTCCTTCACTATCCCTAGGTCCCTCAGATCTGAAGAGGACTTCAGAACGGCTATGTCCAGAGGATCTTTTTCTAGAAGATCCTTCTCGGTAACTAGAGATTCCTCTAAACCTCAGATAGGAACCTCCCATGATGGTTCCACTATCCACCTACAAGGCTTTGAAACCACAACCCCTGTAAAAACCTCCTATCAGAAAGAGGAGGAAGACCATAGGTCTATTCAATCTCCAACCTATTCCTCCCTTAATAATCCTTATGATGAAGTCTAAATTCATCATGGATAAGGAATCCCTAAGAAAAGAATTGTATTCTGAGGAATGGTCTCCTCATAGGAAATGGTTCTTTTCTCAGTATCAGGGACACAAACGTAAAGCAATCCAAGAGAAATTCTATGAATTTCTCAGAAAAACCAAACATAATATCCCTTTCTTTAAATGGTTTAAAGATTATGCTTTTAAGAAAGGTATCAATTATCCTTTTCAACCCATTTTATCTGATAGGAAACAGGATGTCCCTATTGTCCCCTCTAAACATCCCAATGATGCCTTAGAACAAACTAAGAATGTTTTAGGCATCCCTGCCCAGATAAAAAAACCTATTACCAAACCAGTTCTTCAGCAAACCAATAATAAAGAACTCTTAGCTAGAATCAATGAGCATTTAAACCTTCTTAAGGATATGGCTCTTAAAACTAAAAGCAATAACTCTATAAACACGATAACCAGAAATCCTTTTGATGATAGAAAGGTTATCTGCTTCAAATGTGACAATTTTGGCCACATTGCCAGAAAATGTCCTAATCAACCCAAACCTGGTTATATACCAAAGCCCTACATTAGGAAAAAAGACAAGAAACCCAACACTCAGGATAAATCTCAAATCACAGAAATTTGTTGCACTTGCAATAAAAGAAAACCTGAGATTTCTCCCATCAACCAAGCTGCTAAGAAGAAGCATAATAGACCTAATAAGCAGGTTACCTGCTTCATTTGTGGTAAAGTAGGTCACAAAACCAAAAGTTGCTGGATCATTAGAAAGCTCAGTACTTTTAATATTGATCCTAGTGCCAAAAAGAGAATTAAGCTCTTCTGCAGAGATGACAAACCCCATAAGTACAAAAGGATTTTATCTGAGCTTAAGAATCTTGAGCTCAAACCTAAGATTAAATCCAAAATCTACAATTGGTTAGATTATTATTTTGATAAACCTGAATCTGGGTTTATTGACCTAGCTTCTGCCATTTGCAGATTCAATATCTCCATCTCATCCATTACTACCAACTTTGAAAAAAGAGTTATCTGGGAATCCCCAGCTCTGCTTTTTTCTTTTCATGTTCATAATTTTGGTATTAATATTTATTATCTGGGGCAACCCTTTATGTTTAATCATCCAGGTAAATCTTTTAATAAGGTTCAAAAAATTTGCTCCAAAATCAATCTTAATTCTGGTATAAGCATCAGAGCTAAGACCCAGGAGGAAATGATAGATGTTACTTGTGATATGGTTAATTACGCTGTCTCACAAGAAATTCTTGACTCCTATAATCTTGCTAGAAATTTTCATAAAAAATTTCTAATAATTAATCTTTTTATGTCTAAAAACCAAATGGTGGGAATTTTAGACAATTTATTTTATTATAATAATCATATTGATTATGTTTTTTACAATACTATAGATATTATAATCAAAATATTACTAACTGGATCATCTTTGATTATTTTCAGGGCTTCGATCAAAATGACCACCAGGGCTTCCTCCTCAAGAGGAAGAGGAAGAGGAAAAGGTAAAAACCCCATGGTCTCTACAGGGCCTTCCACCCTGAATCTATCTGGAAACCAATCTGGGCATTCCTCTCAGAATACCCAAAACCAAATTAAACAGGCAAAATCTGACTATGCCTTTCCAATCCAAACCCTCCTGACTTTTCAGGAACAAGGGTTAACCAATCTTCCCTCTAGAACTTGGGCTAGTATAGCTGAGGATAGTGACCAGGATCTCCCTCCCTTGGATCTAGCTATTCAAACCCAAAAATCCCAACAATTGCAGATTAAACCAAAATCTCAAGTTACCTCTGCCCAAAATCAGTCGAATTTGGTTATTAATACCAACCCGATTACCCCTGCTCAAACCCAGTATGTCCCAAAAGAAAGCTTTTTCTTTGTGGCTCATATTGAACCAGAATTCTGGAATGAAAATCCCAACAAGATCCCTCCAAAAATCTTTCCACCTCAATCCCATTTCTTACCTTTTACTCCAAATAAAACCCAGAAATTTTATGAGTTTATTCTCATAGATACTGAGTCAATATCCCTCAAACATTATAGGGATCCTAAGGATGATGCTGTCATCACCCATTCAACCCTTCAAATTCTAAATATTCTGACACCCTCTGCATTTGGGCCAAATCCAAACAGCACAAAGAAATTTTCCCAGCTCTTTGACCCTATGGGTTATAATTATTGGGATTATATCAAAGCTTGGGATTATATTATCCTAGGTTTACAAAACAAGAGTTTTAAACATTCTTGGTTGATCTATTTCAAAAAGAAAACCAAGTATTCTTTCCCTAATTGGTTCCTTCAATGGTGGGATTTCTTTGGCCCTTGCCCAGAAATCTTTCCCACTGAAGTCCAAGAAGGATTTCAAGTTTTTTCAAAAAGATTTAACAAAGATCTCACTAATTATCCAATCACTTTAAATTTTTATGCCACTTTTTCATTGTCATGGATATTTTCATGGCAATATAAAACTGGGTATTTTCATCATCCAAAGACTTTATTGTCTTTATACAAACAAGGGTTTGTCAAATGGTGGCCTCGTTTTGATGCCTCTGCTGCATCTCCTGCGGGTGTGACCAATTGGTTTAAAACCAACCCAAAGGCTTTGCAAGTTGCTGACCCAGAAACTTGTAAATTTTTAAATCAAAAGGCTAGAATTTCTGCAGCTCTTGCAGCTTCTACCTCTGAAGATGATATTCTGGAAAAAGTTCAGAATGTCATGAAACTTCTTCAAGACCAATCTGGAGCTAAGGATGTCCCTTCATCTTCAAAAAAGGACAATAAGATGAAACAGATTCTTGTCTCATCTTCTTCCTCCTCTCCAAAAGATTTCTCTGAGGAAGATGGCTTTGATTATTATTCTGATGATCTTTGCTGATCCCCTTGGGAATTTTAATCATAAACTTATTTTATAAAATTCCTTTCTTGTTGGCCTTCATTGATCCTCATGAAAGCTTCAAATTTATTTTCAAATTTTATCCTTGAGCATGATAACTGTACCACTCTTTGTGGGAAAAACTGCTTAAATACTACCCTGGAACAAGGTAATTGTAGTGTCTACATTAGACATGAAAAACTGTTCCAATAACACCCTGAACATGGTGATTGTAGTGCCTGCATCAGGCATGAAAAACTGTCCAAATTTTAAAATCTAACCTTTTATCAAGCTCTGTTGTTTCTCAGTTTGCAGGAACACGACAAATTTCATCATAGCAAGACTTAGTGGGCGTTTCCCACTATTTTGTCAAGTTCTCATCATAGTCAAAGATTCTTGCTTTTAAACAAATATTTGTGGTCAATCCTTGGGGACCCCTTGTCTCCCACCATCTTTTGGCATTTTGGAATCCAAGGCTCCTTTATTGCTCAGGTCTTGTGTACTTAGCGATGCTGCTGCACAGTTCAAGTCACTTGCCCTTGGATTCTGTATAGTGCAAGTCTTTTAGTGCACAGTGCCGGTTTAGTAACCGGTTACTATTCAATTTTCCCATCTATTTAATCGTGCCATAGGCTTGTGTTAGTGGCACACACACACAATTCAGAAACACTATCATCTCTACTTCTCTCTCTAGTTCTAGTGAGAAGCCAGAGCACTTGTAATCTTCTTCTTCTCTTCTTCAATCTTCAATCTTGTAACTCATAGATAGTTCTTACTATCTCAATCATCAAAGTAACTCATAGATAGTACATGGAAGGTTTTACCTCCTAATCTATCTCGTGAGTTTTTATCTTTAATTTATTTGTTGCATTCCGTATGCTACCTACTTCCCCTCTGTCTCTTTAATCTAATCCCCTTTCCCTGGTTCCGAACATATATATATATATATATATGTATATATATATATTTACATTTATATTTATATATATATATATATATTTATTTTTATTTTTATTTTTATTTTTATTTTTATTTTTATTTTTATTTTTACATTTATATATATATATATATACATTTATATATATATATAATTATATTTATATATTTTTATAAAATTATTTTAAACAATTATCCAATGGATTTCGATTGTCTACTTTTTGTAATCCATTGGATTCAAAAAAAAATTAATGGATGAAATACAACCATCCACAAATCAAAATGGATGGATTGGCCGGCTTTTTGTAACACCCTAATATCTCTAGCTAGTAGAAATATTAAAATGTACAAATTAGCATACATCAGAGAAATAATTCCTACTTAGATACATGAACACCACTAAAATATCGATAATAAAATACCAAACAGTCTTAACATTATCCTTAACTTGTCCAAAACCATAACGGTTTCCAAGACATCACTATCATACAACCTGGTGTTCAATATCTTAACAAGGAAAGAGCGGAAAAGATTACATAACTTAAAATAAATTCAAGTCACATTATCGGACTACAAAGATAACCAGGGAAGAACATAAATAAAGATAGAAGAATTAAATCTTCAATCTCCTCCTCGAGCATGCCACCTACTTGTGCCTTCAAGCATTCTTCTTTCCCTGTTTCTCTGTAAAACAACAATAAATGATAGGGTGAGATAACATATCTCAGTGAGTTTTACCGTGAACCTAGCCACGCTCTCGATTCAATTATAAAACCATTTTTATTCGTAGTTTAATTAAACTACTTGCCTCTTTCATTTATCGAAACACCGAATGCCAAAAAGTGCTAATCCCGGCGAATCGTGCAACAGTTCTATTTAGCGAAACACCGGCTGCCTACAAGTGCTAATCCCGGTGAATCGTACATCTTACCTTTTAGCATAGCACCGACTGCACGAATGCTGAATCCCGGTGTCGTTCTACTTAACTTTTTACATATCACCAACAACACGAAGAAGCTTAAGTGATTATGCATCGCAATATGATCTCCCTCGCCTAGTATGCTAATCCGTAGGGGTCGTCACCCCGAGTCGATATAAATTATATATCCACTCGCATGGGGTAGTCATTTATATTCGATATAATATATATATCGTGAAGTATAGACCGGTTTAGATGATTTAATTAATAACTATCCCGAGTCATTTATACAATACCGAGTAGGACTTATAGTCCGTTTTATTTTTGAAAAGATTTGTCCTCACACGTGTTCTAACATTCGGTTTTTATAACACTTTATAACTCATAACCAATACAATATATGTACTTCAATCAGAATCAAAATGATGTGAACTAAACATATAAGTTCACTAAAAATCCAAGGATCCTTCCATAAATCATAATTTTTCCAAACACAAAGAAACTAAAAAGGGGGAAAAACTTACTGTTCTGTACCTAGCAGTGTTGTGCGGACTGCGTTGGTGGTCTCTTGCGGTATAGCTTGATATCAACGAGCGCCCGGGAGGAATGTTCTGTACCTAGCAATGTTGTGCGGACTGCGTCGGTGGTCTCTTGCGGTATAGCTTGATATCAACGAGCACCCGGGAGGGGTACCTGCGAAGCCACTCCGACGCCCAAGTTAGTATTGAGAGTAGGTGAGTGATTTAGCAACGAATGAGAGTGTACCTCATTATGGCAATGTGAGCCAGTATTTATAGGAAAGCGTGCTCGTTTGTTAGTCGTTGGATCGAGTGAGTTGATCTGAGCCCTTCAAATATCTAGGTTAGATTGGGCCTTGCAGATAGTGGATATGGACCAAGCTGATTGGGCCAATCCATGTCAATTGCTGATTGGGCCTCTTGGCCCAGTCCAGAACAGTTGCCCCCCAAGCCGAGATTATTCCGTAGGATGGTCTTGGCTTGAGGTTTTTGATTCATCCGCTTGCGTCTCGCGATACTCGTCCTGTCCGATCGTGTTGAAAAATCTCCTTAGTCGCAACCGCGTATCTAGATTTTTATTCTCAGAGGGTAGTAAAAAATTAATTTTTCATTAACTTCCCATTTTTCTTTTACCCACTATAAATAGATGGCCTCCATTTCACTTGGTCCCCACTTGAGAGAAGGAAGTGGCTTGAGAGAGAGAGTTTGGTGGAGATAAGCTTTGGTGGTCCACTCATTTTCCCTTTTTGGAGCTTTCCCTCATCACTTCATTTGGTAAGTGGGTCTTCAATATCCTTTTATTCTTCTTAGTCATAATTTCTTCCAATAATTCATCGGTTGAGTGCTTCCCTTTTGTGCCTCGTGGTCTTGGTAAACCGGCAGGGTACCGGTGTTGAGTGTAAACCGGCAGGGTGCCGGCACTCAACTCGTGTGCACGAGAGAAAGGAAACTTCATCGGTTGAGCGCTTCCCTTTTGTGCCTCGTGGCTTTGGTAAACCGGCAGGGTGCCGGTGTTGAGTGCAAACCGGCAGGGTGCCGGCACTCAATACGCGTGAGCGTGCGAGAGAGGAAACGAGGCGCAAACCGGCAAGGTGCCGATGTTGAGTGCAAACCGGCAGGGTGCCGGATTATGACTCCCATGCGCACCCCCCTGCCCAAACCGGCAGGGTGCCGGGTTGTGAAGCTCTAGTGCGCCTCGCAGTGTAAACCTGCAGGGTGCCGGGTTATGGACCCCGTGTGCACCCACCCCCTGCAAACCGGCAGGGTGCCGTGTTATGGGGCCTTCCTTCGCGCACTCGTGCGACGCCCCCTTTGTGCTTCGTGCGTGTATTTTTAACACTTAGTTTATTTCTCGTATTGGGGCCTCGTGGCTTTTTGGTAGTTCTAATTCTCATGAATTTCTTTCGCTCTTTAATTTATCAGGTTTCGAGCGGTGCTTCGTTCTCATCGATATTTTTGTGTTACCTGCTTGTCAAACTGGTAATTCCTCTTAACTTAGTTATTTTTATCTTCTATGCCTTGTCCTTCAACCTCAGGAAGGGGGGTTTGATAACAAGTTATTTTCTGACCCGCGACCGCTTGTTTCGCCCCTTTCCTGCAGGTTCTGAGAGATGGGGAGAGCCAAGCCGACTGCTCGCGTGAACGCGGCCTACCCTGGTGTTTGCTGGTGTTTTTAGCAAACAATCACTAGTTTTATTAGAAGGTTTGTGAGATCAAACTAGAAAAATCTCAAAGCAATTGCCTTTGAATTGCAAAAGTTTTTGTTTCAGAAAATGTAGAAAAGGGGACGATTTGCAAATGATTAACAGAATTGAAAAGAAAAGAAGCAGTAAATGGTGCAGGAATTGTAAAGAAAAAGAAAAACAAATTGCATTGAATCATAAAAATGGTACACGATCACATACAGGGATTCTTCCACTCGTTTTTCGCTCTGGCTTGGAAGTTAGAGTTTCAGGAATCGGGTGTGTATTGTGATTTTCGCCACCCCTGTTTCTTCTCAGAAACAGTTATTTATACAAGGGAAAAAGGGGGGAAATTCGAACTAAGTATCTGCCTAACAATTTGAAAATAAGTAACTGCTCCTACTTTCGGCCAAATAACCGCTCCTACTTTCGACCGAAACTGCTCTGTCACGCTTCGACCAACTGCTAGTCTTCAACGCATAACTGCTCTGTTTTCTGTCTGTCGAAAGCCTGTGTCGATTTTCCTCTCTCTTGCTTTTGCTTCCCTGGAAACTTGTCGAGTTTACCTTGCACACGACCATTTTCTTTGTCGAAACAATATGGTCTTTGTGAAATAAATATAAATCAAGCCATGTTGACCATCTTTAATGTAGCCTGTCGAAATTACAGGCTAACAAATTGCCCCCCAAAAATGTCTTTCTCGACTGAGCTTGAAGTGGAAGAAGAGAAAGAACATTTTTGAATTCTCCATCGAAATAGACTTTGCACTTGAGTAGAACAACTGTATACCTGATGTCGCCACTGTTAAGTGTTGTTTCCATATTCAAACCTTGAACTTGAACAGCCTGTAAATTCGGCCTTTGACTATGTTTACCAATTCTCTGTTCTACTTTTGAATAGTTCCACCATTTTCTGTTACGTTAATAACGCCGTAATTAAAGTGATGCATCACTTCTCGGAACGCCAAACTCGCAACCAACTGACGCTCTTTCATACTTCTCCTTATAAATAGAAGAATTTTGTTTCTCATCTTCACCACTCCATGATTTTCTTCTATTTCCTTTCCCGTTCTAAGATCATTCCTTTTGCTTTGAGTCTTCCGCGTAACCTCATCCCTCACAATTGCAGTGAGGTTGCCTGGAGGTTCAAAGTGATGGTTTTTGATCTCTGCGAATTATGGCTTTGCTCCTTTTTTCTTCATGTCACTTGATTTTGCAACTTTCTGGGTTTATGCGGGAGACTCAAAGTGGGAGCAGGAAGATTCATCAGGTGTTTTGCCTTGATGATGACTGTCTTCCTTGAGGCGTCAATATCCTCTCTCTGAAGGGCTTCCTGAGGTTTACCAAGCAAGGAAATGCCCTATTGAAAGGCTTACAAGCCTAACGCGCAGACGAAAGAATGACCCCCTGAACGACGGGAAGCGACAACGTGGTCGAAGAAGACCACCCAAAAGAGAAGTTACTTGGTCTTAAAAGACCAACTGCAATTCAGCGTTCATTTTATGCCTAGTTTATTTTCCTTTTCGGCACTATGTAACTCACGAATGCCTCTCTTGGCACATGTAACTTGGCAACATTATAATGAAATTTCTTCCATTTTATTCTTGGGCAATTTCTTATTCTGTGCTTTCGACAATGTTTTGGCAACTTAAATGCCATGTTTTTACGCTTTCGTTATATTTTTCCAGCGTTATTTTAACTTCGTGCAACGTTGGCTTATACTTTTTCAGGTATTTACCATTTATACGCAAAATTCTTTCATCAGCGCCGATCTCTTCAACCTCATATGCGCCGTTTGAATAAACTTGCAAAATTTTGAATGGTCCTTCCCAACTTGGGGACCATTTACCAAAGACTCTATCTTTTTTATCCATAGGCAATAGGACCTTCCACACTAGATCACCTGAATTAAAGGCTTTAGACTTAACCTTTTTGTTATAAGTTTTAGCTACCCTCTCTTTCTGTCGAATAAGCGTATCTAAAGCTAATAACCTTTCTTCGTCTAAATCAACCAATTCATCAAGCATCATATTCCAATAATAATCAGAGGGAATCTCCCACTGTCTTTGAATTCTTGTTGATTGTAGACAAATTTCAACAGGCAACACTGCATCGTGTCCAAATGTTAACCTATAAGGAGTAGTGTTGATAGATTCTTTGGGTGAATTTCGACAAGCCCATAATGCTTGATCAAGGGTATTATGCCAATTTTTGGGTTTCTGCCCAACATGCTTTTTAATCAAACTAATAATAACTTTATTGGCAGCTTCTACTTGTCCATTGGCTTGCGCATAATATGGTGTCGAAGTTAATAACTTAAAACCAATTTCGGAAGCAAACTCTACCATTTTTCTACCAGTGAAAACTGATCCCTGATCTGTAGTAATGGTTTCTGGAATTCCAAACCTATAAATGATATGATTTTGAATAAACCTTATCACTGCTTCCTGATCAACATTGGCTAAAGGTATAGCTTCAACCCATTTGGTGAAGTAATCAATTCCCACAAGGATATATCTATGGCCCTTCGACGAAGTTGGCTTTATCTCTCCAATCACATCTAAAGCCCAACCTCTAAATGGCCAAGGTTTGACTATGGCATGCAATTCATTTGCAGGTACATGTTGTATCCCAGCATGCTTTTGACACTCTTGGCATCCCTTAGCAAATTCTATGCAATCTTTCAGCATATTTGGCCAATACATTCCTTGTCGAAATAATAACCACTTCATTTTGTGGCCTACTTGGTGTGAACCACACGCTCCACTATGTGTATCGGAAATTGCTAAATATGCCTCATTTTCACTAAGACATTTTAATAGTACTCCTTCAGGAGTCTTTTTAAACAATTCGTTTCCAATTATCACATAACTCAAAGCTCTGTATTTTACCTTTTTATTGGTATTTCTTGTGGGATTTTGCAAATATTCCGCAATAGGCCTTCGCCAATCATTATTGGTCATATTGTCAAGAGCAAAAATTTCTGCTAAGTCAAAGTCACCAAAAAATCGACGTTTTTCGACAACGACTAGTTCCTCGTTTGCGTTTGTTGCCCCCCCCCAATTCTTGGTGTTGACAATAGTGACGAAGAATAGTCATTAGAAATGATTTTATCCTTTATTTCGATTAACTCTTCCAGGCTTTGTTTTGAAACTTTATAGCCTGAAGCAATTTGTGCCAATTCATTTGCCACTTGATTATCAATTCGTGGTAAATGTTCTAAGTGAACAGACTCAAATCCTTTTAACAAAGCATTGGCAACAACAAAGTATCTAATAAGGTGCTCTTTAATGCATTTGTACTCTCTTGTCAATTGTTTGACAACCAACTCAGAGTCACCTTTTATTTCGACATGACTTGCCCCCAGCTCAAGTAAAATTTCAAGGCCTACTATTAAAGCCTCATACTCAGCTTCATTATTGGAACAAACATCCCGAATTTTAAACTTATACTTCGTTGGAATGTTAGTAGGAGATATTATTAAAATACCAATCCCAACTCCATGTTTATGGCTTGAGCCATCAAAATACAACCTCCAAGGATATACGTCTACAAAACTTAATGTTTCTTCAACAACAGAATGGTCTACTATAAAATTAGCAACCACTTGTCCTTTAATTGATTTTAGAGGTTGATAAGTTAAGTTGTATTCTGACAAAGCCAAAGCCCATTTACCAATTCGGCTATGCATTATTGGTTTCGACAGCATATGCTTAATAACATCAAAATTCGAATAAACAGAAACATCAGCTGGTTTTATATATTGCTTTAACTTTGTACACGAGAAATACAAACAAAGGCACAACTTCTCTATAGGAGTGTACCTCGTTTCGGCATCATTTAAGACCCTACTGAGGTAATAAATGGCTCTTTCGACACCACTATCATCCTCTTGTGCTAACATGCTACCTATTGTTCTATCAGAAGCTGCAATATACAATTTGAGCACTTTGTGTTTAATAACAGGCAACAAAATCGGTGGTTTCATCAAATAAGACTTGATTTCGTCGAAGGCTGCTTGATGCATTGGTTCCCATTTGAACTCTTCTTCCTTCTTCAGTCTTAATAATGGCGAAAAAACTTGTGTTTTGCCACTTAGATTTGATATAAATCTTCGAAGGAAATTGATTTTTCCCAGCAACGACTGAAGCTCTTTTTTGGTCGAAGGGGCCTTCGTTTCCATAATTGCCTTAGTCTTATTTTGATTGATTTCAATGCCTTTTTTGTGTACTATAAAACCCAAGAAATCACCTGCACGTACACAAAAGGCACATTTTAAT